>CM017917.1:4013438-4459106 GCA_008369825.1 Triplophysa tibetana | reverse complement strand
ATGCTATATAGTTTTCTATATGCATAACAGGCTATAGATCCTTCTTATGTATCATATTTGAAATCTAGACTAATCATCCTAGGCGATGTGTAGTGTCTTGAGTCTGGATAACTTTTAAGGTTATGCCAGATAATCATTTTATGAGGTTGTAGTAGCGAAAGTGTGTCCACATGGCTATGTGTTCATGTCTGGGAGATGGGTATCTACATCAATCTGTGTTGCACAATTTGGATCCGGTGCTACACCGGGAGGCCGTGTAACTACTTCTGTGATGTAACTGTGAAGTGTGAATGACCCCTTGAAGTATAATCTCACCCATCTCCTCCATTTCAAGTTCTAAGACACCTCTCTGGTATCTGGACTCTATAAGGAGTCATAGTGATCAATCTGAAAAGAAAGACTTTAGGATAACAGACAGAGATAAAAATTTTCTCTCAATTCAGTCAAATCTCTGGGTTAAATATCAGTCCATATGTTGTGGTGTTGTCTGCATGGCAGTTCATTTTTTATGGCACTACCCACACCTGTCCATTTGATATCTTTGAGGCCTGTAAGGACTAGGGAATTTCTGTGTGATATTTAACAGATGGTTCACTATTACTTGTGCCATGGTATCCATAGTGTTAATGAAAAAGTATAAAAAGTATACCCCCCTTTTTGCCACTGTTTAGTGGACCAATGAAATAAAATAGAATAATTCTATGAGTCTTTATGGTTTTGACCCATAAAAGTTAGAAATGCATGTGATGTTTCACTTTTCACCATATTTATTCTTAAATATTACTGCAATGTCTGCCCCATATGCACAATCTTCACTTACACAGTGCGCTAGAGGTTCAAATATCACCTTTCTTTTATATGACCAATGTTCCTTTTTCTGCGCTCCCTTGTACTTCACTTTCAACACCCTCCCTCTCTTGGACCTGAGATCTCAGGTCCACAGCCGTCTGTTCCAAAGACCTGCCCACTCATTTCGCGGTGGGATCGGTCCTGGTTCAGTGTCAGGGGTGACCTGCTGTGATAAATGTTTGCTCATAGCAGTTAATTTGTCAAAATAAACACAATGTGACACTGATCTCCTGCCGAAGCGGTGTTGTCGGTCCTGGAAAAGATCGACCTGTAAGAAATTCAAATGGTGTGAAGCCAGAAATCCTGTTAACAGAGGAACGTACAGTCATTAATGCTAGAGGTAGTACAGATAACCAGGTCAATTTTGTCTGTGCACAGATTTTAGCCAATTTCAGTTTCAGAGTGAGATTCATTCTCTCCACTTTGCAATTGTTCCAGCACTATCTAAACTCTGTTGGCAATGCAATAAAACAGGGGTGTTTCGTGATTTATTAGCTCTCCACACTCTTCTTTCCCCCTCCCCTTGTGGAATGTGTTCTCCCTGTTCTTCCTGACTTCTTTATCTGCAAATTTTCTTCCCCCTCTCTTTTAACCGGACTCAGAGTAGTGGCCGTAAGCGCAATGCTTGTCCCTATTCTTAATTCATCTTGCAATTTCTTTTCTTGACTAAAATGTTTCCCTGCATTTATCCATTTTACATTATTTATTTATTTATTTTCTCTTCTACATGTCTTTTTAGTCTTACATGTGCTCTCTTTTCCATGTCTCGTACCTTGGGTGCCAAGGGCACACGTGGTGGTAAGAGGAGTGGTAAAAGGCCAGTATTCTAACCCACCAGAGAAACCCACGACTCCTACTGTTCGGTCACTAATCTGTGCCTCAGTTATATGACATTTCTGAACAGTAGAGTATGTTGCACCAGTATCTACCAGTGCTTTTAGTGGCCTGCCATTTACCACTATTTCCATGAGAGGCTCCCCCATACCTCTCGTGGATTCTCTGTGTGGGCCCCTTCAACAATCCCCTGCGTCTCCCCCAGAGCCCAAATTTGGGTCGCACTCTGGGTGCATGGGCGCCTGAAAGCTGTGGGGAGCCGAGTGCTGTTGCCCCGGGGAGTGTCGTGAGGTTTGAGGGCCACGCCCTCTGGGACCTCCCCTAAAAGGACCCCATCCCCTTGCAGTTGGTCCCATGGCCTGATTGCCCTGGTGATTTGGACATTCACTCCTCCAATGATCAGGACTTCCACACCCGAAACATACTCCCCCTTGGCCCTGAGGAGGGGTTCTGTTTTGGTCTCTGCCTCTGTACCCGCCCCAAAAATTTTGGTAACCGCCCCTTGGTCTAAATTGCTGCCATTGTGTCTGTGCTCCTCCCTGGTCATATCCAAAATATGGGGGTATAACCGAGGGAGCAGGAGGGGTCTGGTTTCCCACCGGTCCTTGCTGACCAGAATTTGGTTGGGAGGGGACCTGTAACATTTGTTTTGGTTTCTTACCTCCCCGTGCTGCCTCTAATTGTAATTTAAGCAACTGGGCTTTTAGTGCCTCAACCTCTTCTGACTCCTTACACTGTTTATCCACTAGTTTGTCAATATGGAAAATTAGGTGTCTTTCCCACACCGCATTAGTAGCCCCCGGCATATCTGGGTTACTCTCTAGCGCCTGTTTCACTCCATTGGGCGCTCCGGACATTACAGCGTTCCTAAATATATCTTTGGTGATTGGGTTGTTTAAGCTGTTCTCCTCTACCATCTGTTCCCACTCCGCTGAGCACCTAAAATAATACGCCGCTCCCGTCTCACCTGGTTTTATACGAAATTTAACATTTTGGTACACTGTGGGAGGGGTGGGGAACATCGTTCTCAGGGCGTTGGCCACATCAGTCATCACCCTTGTATAGGGTGTCTCATGCGCGTCCCCCTCTGTACACGCGTTTTGCTCAAAGTCACCCATTTGAGATGTAGTGAGAGTTTGGCCCAGCAGGCACCTCATATCCCCCAATGCCAGTGTGGTTCCATGACTCAGAGCGGTTAGCTTGGTCAACCAGCGGCCTCCCCCTGACGTAATCGGGGGCAGCTTTGCCATGACTGCTGTCATGTCACTGTGACTGTACGGTTGGTACTTGTATCCTCCCTGGCTACTGGCCATGAGAGGCATACTGGTCACATTTTCTTCATCCCCCCCTCGAAAATTAGGCGACCCTCTAAACTTAAAAGGGACGCCCCGTTTGTGCCGGTTGGGTCCCATTAATTGGCACATTGGTTCCCCTGGCCCAGATGTTTCCACATGCGAGCGGGTGCGACCTGAAATGGGAATGTCCTCTTTCTCCCCTGAATTTAATACCCTAATAACATCTCTGCGTTCGTCGCTCCCAACCGATTTTATTGTTCCTTCAATGACTACCTGCACTGCACCGCCCCATTTGCTTGCATCTCCTTCTGCACTCAATTCATCCTCCTGTTTTGATCTTCCTTCCTCATTCTCTTTGTCAGGCTCTCCCCTGTTGCTCCTTTCCTCCCAGGCCGCGGTGCTGCGGTGTCCGCTTCTTCCCTCTACTGCTGCCACTCGGTCTCTCATATTTCTGACTGCCTGCATCACATCATTTAAATCTGGTATGTCAACTTCCACTGCTTCTTTAACAGTAACTTGCACTTGTTGTTTGTCGGTGGAGTAAGGGGGGGGTCTATTGAGCTCTTCTAGTGACGGATAGAGGCGGCCCTGAGAGGGGCGTGAGCCAGATGCTGGCTTCTGCTCACTTCCTTTTTCCCTCACTTGCTTCTGCTGCTCTGGCTTGCTCACTTCCTTTCTCTTACTCAGTGCTGTGGCAGTTAAAGCTAATTTGGTCCACTGCCTCAGTTCTTCACGGAGTTCTTTATTCACCCTTTCGTGCTGACGTTGTTTCAAAAACGGAACTCTATCTTTTTCTGCCTCATGTGCTTTAACGCGCATGTGTGCTTTTTTCTCCATCTCCCCAATTTTGGGTGCCAAGGGCACCCGTGGTGGTTTATCCCATCAATTTTCAAGACTTATCCGACTCCATTTCTCTCCTAATATCCTCATTTCTTTCTTATGGTGTTTTAGTTCTGTTTGGGCCAATATCACATCTTTCATACGACCCCATTGTTCTGTCACAGGGAAACATCCATATTCATCACATTCTCTATCAAATTCCCCTTCCATATTTAGGTTTATGCTGTTTATAATTATGCCGGTATTATGTACTCTTTTTATCACGATCTATTATTTTCTCTATAACTTCAGCCTTTATATAACTCTCCACACACTTTCATACATACACAACACACAACTTTTATCACGATACAATTTTGCATAAGGTTTTCTAACCTTACGGCTTAATAATGCTGGCACAAGGACTTTTCACCTCGCGACTTAATAATGCTGGCACAAGGACTTTTCACCTCGCGACTTAATAATGCTGGCACAAGGACTTTTCACCTCGCGACTTAATAATGCTGGCACAAGGACTTTTCACCTCGCGACTTAATAATGCTGGCACAAGGACTTTTCACCTCGCGACTTAATAATTTCTCATAAGGAATTAACCAAATGATTCCATGCGTGAGGTCTTTTAACCAGACGACTTAATTTACTTGCATAAGGACTTTAACCAAACGACTTAATTTACTTGCATAAGGACTTTAACCAAACGACTTAATTTACTTGCATAAGGACTTTAACCAAACGACTTAATTTACTTGCGTAAGGACTTTAACCAAACGACTTAATTTAATTGCATAAGGACTTTAACCAAACGACTTAATTTAATTGCGTAAGGACTTTAACCAAACGACTTAATTTAATTGCGTAAGGACTTTAACCAAACGACTTAATTTAATTGCGTAAGGACTTTAACCAAACGACTTAATTTAATTGCGTAAGGACTTTAACCTCACGACTTAACCCGGTCTCCTTATAACCTCAATTCAACAAACTTCACTTTTGTACAAATTTGTCTATTTATAATGATCAGGAATATTTGCAATTCAACACAAACAATTTAGAGTAGCCAATTAGCAGATGTTTGATAAAACAGGTCTCTGCTCACCTTTTTTATTCAGCCGGCTGTTGTGTTGAACCCAAGATTTTCCCTCTCCGTTTTGTCACTCTGTACTCTTTAAGGATTGTCCGAAATGTCCCCTTTTAGCCAATCACGTCGGGGTCACCATCTGTTGGTCTGCAGCTGTCCTGCGTGTTAAAAAATTGGACTTACTGGACTTCGGATGAACAAAAGTTGAAGTTTATTGATTTGAGGCTCAGCGCTGGGCTGTCTCACACACTCACTCTACGCACAGAGTATTACCAGAGATCAGCCCCGCCTAAACAGTGTGTTACATTTTTATATTTGTATTTGTGGGTGTATCTTCCAGCTTGCTCCGGACCGTGGCCAATCGTTGGACCAGTTCTCAGCTGACGTTTTCTTCTCCTCCACTTGGCTTCTGTGAAAACAACGCACTCCCCCAACTTGATCACATCTGTTAACCCCTGACCTGAGGCCCCAATGGCTATGGAATGTTGGGCAACCATAGCCACGCACACACATTCTATTCTCCTCGTTTTTTGCAACATATCATGAGACATATCATGAGACATATCATAAGACATATCATAAGACATATCATACACATCCCCCACACAGTCTTCACATATGGTTTGTTTCTTAAAACCCTCGCTATATGGGTATGTGCGTTGTATATGCAGGATGCTCTCCTGCATGGAATGCAACACACACACATACTCCCAACCCCCATATCCTGTTGAGAACATCATCTTGCACCCTAATATTCACCCTTAGTCTTTCAACCCTTTAAGCACACACTTTATTCGTAATTGTTCACACTGATACACACATTCTACTATTGATTATATGTAATCCATAGAAAGAAAATAAATGTAATAAAAACGTAGATTATACTTAAATGAACATTGTAATAAAAACATGACTTTAAAACCCTTCATTTCTTATGCTGTGTGTATTACACTTTGTGTAATTTACAGTAAAAATAAACTGCACTTTAAAACAACACTTATATCATTAATATGAAATTTCACTTGCAAATTCAAATTAAAAGTTCAAAGCAAGTTTTCACATTTCAAAATTAGAAAACTACTGACGCATGTGTCACATTTATCAGTGTTGTGTGCTTGTTTACTTCTATCAGATCTGGTTGAAGATGAAATGTCACACACACCTTTCTCTCTGTAGCTTTATCATTGTCTAGTCCTCGACAGCACACTAACAGCTCGTGCAGCACCAGACTCATTGTCATTCAGAGGAGACGATTCATCAGGTGTGTATTGACAACAACATGTACACTGATCTGTTTGACAAGTGCTGCAAAACAAACATAAACCGGCGTCGAAACTAATAATCCTACCAAGCACAGAGAATAGATGTCGTGTAAAATGTATGTTTTAAAAAGTGTTTTATCTTACAGTAATATATTTATCATCCTCTTGTTTTACTTTCATACATCCTCACAGCAGCTCCTCAGTGCCCATGTGACAGACCCGCCGTCTACTCTTCTGGCTTCACTTCTGCTGCTTGAGAGCCGCATTAAGTTCTCATTACTGCCAACTAACGGAGAAGCTACAAAAAGCTCAAACAAGACTACATCAACGAAGTCTCCGCACTCGGCGGGCATTTGCAGAATTTGCAACGCCTCCCGGCAGCTTTTTCACTCATTGATTGATCAAGTCCTATCCGCTTGAATTGGGTTTGGAAAAGACAAATATAACTAAAACCGCCGACTTAGATCACGTTAAAACAACAAATTTTGATTCGTATTGCATGTCGAATTCGCTTTTAATCATTCTCAGGATATACATTTTTGATATCAACAACTCAATTGTTAATTGTAAAATGTTTAATTTTGGAATGGAATTTCTATTTGCAATTGCTATTTTTGATATCAGTAGTTACATTTTCACCTGTAAAAATGTGATCAACCACATCACTATCAGAAATGTCTTGACAAAAATTGAATGAAAAAGTGAATTAGGGGCAAAGATAGTGTTTCGGTTGTGGAGGGGATCATTCTTCTGCAGCATATCGTGGATGCGAAGTAAAGAGCTGCAGAAATTCAGAAAGTGAAAAATTCTCAAGGAATAACATGTGACCCTGGATCACAAAACAGTACGGGAACACATTGTAAAAGACAATACATTGTATGGATCAAAATTATAGATTTTTCTTTTATGCCAGAAATCATTAGGATATCAAGTAAAAATGTTCCATGAAGATATTTTGAAAATGTCCTACCCTAAATAAAAAATATTTTTTGATGGCCTACCTGCACTTTGCCTTTGATTAACAACTTCAAATGCAATTCTCAATAATTAGATTTTTTTGCAAGTTTTAAACTGTTGTATCTCAGCCAGATATTGTCATTTTCTAACAACTCATAAACCATATAAATCTCATTTATTCAGCTTTCAGATTAAGTTAACATCTAAATTTCGAAAATTACCCATAGGACTGGTTTTGTCGTCCAGGGTCACATATGCCGAAGCTGTAGTCATTTGACCCAATAGTAAGGCATTGAGGGCTGAATAGTTTAAGGTTTGTAACTTGTTTATTACTATACTGAGGGCTTCCAATAAATCTGGGAACTTTTTTTACTTGAACCCAAGTGTTGTATTTGTGTTGTTGCCACTAGTCAAACATTCAAAGAAACAAAATGAGTCATTCAAGCTTTATTAGGTTTGTTCAAGAACATGACATTCCAGCATAAATAGAAAACAAATTTAAGTATTTAAACCGATTTAGTTCTATGAGGTCTCCCAGGTCCATGCCGCACAGGTCCAGGCTGCCCAGGTCTGGGCCACACAGGCCCTCCATGTCCAGGTCTTCCAGGACCGGAACTTCCATGTAGAGGTCTTCAAGGAACGGGCCGTCCGTGCTTTTCACGTCCAGGTTTTCCTGGTCTTCCAGGAACGGGCCACCCGGGCTTTCCATGTCCAGGTCTTGCCGGTTTTCCAGGTCCGAGCCACCTGGGCCTTCCATTTCCAGGCCGCACGGGCCCTCCATGTCCAGGTCTTCCAGGACAGGGACTTCCATGTCCTGGTCTTTCAGGACAGGGCCCTCCATGTCCAGGTGTTCCAGGACAGGGACTTCCATGTCCTGGTCTTCCTGGTCTTTCAGGACAGCGCCCTCCATGTCCAGGTCTTCCAGGACCGGGCCGTCCGTGCTTTTCACGTCCAGGTTTTCCTGGTCCTCCAGGAACGGGCCACCCGGGCTTTCCATTTCCAGGTCTTCCCGGAACGGGCCGCCCAGGCTTTCCATTTCCAGGCCGCACGGGCCCTCCATGTCCAGGTCTTCCAGGACAAGGCCTTCCATGTCCCGGTCTACCTGGTGTTCCAGGACCGGGCCGCCCGGGCCTTCCAGGTCCGGGCCTTCCAGGACCGGGCCGCCCGGGCCTTCCATGTCCGGGCCTTCCAGGACCGGGTCGCCCGGGCCTTCCATGTCCGGGTCTTCCATGTCCGGACTTTCCAGGTCTTCCAGGGCCAGGCCTTCCATGTCCGGGCTTTCCGGGTCTTCCGGGTCTCGCGGGGACGGGCCTTCCATGTCCGGGCTTTCCGGGTCTTCCAGGTCTCGCGGGTCTTCCAGGGCCGGGCCTTCCATGTCCGGGTCTTCCAGGTTTTGCGGGTCTTCCAGGGAAGGGCCTTCCATGTCCGGGTCTTCCGGGTCTTCCAGGTCTCGCGGGTCTTCCAGGGACGGGCCTTCCATGTCCGGGTCTCGTGGGTCTTCCAGGTCTGGGCCTCCCATGTCCGGGCTTTACGGGTCTTCCAGGGAAGGGCCTTCCATGTCCGGGTCTTCCAGGTCTCGCGGGTCTTCCAGGGACGGGCCTTCCATGTCCGGGTCTCGTGGGTCTTCCAGGTCTGGGCCTTCCATGTCCGGGCTTTACGGGTCTTCCGGGTCTCGCAGGTCTTCCAGGGCCGGGCCTTCCATGTCCGGGTCTTCCGGGTGTCGCGGGTCTTCCAGGGCCGGGCCTTCCATGTCCGGGCTTTCCGGGTCTCGCGGGTCTTCCAGGTCTGGGCCTTCCATGTCCGGGCTTTCCGGGTCTTCCGGGGCCGGGCCTTCCATGTCCGGGCTTTCCGGGTCTTCCGGGGCCGGGCCTTCCATGTCCGGGCTTTCCGGGTCTTCCGGGGCCGGGCCTTCCATGTCCGGGCTTTCCGGGTCTTCCGGGGCCGGGCCTTCCATGTCCGGGCTTTCCGGGTCTTCCGGGGCCGGGCCTTCCATGTCCGGGCTTTCCGGGTCTTCCGGGGCCGGGCCTTCCATGTCCGGGCTTTCCGGGTCTTCCGGGGCCGGGCCTTCCATGTCCGGGCTTTCCGGGTCTTCCGGGGCCGGGCCTTCCATGTCCGGGCCGTACAGGTCTTCCGGGTCTCGCGGGTCTTCCGGGGAAGGGCCCTCCATGTCCGGGCTTTACGGGTCTTCCGGTTCTTCCAGGGCCGGGCCTTCCATGTCCGGGCTTTCCGGGTCTTCCGGGTCTTCCAGGGCCGGGCCTTCCATGTCCGGGCTTTTCGGGTCTTCCGGGTCTTCCGGGGCCGGGCCTTCCATGTCCGGGCTTTCCGGGTCTTCCGGGGCCGGGCCTTCCATGTCCGGGCTTTCCGGGTCTTCCGGGTCTTCCGGGGCCGGGACTTCCATGTCCGGGCTTTACGGGTCTTCCGGGTCTTCCGGGGCCGGGCCTTCCATGTCCGGGCTTTCCGGGTCTCGCGGGTCTTCCGGGTCCGGGCCTTCCATGTCCGGGCTGTACGGGTCTTCCGGGTCTCGCGGGTCTTCCGGGGCCGGGCCTTCCATGTCCGGGCTGTACGGGTCTTCCGGGTCTCGCGGGTCTCCGGGGGCCGGGCTTCCATGTCCGGGCTTACGGGTCTTCGGGTCTTCCGGGGGGGGGCCTTCCATGTCCGGGCTTTTCGGGTCTTCCGGGTCTTCCGGGGCCGGGCCTTCCATGTCCGGGCTTTTCGGGTCTTCCGGGTCTTCCGGGGCCGGGCCTTCCATGTCCGGGCTCTTCGGGTCTTCCGGGTCTTCCGGGGCCGGGCCTTCCATGTCCGGGCTCTCCGGGTCTTCCGGGTCTTCCGGGGCCGGGCCTTCCATGTCCGGGCTTTCCGGGTCTTCCAGGGCCGGGCCTTCCATGTCCGGGCTTTCCGGGTCTTCCAGGGCCGGGCCTTCCATGTCCGGGCTTTCCGGGTCTTCCAGGGCCGGGCCTTCCATGTCCGGGCTTCCGGGTCTTCCAGGGCCGGGCCTTCCATGTCCGGGCTTTCGGGTCTTCCAGGGCCGGGCCTTCCATGTCCGGGCTTTCCGGGTCTTCCAGGGCCGGGCCTTCCATGTCCGGGCTTTCCGGGTCTTCCAGGGCCGGGCCTTCCATGTCCGGGCTTTCCGGGTCTTCCGGGCCGGGCCTTCCATGTCCGGGCTTTCCGGGTCTTCCAGGGCCGGGCCTTCCATGTCCGGGCTTTCCGGGTCTTCCAGGGCCGGGCCTTCCATGTCCGGGCTTTCCGGGTCTTCCAGGGCCGGGCCTTCCATGTCCGGGCTTTCCGGGTCTTCCAGGGCCGGGCCTTCCATGTCCGGGCTTTCCGGGTCTTCCAGGGCCGGGCCTTCCATGTCCGGGCTTTCCGGGTCTTCCAGGGCCGGGCCTTCCATGTCCGGGCTTTCCGGGTCTTCCAGGGCCGGGCCTTCCATGTCCGGGCTTTCCGGGTCTTCCAGGGCCGGGCCTTCCATGTCCGGGCTTTCCGGGTCTTCCAGGGCCGGGCCTTCCATGTCCGGGCTTTCCGGGTCTTCCAGGGCCGGGCCTTCCATGTCCGGGCTTTCCGGGTCTTCCAGGGCCGGGCCTTCCATGTCCGGGCTTTCCGGGTCTTCCAGGGCCGGGCCTTCCATGTCCGGGCTTTCCGGGTCTTCCAGGGCCGGGCCTTCCATGTCCGGGCTTTCCGGGTCTTCCAGGGCCGGGCCTTCCATGTCCGGGCTTTCCGGGTCTTCCAGGGCCGGGCCTTCCATGTCCGGGCAGTGTCAAAGGGCAGGAAAGAATCACTTCACGGTCAAAGTATAGCAAAGGGAGATGCCTTTCTTTATCCTGAGAAAAACAAAATCATATGAATAACTGTTTGTGAAATACACAAAAAGCAGTAAAGAAAATAGTGTAGTTCACAGGACTGCTACGTCTTACCTGGATTACCCAACAGCTCCCAGTAAATGGTGCTGTAACCACCAGAGCACCATCAACAGTATCCAATGTGAACCCACATTTAGAGTACTCTAACAGCAGAGGCTTCCATAATCCATCAACTAAATGGAGGGTAAAAAACTCAAGAACCTGTCAAGTTTAAACTCCGTAAAGAATTGAAGATAAAAACTACCTTTGATCTTGACAGTATCGCTTGACCCAAGCGAGAAAACCATTCCAGTGGGCAAGCAAGAAACTGCAGGAAGGGGAGCAGAAACCGGAGAACTCGCCGGGCATGACGCCTCTACTGGTGCCCCCATTATAATCAGAGACAGAATATAACTTCCACTCTGTTAGAAGAGAGAAAAGAATAAGACCCATTTGCACAAAACAACTGCATCAAAGTCATTTTTAGCACAGCAGGGGCATGCATTGACCTGTTGTCGGACAGGACAGCCATGGAAAGGAACCGAAAAAGAAACATCCCGACGAACCCTCTTCACAGAGATACCACAGCTGGCTGGGATTTCAGACACAGGCACTGGAGACCCCACTCCTATTTAAAAGGAACCATACCATAACCGACCTTATAAAATGTGAAAAGGAAACCAAAAGGTTGTTTAGTCTTACCACTATCAACCAGGAATAGGGGCATTCTTGGGCCAGGAACACGCAGGGTCATAGTATCATTTCCACAGTGCACAGAAGGACCCAGGCGTTTCAGCTTAGCCTCAGCAAGTTGTAATTGGGCTTAATTTAGTTAAATGAGACAAGTCAACCATGTGACCATTTGAATAAAGCTTCAATTTAAACATTTACAATTAACCTACCTTGTCCAGCAGATAAGTATCCATTAGGCTGTTCACCTTGTCTTTTAGCAGAATCATTGGATACACCACTGCCAATTCTAACCTTGCCAGAATTGTGTGTTCTGTTGGCAATGGTGCCATGCGAAAAACCTATTCCTGAAAATGCAGCATGGCCAATCCTTAAACAGCTTGCGGTCAACACAGTCAAGCAGAGAACTAAAAGATCCCTAAGGCCCAGCATTGCAAGGGCAATACACTATTCTACTCTTCTTGTAAGTGCCGCTATAACACCTCAATTCAGTTGAAGAAACTTGAACTGAAAAAGTTGAAAATCTTATCGAGACTATTTGCTATTTGTACTCACCTTTTGTAATTAATCACTTGGTAATTTACATGGCTGACCAATCAATTCTGTCGTCAGTGTAATCCATCATCACTTAGCTTATGGATTCCACCTGTGTCTCATAATGTTGTGAGTTAACACAAGGTATGAAAATATCTAGGAAATGTGAAGCCTTTATTGATAGACATTATATTTTATTCTCGTTTTAATGATTTTAATGCAGTTTTATTGCATATTTTGTTTGGTTTTCCAGTTTGTCAAAACCAAGTTGCTTTGCAATACATACATTAAATAGATTTAATCATGTGTCATGTCTTTTTCTATTCTAACAATCCAGAATAGGAATCTTAGTTTTCAAAAAAATATTAATGTAAACTGCACGTATACAGTTAAAGTCATCTAATCTTCTATTTTTCAGATGAAATCTGCTATACATTAACATTGTTTAAAGACTAGTTACATCATCACCACTAGCTTTGGGGGATTTTGTCGAACCAGTCGTTATCACCAGTTTTGGAATGTCTATATCCCTCTGCCACACTTTCTAATGGTGTCTGGATCAGTGATGCCAGGGGCTCAACCTTAGACACATGAGTCTGTTGAACGGCAGTCCCAAAATGATGTGTGGGGCTGCGGCTTGAGCAAAAATCTGAACACAGGCATTTTGAACAATTTCTGTTTTGTGTCTCTGAATATCGAAGATGTCAAAAGTTGTTTGCATTTTCAGTAAACAAACTAATGTTACTCACATGAAACTGTTAAAGGGATAGTTCACCCCATGTTGTTGGGGCTGATATGATGCTTTTGGAATTTATTTATTGCCATTTTGTTTGATATGAGATTTCGTTTCATTTTCTTGTCCGCCCCGTGAGCCAGTAATTTGGCCCAATCGTAAGGCCTTGAGGGCTGACTAGTTTATGGTTTGCAACTTGTTACTATACTGAGGGTGTCCAATAAATCTGGGAAGTTTTTTTACTTGAACCTTAGTGTTGTATTTGTGTTTTTGCCACTAGTCACAATTCAAAGAAACAAAACAAGACATTCAGGCTTTATTAGGTTTGATCAAGAACCTGAAATACTAAACATGATATTCCAGCATAAATAGATAGCAAATTTAAGAATTTAACCAGATTTAGTTCTATGAGGTGCAGGCCTCCATTTCCAGGCCGCCCAGGTCCGGGCCTTCCATGTCCAGGTAACTTTAAAACTTCTGTAGTCTGAGCCAGGCTTAAGAGAAAAGTTTGTAAGTTTAATGCCACTAGTATTATCAAACAAGTTTTCAAAATACTTGACCCTTCCAATGGTCGGCTAAAGTTTAAGAGTGAAATATGCAATATTTTTTTTATTAAGATGGTATTTATTTATAAACTGCACAATAAAGGAGAAATCTGCATCTTGTAGAAAAATTGTAATGTTAGAAAGCAAAGATTATTATTTTGTAACTTTTCATTTACATTTAGTTTTTTTAGCTAATTTTGTCACATTGTTCAGTTCATTTTTTCTGTATACAGTACACTTTAATATTTACATTCACTTTAATGAGGTGCAGATAGGAGAAATAATTGTAATTACTCAAATTTATGACATGCAAAAATTGTAAGATTTAGTAATTTCCTCCTTTTACACTCTAGCAAAACAGAAATATTACTTATAGCACCAAAAACACGTAAACAGAATATCTCCGACTACAACCTGCAAATTGAAGGCTGCACCGTTACTCCAACAAATACAGTTAAAGACCTAGGCGTTATATTAGACGGCAATCTCTCATTTAAAAATCACATCTCAAATATCACAAAAACAGTCGTCTTCCACCTTAGAAATGTTGCCAAATTACGAAATATTTTATGTGTTGCTGACGCAGAAAAGCTTATTCATGCATTTGTGACCTCACGACTTGACTATTGTAATGCTCTACTTAGTGGTTGTCCTGTATCATCGATAAACAAACTACAGTTACTTCAGAATGCAGCTGCCAGAGTTCTTACTAGGTCAAGAAAATACGATAACATAACCCCTGTTTTATCATCGCTTCACTGGCTACCCATTAAGTATCCTATTGATTTTAAAATTCTTTTAATTACTTACAAATCCTTAGACGGTTTAGCCCCTACTTACTTAACCGAGCTTCTATCACGATACAACCCAACACGCTCTCTAAGATCTCAAAACTTAGGACTTTTGATAACACCTAGAATAACTAAGTCCACCAAAGGGGGTCAAGCTTTCTCATACGTAGCTCCTTAACTCTGGAATAGCCTTCCTGATACTATTCAAGGGTCAGACACATTCTCCCAATTTAAATCTAGATTAAAGATACATCTTTTCAGCCAAGTTTTCGGTTAATGCATAGTTAATGAACAGCAGCTACGCTAATTATTCTCTTTATTCTCTTTCTGCCTCTGCCTCGGGATGCCCATCCCGAGGTAGGAAGAAGTTCCACCATGTCCAGACGATCGACAGATGCCCATCCCCAACTTGAGATTACGCCAGCTACAGCTGCAGACTGACTGACCATCCCAGCTCCATCTGAGGCAATTCCACCACCAGCCAAGAGAAATATGACCATCGGACCATCCCAGCTCAGACCAATACACCCCCAACCAAGAGCAAAGATGGACTATTTGTCTTATTAATGCTGAAGTTACAATATTTGGTTCCTCTGTTTTCTGGTGTCGACCATGGGGTGGGACCGGGTTGAACCTGCACGGTTTTCGGCGAGTGGGACTTTCTGAGTTGCGGATGGTGAGGTCTCCATCTTCCTCGTGGATATTGCTCGGTGGCTTTTAGTCGAAGTAACTTAGTGCAGCAATGACACGTCAGAGGGGATCTGGCCCTCCCGGCTGAGCCTGGTTCAATCATGGGAGTGTTGGTTCCTCGCCACAGCAGGGCAGTGTTGGCCTACTCACCGGGAGTCTGCATTTATTTATAATTTAGATATTATTTATTGGAATGGCCTTCCTCGTTGTACAAACACCTTGCAATGTGCTGTGTTTTACCTTTCTGTTTTTCCTGTTTGCCCCTGTAAAGCTGCTTTGGAACAATACATATTGTGAAAAGCGCTATATAAATAAACTTGAATTGAATTATTTTTTTTGAATATTTATTTCTAAAGCACCTCATAATTAAATGTAAATATTAAATTACATATAGAGAAAATTAACATTTATTGAGTTCCTCTATTTTTTATTTGGCATCTAACATTAAAATAATTTCTCAATCCTAAATTTTCACGGGACATGTTACCTTCATAATTTTTTATTGTACTATAGTTCCTCTCTTTTTATGAACTATTGTACTATAGTTCCTCTCTCTTTCGTCGTCATCACAGTGAGTAGGTATGATAACATCGTAACCACTCGCGGCGAACATTCTGACTCAAAAATGTGTTCCAAACCGCGCGGTAAAATGTATATGTCATTCAATATCTTCTCATGGCCGCCTGGTGGGAGTATGTTTTTCCTGAATACGACGATAACTACATCGAGTGCAAGCCACTGAAGCGTTGGACACTTCGGGATTTCAGCCCTAATGTGATTTCAGGTCACCGCGGCTTTCAGAAAATTTGCGTTGCTTTCAACCGGTCGGTGGGCTTCATCTAAGCTTTGGACACTAATGAAATGTAGGTGGACCTAAATACATAGGTTTATCTTGTTACTTACGAAATTTCATCGAAATCCATCGAGGAGAAAGTATTTAACTAAATCGCGGAAATTGTGAAGTCACATTTGTGGCGGGTAGATTAGCGAATGTACTGCAGGCGCCGTTCTAAAAAAAAACATCGTCTGTATTCAACTCATTCTGAAGGTGTTTTTCTAGAAATGATTACTGATGCTATGAATATGTGTCGTATGAATGTGAATTAACAATTCATTTTTTATTGTGTATTGTTTTTTTCTCTTGTATTCTCAAAATAAATGTTAATAAATATGAATGAACGCTTATTAATTTTATTTGTTTTGAGTGAGGTACTATGGGTCTGATGCCCATTCCAGCTAAAACAGTATATTTTCATGATTTCATTTGAAAGAACTAACAAAATTCTACATTCGTTTCAAATTTCGTGCAAATATCTGATAAAATAAGGAAGTTACAAGCAAAAATGTGTGAATTATAAGCATTTTCGGTCACACGACTTCTATTGTAGTTAATGTTAACTATTTTACTATATTCCTGGGTATTATAAATATCATAACTTTCGCAATCCTCAACTGATTTTCACAATTCAGGTGTCGTCGGAAAGGGAATTTTCATTTTTTT
The DNA here is from genome assembly GCA_008369825.1 of Triplophysa tibetana. Lineage (NCBI taxonomy): Eukaryota > Metazoa > Chordata > Actinopteri > Cypriniformes > Nemacheilidae > Triplophysa > Triplophysa tibetana. The sequence continues at coordinate 4,442,674 of CM017917.1, read as the reverse complement.
GTCTCGTCATGTGATCCATTTTGAGCTTAGGGGTGTTTGAAAATTTTGTCGTCATACCTACAGTGAGGCGCTGACAAAACCGGAAGCTTTTTTATCCCGTATTGTTTAAGACGGTGATTTAGTCTTGGAAATGCATCTAAAAACTAGGGTAATCTTCGATGTCTTTTACGTTACGATAATACAGCCGCAATAGCTGGCAAATACGTGTAAAACAAGTTTACCCTTAACCAAAAACTGAAGCATGCATCCCGGTTATAAATGATAACCGTTAAACTTCTCGTCTATTGTTTTTCTCTCTTAGAAGTCGAATCTTATTTTAGTCTTGCTAACGTTTCCATATGTTAATGAAATGTTGCTCAGCTACATGGTTTCCACATTGAGTTGAATAACATAATAATATTAAATTGTACATGTTTATGCTGTAAATGTAAGTGTTTTTAAAAGCGATTGGTGGTGCCTTCTGCCAGTATTTACCATACTTTATTTACAATAAAAGTGAACAAACTTTATTAAACAGATTTGTTTTCTCTTTAACAGCTGTCGTCATGTTGGTTGAAGTTCAGTATCAAGGTGTGAAGAAATTTATAAAATTGCTTAATGATTTTACATTCCAAGATTTTCTCAGTGAAGTTAAGTTTTTTTGTAGCTTGTGCTTATCTTTAGAAATTTGCTTACTCGCGGCCATCTCTCTCTCTCTCTCTCTCTCTCTCTCTGCGCTTCGTAGCGCGCTTGTGTTTCATGTATTTGTTTGTCGTCATTTTGTTTACCATGTAGAGTAGAGTTTAATAAAAACCCATAAAGGCATTTGTGATGAGTTCTCTTTGTTCAGGCTTACAAACTTGGTCACTTAAACTGTGTTTCGATCTATGCTACCTCTGCTCTTAATTCTGTTTGTTAAAGTCACGTTACTCATAGTGATGAGATAACGTTAGTGTATAAAATCATTGATGCATTTGCTGGACGAATACATATAGGATTTTTATCACTATACTGCTAATCAGAATTGTAAAGTATGTATGTGTAATGACGATTATTATACATATTTTCCTTTGAGCTAAACTAATTCCTTGACTGAAATTGACGTTTTAAATAACTCATTTCATATATGTTTGATCTTGATAGATCTGGTGGAGAATCTTATTTGTTGAGTAAACTCATCCTTAATTCAACATGCAGCTAAAATCGCTACACCCCGCAGGCCACACCTTGATGGTCTTCACTGATGGCTTCACACGATTAATGAGAGGTGAGTACTTGGGGGTGAGGTACAAAGAAGGTGATCAGATTGACCCAGGTGGGGGAGGGGTGTCGCGGCGTAAGCTTCAGCCATGTTTGTGTAGACATGATCCAAAGTTTTGTTTCCTCTTGTATGGCAGGAATCATGCTGGTGAAATTTAGGGAGCACTGTCTGTAAGTTAGAGTGATTAAAATCTCCCGCAACAATAAATGCAGCCTCCGGGTGAGCAGTCTGTTGTTTACTGATGGCTGCATGAAGTTCGTTCATAGCAAGCTTGGCATCAGCATCCGGTGGAATATAAGCTGCCGTTATAATGGTGGAAGTGAATTCCCGTGGCAGATAAAACGGTCTACATTTAACCATGAGAAACTCAAGGTTAGCCGAGCAGTGTCTCCCGACAATAACAGAGTTCGTGCACCAAGCTTTATTGACATAAATGCACAGTCCACCTCCTCTTGTCTTACCGGATTCCTCTGCCGTTCTATCCGCCCGGTTTGTGTTGTAGCCCGCTAACTCAATAGCGTTGTCCGGTATGCCGCTGTGTAGCCATGTTTCCGTGAAGATTATGACATTGCAGTTCAAAAGTCTTTTGTTGTTTATGATGTGGAGTCGAATCTCATCCATTTTGTTCACTAATGATCGTACATTAGCAAGGAAAATGCTGGGTAAAGAGAGCCGGTGTGGTGTTAGCTTTAGCTTAGCTCTTAGCCCTCCGCGCGTTCCCCGCCTTTGTTTACGATCTCGACGCCGCCGACGAGCACTTCCGCCCGGCCGTGTGGGGTGCGTAGCATCGGGTGTTTTGACGATCTCAAGGACGAGTTGAATGTTGCTGATATAACTTCCGGGAATGCGCAAACCGATATCCAAAAGCTCCTGCCGGGTGTACGATGTGAAGGCACAACTGTTCTGTACGAACAGGCCCGAGATGAGCAAGAAAAACACTATATAATTGCTAAAACTGGAGAGACGCTGAGCCTCGCGATGTTCACGCGCCGCCATCTTGGTCTAAGATGCATGCAGAGAGACAATTTCCGTCCTTGTCCATACAGCTGATGATGTTGAAGTTGTGCAAAAGATGAAGGAAACTTTTAAGCATCTACAAGAACTTGTACACAACCCTGGAAGATCAGCCTTTTTGGATGTGAAAGGATTGGTAAATATAGCATTACCAACTTTACCAACATTTCAAATATAAGTTTGATTTAGATTCGCTGGTTTTATGTAATTTTTACAAAAGTGATGACTACTCAAATTTATCATTTTTACTTACACGTATATCTCTCTCAGACATAGTCATAGAGAGTTAAAGTAATTTGTCTTGAATAATTAATGTCGCCAAATGTCCAATTGTGTTATTTGAATTCTTAATTTGTTAATTTCTTAAACTTCTCACATGCAAATACTTTTTTTTTTGAGGTGAAGAATAGGGTCTTGACCATATCATATACAGACAATACCTAATTGTATGCAACAAAATTAATGATGAAATTCCAGTTTTTTGTCAAATTCGGAAAATACTTTTCATTAACAGCACTGTATATTTTGTTGTTGACAATCTTTTCACTGAACGTTTCCCAGAGCATTTGAAGTACAGAGGAAGTATGGGTTGAGTGAACTTATTAAAGCGAATGGTCTGTGGTACAGGCCTTTTGATCTACAGTGTCCATATGGGTCAGATGGTGAATATATTGTACCTTCATTTCTGTTAGTTTGAGATGTTATTTGTTAAAAATAAAAGAACAATCTGAAACAATATGTTGGCTTTTCTTTTTGTACATTTATGTATCATATTTATAGATAAATTAGATCTAGATATAAATTACCTTAATCAGGAGATGTTTAAACACTAAATTAGTGTAAAATTACCTAACACGGTGTTAAACTATTGACACACAAGATTGCCCTGTCTTTTATCATTTTTACTTTGGGTAAACGCAGAGCTCTAATTGATTAATTTATTGGTAAGGATAAAGCCTATTAGTATCTTATGCATTTATGCAATATAATGTTGCCAATCCAGAGTAATCCAGCATTCTTTTAAACGTAATTTGCGTAGCTGAAATTCAAAGGGGGGATTATGCTAATTGTGAATGATTGGAATACTTTAACACACACAAATTTTACTATCAAATCTGACGTTTACGAAGTATTTGTGAATCCAGAGGGGAGTTTACCAGAAGGTCTGTTTTACAATCAAATTACTCGGAATTGACACATATATTAAAGAATGTTTCACGAATGAGGCCCATTGATCACGAAACAAGCTAATGTGTTAATTTTCTCTCAAAAATAAACTGTTTAGCTCCAAAATACATTTAATTCACCAGACTTTTTGGAGGTTTAATGGATCCCATATAAGAAGATGACAAGATTTAATATGAAATGATTCAATTGTGTTCAGCTGAAGAAAAAAAGGCTTTGTAAATAATGAGAGAACACTTTACAATAACATACTATTTTTAAACAAGTTAATGCATTATCTAAAATGAACTAACAATACCAATACAGCATTTATTAATGTTATTTCATGTTAATTTCAGCATTTACAAATACATTATTAAAATCAAATGCTATGACTGCTAAAATGAGTAAATGCACCTTGAACTAACATGACATGAAATAAAATTACCAAGGATTAACAAATGCTGAAAAACTAAATTGTACATTGTTACCCAATGTTAATGTTTAGGGCTGGGCGATATATCGTGCAATTCTTATGCTCAGTTTCCTCAATGAATTACAGTTAAATGCTGCCCACACCAATATGGTGACGAGGTTGACGTATGATCCAGCCGACAATGAGGCGTCTGGTTAACACATATATGTCTATGGGTCCTATTCAAACTTCAAACCTTTTCAGGTATTTCCATGATAATAAAGTATATTTATAATAAATATGTTTGACGAGTGTTGCTCTTTCAAATGCACGTTATAAACAACTCAATCTCTTCAAAGAGCCGTTGTTCACTGAAGAGCTTTGCATAAAAGTTGAACCGGTTTCAGAATGGATTTAGACATGTATAATAAGTGTGAATGGTGAGATATATAGCCCAGCCCTAATTATCATCATTACCGTCAAAGCTAAAACATGCATTTTTGTTTGACTTTCTTTATGCAAAATGAGACGTTTTAATGTGGACCATGACTTTTCCGTTTCACGTGTAAACATTCCATCTGCTTAACAGTCCTGCACACAGTTAAACGCACTTGCAAATATTCTTCACAGTGCTTTTTTCCTAAATGTTCGCTCAAACATCTATCTTCCTAAAGATAGATACATTAACAATGTATGAAGGGTCAAGTAGCCTACATCGAAAACTCAGGCAGTTTTTAATTTTTCTCATTTAAATGTTTCTTTAATGTGTCTTCCAAAACGAGATGTGTTGTAAACTGCTGTTGTTTCAGTACCTGTCTCGGGAGTCTTTGCTCCTTTGGGATGATGAACGCAGATCTGAAGGTAGAAAAACTTCACTAACTCTTCCTTGAGCACTGAAATGGGTCTCATCTGCGTGTAAACATACAGCATAGACGACAGAACGTCTTCACCCAGAGCGCACACTCTTTTCCTGCTGGACAGAACCACTGAACGCAGAAACACGTTGGCAGCAGTTACCAGATTCTCTAGTACCATCAGCTGCTTTTCGGCCCTGAGGAGGGACGTGACAAAACAAGCTGGAAATATGTTTCAAACAAATAACGTTGAACCTGTAAATGACCAAAAACAAGTGACGAACCTGGTGTTGCTTAGAGCCTTTAGGAAAAACTTAAAGAGACCGTGGGACAACCCCTCAGTCTGAAGACAACAGCCCTGAACCAAGGTGTAGATTATCCGACTCACTTGGACTCTATTTATATACTTGGAGCTTTTATTGAAAAGCCCACAATACAGATCCAACAGACATGCAACACAAATATATAAAATGAAACGTGGCGTTCAGTAGTATCTTTATTTTCTCACAGTATGTGCGTCTCGTGAGATTGAATCCCATCATCTAGAATAGAGAATAGAGCTGTAGTCTTCACCATACGCCGCACGGCTAAACGGACTCTGTTGGACCTCCATCACGTGGGACATCAACTCACCACACTTTAACTTTGGACCACCTGAGGGATAGATGAGACTTTTCAAACCTTTTCCAACAAGTCGGTGAACTGGGTTTTCTGCCTGGCCAAGCTTGTTAGGGTGGTCTGGTTTGAGGATTTTTTAAATCTGTTTTAAATTCCAGCTAGCTGGCTCACCAGGCTGGTTAAAGCCATTTTACATAAGCAAAAATCATTGTTAATGCTAAATGTGAGTGTTATTCTTATTTGAATGTAGATGAAAAAACTTGAACCTAACCCAGATAGCACAATCCATCTGGCTTACGTATATTTGACGTCTGCAAGACATCTGCAATATATAGTTTCCTCATCTGCAATATGTCTCAGAGACGTCTGAACGTCTGTAATACGTCTGCTAAAGATCTGGAGATCTGCTGCGTAAAAACATCTGCTAAACATCTTAGAAAGAGCAGCTTAACATCAATTTTAAATCATAGACATCTTACAGACATCTTCTGGATGTCTATGTGACGTCTGACAGCAGACATCCCCGGGACGTATTGCAGATGAGCAAACTATCTATTGTAGACGTCTTGTAGATGTAAATGCAGACGTCAAATAGGTGTAAGCCAGATGTATGTGTGCTATCAGGGAAATAGCAACTGAGTACTAGTTAAAGCTCAGACATTACGTTGATTAGAACATTTGATGAAAAACTTCATCAGGCTGCTGACTTCCTGCATTTTTTTCTGCCGGTTGGCCTGCGTGGTGGCGGAAACATTTGCTTTCCCTGATTGCAAGAGCTCGGTCTCTTTCTGAAGAAACCTCTGCAGGAATCTATAAAGCAAGTAGAATTATTATTGTGAGACATTAACAGCCGAACACGTTTACAGTGAATGTTGAAAAGAAGGAATACAACGGACCGGAAAACTGCATCCCAGGTGAGTTGTTTAGAGCCCTTAGATGCTCTGCATCCAGACAAACGATCAAGTTCCTCGAGCGTCCCCGGCGCACGGATAAGTCTCCTAAACCGATCCACCTCTCTCTGGTGGACAAAAAATAGACAAAACCGATGATGCATTTGAAAAAAGTCCATGATATTTAGTCAGTGCCATAAATAAGTCTCGCTTACAAAATTTATTTATTAATTAATTATTAAATTTTAAAATAAACAAAAAGTTCGGTTCCAAATGAGGTAACTCTGTTTTTAAAATGTTTCAAAAATCATGTTTTTATTACGTTATTAAGTGTTTTATTGTGTTACTCAGTTGTATTTTTGGAGTTATTGTGGCTTAAATCAAACAAACTAACTGCAGTTTGATTGATATTAATGGAATAAACAATATAAAATATAATTATTTTTCTTTTAAACAGAGTTTTCGAGTTATTTGGAACCAAACTCTTCAAATATTTACAGAAATTGTTAATACATATAAGTGCTGGTATTTATCTGAATGTATTGACTGTAATGTCAACAATAGATGCATAATTTAAATGTTTATTTCATGCTTCAAAAATATGTTTGAACCCCAGATTCTTAATACACTTTTGTCTACACAGCATATCAATTTAGTTTAAACAACACCTGGCATTTAAAAGGATTATAAATATAATCTTGTTTCTTATGCTGTGTCTATGAAACTTTGTGTTATTTGCAGTAAAAATAAAATGCACTTTAAAACAACACTTACATCATTAATATGAAATTCCACTTGCAAATTCAAATTAAAAGTTCAGAGCAAGTTTTCACATTTCAAAATTAGAAAACTACTGACGCATGTGTCACATTTATCAGTGTTGTGTGCTTGTTTACTTCTATCAGATCTGGTTAAAGATGAAATGTCACACACACCTTTCTCTCTGTAGCTTTATCATTGTCTAGTCCTCGACAGCACACTAACAGCTCGTGCAGCACCAGACTCATTGTCATTCAGAGGAGACGATTCATCAGGTGTGTATTGACAACAACATGTACACTGATCTGTTTGACCAGTGCTGCAAAACAAACATAATCTGGGGTCAAAACTAATAATCCTACCAAGCACAGAGAATATATTTCATGTTAAATGTATGTTTAAAAAAGTGTTTTAGCTTACAGTCATATACAGTATTTATCATCCTCTTGTTTTACTTTCATACATCCTCGCAGCAGCTCCTCAGTGCCCATGTGACAGACCCGCCTTCTACTCTTCTGGCTTCACTTCTGCTGCTTGAGAGCAGTGTTGCCAGATTGGACTAAAGATTTCCAGCCCAACTACAGCTTAAAACCCGCCCATTTAAAAAAATACCAGCCCAAAATACATACTGTTATTAAAACTGTTATAGAATAAAACACACCATTTTTTTTCTTATTAAACAACCAGACTAACAAATCGCACATTGGAGAGCACCAGGCTCGCCCCAAGTATATCCAGTGCATCTTTTTTTTTTAATATAAATGATAATTTTAATAAAACACAAGGTCTACATCGGAAATCTCAGAAGGGGACAACATTTTTTATTGTTCTTGTGCTACTATTGTCAGAACTACAGTTCTTTTCTAATAGGCCAATTCTCAAATCATTTCATTATACTTTTCTTTTGTATTAGTAGGCTACTTACAAATTTGTGCTTAATTACCAACTAATTATTTTTTCTATATTATCATTATTAAAATTATTATTATTATTTAACTTATAGACCACTGGGCGAATGCACATGAATTCTCGTTTTTTCCTTCTTTTAATTTTAAATAAAATAATGACTGAATGATACACTGAATCGTCACTAGACACTATATCAGCTATTACGTTTCAGAAATGATCAAACATCAGAATTGTACATCAAAATAAAACTGTAGGCTAATAGCATAAACACGCTTACCTTTTAATATGAAGTTAACGTAGATAATCCCCGCAGAACTGATGAAAACGTCTTTATTATAGAACAATTCTAGAACTATTTAATAATAGGACCAACTTTGTACAGTCACAACCAGTTTGATTAATAGATCGTTGAGTCAAATCTCTCCAGCAACTGCCTGGGAGGTTTGAATGTTGCCGAGGTAAACCCATTTCTGACCAGGCCAGTGCGCACATCCATGATGCTGGAGAGTAAAGGTAGTCCCATGCGATTCCTAGTGTCATCTTTTAAAAGCGAGACGAGGGAAATGCCCGCTCAACATGGGCATTGGAAACAGGCAGAACAAGAAGTCTTATGGCACCTTGTGCCAATTCCTGGAAACACTTGTGCCCCCCTGCATCTTTAAACGCTTCGACTTCGAGCCAAAACTTGTCAATGTCCTGATCATCAGAGAAGTTTGCGGTTGCCACATTCCTCCACTGCGTTTCTAATGTACCAATTGGGCACGAGAAAAGATCAGCTGGCAAGTCCTTTACTACAGGCCTATTTATAGTGGACATAACAGATTTCGGGCAGAAGAGCTCCAGTTTGCTCAGGATTTCCATTGAAGCAGGTAAACGCAATTGGTACTGCTTTACAAGTTCTTTTAGAAAATCCATACAACGCGAAGAAATTCTCTCCTTCATGTCTGGGGCTAGCCTACTTTCCTCCAGTTTGTCCATAAATGTGGTACCCAGGTCCGCATCCAGAGGGGATAGGAATATGCCAGACTGTGTGAGGTCAAGTTCACAGAGCTGCTTGTGATTACGCAAGACGCTCGGTTTGAGGATGCGTCTCACAGTTGTCATGTACAGCCTTTCCAAGTCTCTAAACACACCGAGAGAGTTTCCTGTTTCTAATTGAAAGCATTTATTTACAGCTTTGATTTCCATCAGAACAGGCTGAAGAAAGTACATGTAAAGGAGATTAGTTTTGTCATTGTACATTTCCTTTAAAAGCCGAGCAGTAAAGCAGTGTTCTGTACTTGAAGCCATGTTAAAGTGCAGTGTGAGGGCATCTTTTTGATCCACAATGCGGTTAATGCAGTCAGCCATCACAAGCCAACGGGTACAGCTTGGACTTATTAATTTCAAGGGGCAGCCCCCGTTATTGATAGTCTCGTATATGTTCTTGTACTCATACTGCCGCTTTTCTGAATGTGCGAACCAGTTGTAGGTTTCTCTAACCATGTATTCTATGTTGCTTGGAAGAAGCTGCATTGCTTTATTTGCAACAATGTCAAGTGAATGGCAAACACAGCGAATAAGCTGCAGGTTTGGCTGTATTTGTTTAAGTAGGGTGAAAACCGAGTGGTTTTTTTTCAACCATTACGCTGGCACCATCTGTGGCAATGCCCATCATGTTTTTAATCTGGAGACCGTTCTTTGATAGAAAAGCGACAACAGTGTCTGATATGGCTTTAGCATCAGCATCTGTCAGCTCCACAAGTCCAAGATATGTACTTACAAACTTGCTGTGTTTTTTTGAGTGGTATTTCACACAAATGCAAAGAAGTTTGTTCACGGATATGTCAGTGCTTTCATCGAGATACAGGGAATATGGAGACTCCCCAATATCCTCCACAAGTTCTTCTCTGAAGTGTGGCGCGAGGACAGATAATGGCTGTACACTTTGTCCGGTGCATTTGGAATGTTCCCATCTCATCTTTCAAAATGTCTGACAAATCGTCCACCGCATTTATTGAACTGTGACAAGCAATGTAAGCAGCAATTCTAATTTCACGGCGCTTTTGGTCATCTTTGATCGGACACTGCCCTGCTGCTCCCTCTGACACATTTAAAGTTTTTATACTTGGTGCACAGCGCGATTTGTGTTTTATTGTATTAGCATGCTCTTTCAAATCATTTAACTGTGCTCTGATTTCTGATTGACAGTATTTACAAAATGCCTTTGTATCATCGCCTACCACAGGTGTAATCCATGTTTTTAAAGACTGGTCGCTCTCCCATTCCTTTCTGTAGGACTTTTTATATTTACCCCACTTTGGCATGATGATGATGATGAATGATGATCACTGATGATGATAATGCAGTTTTGACGATATAACGAATTAGCCTACAACAACCCGCCAATCAAGCTTGAAGTTTGATTGGACAGGATTCCCCTGAACCTTATTGGCTAACCTGAACCATACCTAATTTAAACATCATCCTACATTATATAATTTATTTTATAGTTAGTTTTCATTAAAAAAATAATAAAGAATACTGTTTATAGTCAAAAATAAAAACCCGCCTGTTGCATCAAAAACCAGCCCAAATTTTAAAGACCCGCCCAATGCATTTTTTTCCGGTCGGACGTGACCAAAAGGAGCCCAATTACCCGCCCAATCTGGCAACACTGCTTGAGAGCCGCATTAAGTTCTCATTACTGCCAACTAATGGACGGATGGAGAAGCTACAAAACTCAAACAAGACTACATCAACGAAGTCTCCAAACTCGGCGGGCAAAATTTGCAACGGCTCCCGGCAGCTTTTTCACTCATTGATTGATCAAGTCCTATCCGCTTGAATTGGGGTTGGATCAGACAAACAACACTAAAACCACCGACTTAGATCACGTTGAAACAACAAATTTTGATTCGTATTGCATGTCGAAGTAGCTTTTAATCATTCTCAGGATATACATTTTTGATATCAACAATTCAATTGTTTATAGTAAAAAATGGGGATCATTATTCTGCATATCGTGGATGCGAAGTAAAAGAGCTGCAGAAATTCACAAAGTGAAAAATTCTCAAGGAATAACATGTGACCCTGGATCACAAAACCAGTCTAGTAGCACGGGAACATGTTTTGGTAAAAGACAAAAATACATTGTATGGATCAAAATTATAGATTTTTCTGTTATGCCAAAAATCATTAGGATATAAAGTAAACATTATGTTCTATGAAGATATTTTGTAAATTTCCGACCCTAAATATACAAAAACTAAATTTTTGTGATGGCCTGCCAGCAGTGTGCATCTGATTAACAACTTCAAAGGCAATTTTCTCAATATTTAGATTTTTTGCGAGTTTTAAACGGTTGTCTCTCAGGGGGATATTGTCATATTCTAACAACTCATACATCAATATAAATCTTATTTATTCACCTTTCAGATTATGTAAACATCTAAATTTCGAAAAAATTACCCATAGGACTGGTTTTGTTGTCCAGGGTCACATATGCTGAATCTGTAGTCCTTTGGCCCAAAAGCAAGGCGTTGAGGGCTGAATAGTTTATGGTTTGCAAGATTTTGTACAACAAAACATTTATTGTCAATCACATAACATACAAATGATCGAAACATTTGAATAACAAAATGTAATAAGAACACTTTAGTTTGCATGGTGCCCGCTACTGCCAGATCACCCAGGGGCATGTGTGATCTCCCATGGCTTTGCCTATGATGTGGTCGGTGGCCTTACTGTCTCACATTTTGACTGCATCTGCAATGACAAAGAAAAGCACATTTGTTCTCAGTTTTTTACTCAAAAGGAATAATTAATTTGTTGTTAAGACGCCTCTCGTACAATCACATCGGACCCGGAAAAGGTATTTCTTACATCACCACTTAACAACCGAAGAAGCTTGCGATGCCTTGTCTCTGTTGATAAGACGACGAGAGTATGCGGCTGCAAGAATGGGTGGAGTGAATTCTTAGATGCCATGATTTCCAGCAGCGAATAAAGGCATTTAACAGCAAGGACAGCGGCCTTTAACATTGTACGGTTCAGATGTAAACAGCATATAAAAGACAGGAAACCATGTGTGAGCAGTTAATGCAGTACATTTAACGGAAAAGACGGTCCGTCAACTGTTGTGTGAAAGCGGGAAAGAAAGTGTCCCCTCAGACTGCCCCGTGTCCTTATTAGATGATTATTAATATGATTATTATTACTTTCTTCATAATATGTAATTTTCTTTTGTTGTGAGCTGATGCTTTAGGGTGAGTTTAAATAAAACTATTGAGTAAAAAGCTTTTACCTCAGAAAAACGGCTGTAGTGTGGTTCACTCAGAAGTGAGTCGGGTGCACTGCGGGTGACGGTCACAGACCACAGTTTATATTCCAGGTTTCGCGGGGTTGGCACGCGCAAGCAAGCAAGAAGTATTCTTTGAATATATTTTTTATATATGACATTTTAATGTGTATCTATTGAAACATACCTTGCGTTTTACTTCTTAATGACAAAAAGTACATACTTTTATAAGCCTATTTTTGTAAGTAGCCTACTTATTTCCATAAGCCTAGGCTACCTGTAATGGTGTGTGTTGCTAAAAAGTACACTTCCAAAATATACTTAAAGTGCTCTTTTTCCACATACTAAATTTATAGCTATATTCTAAAAATTCTGCTTTACTACTGTTTTGAATCCTCCTCAGAGACAGACTCTTATGTTGAAATCGTTGCTTTGGTAACAGTTCCGCTATATCTAGAAGTCAGTGTTGATGTAGCGGAGCTTTCCTGCTCCGGGAAAAGTTTATAGTTCGCACTTCCTGTTATTGATTTATGTGCTTTTAACATACTTTTTATGTAGGCCTATTTGAAATGTATTTATTTACCATCTGTAACTATGTGGTAACTAAATACATTTTTATCACATTTCATATTCGTGGTGTCTTAAAACAGGGCCGGCCCAGCCTGTGTTGGTGCCCTAGGCAAGATTTTAAGATTATCTCAAGCAGTAATACGTTTAATAAAAATGAATTGTTACTAAAAAATATATAAAATTCGTGTACAAAAGGAGAGCACTATAAGTACATAATGTAAGGGCACTTTTTATCAAATGGCTAAGCTAGATATAATTTTAAATAATACATTTTAAATTATGTTTTTTAACATTCAGTAAATAATGTTTAGTTTTTATCACAAAGAGGCCTACATTTTTTTTTAATATTGTGGTATCATGAATGAACTTAATGAGTCCTTTGCCCGGTTGTATAATTGTCTTATGTTAATCTTATAGATATGACCTTAAAGAAAATTTGATTTCCTTAAGTAAACGAAAACATTTATAATTTTTAAATATGAGATTAAAAATCGTACCTGTTTCCCTTTTTTCCAATGAGATTTGCGGTGAAGAACCATGCTCATCCAATGATCTTTTTCTTCAATGGCATCAACATTTCCTTGTCGCAGAATGAAGGCAAATATTGGTTTGAAATTTGAAATGAACTTTGTTTAATATCTCAAGTTTTCATTTTCTCAAATCCACTGCAGTCGTGGCCATGTCACAAACCTTATTCAACATATATACCCCTGTGTTCAGCAGAACAAAGACATTAACACAGGTTTGGGACAATTTGAGGGTGAGTAAATAATGACAGAATCATAATTTTGGATTAAATATTCTGGATTTGCCTCAAAGAAGCTAATTTTGTAGTTTTATCTAAACATATAACCCAGTTTATTGTAAAGTTCCATAAGTGTCCGGCAACTGAAAATTCAGGAGTTTGCTTATTATATTGTCAAAATTGATTGACAGTGATGATCAGGCATAACAATAATAATTGTTTTTGGCGCTGTAAAACCTGTAATTTGTAAAACAAAACCGGACAAAAACTAGTGCACTCTTAATTGCGGAGAATGGTTGCGTGATAAATAAGGAAAAGTCACACGAATGCAACATTATGAGCAACTGTTAACAACAAATCGACCTACCTTAAGAAACTTCTGAAAGGTATGTGCATTATAAGCATATCGGCTCAAATATTTGTACGCTTTAGCCACATTGTTGAACTAGTTATATCCTAAGAAATAGTCGCAACACACCTGTTTATCAAGAAACATCTGTAATGTGATTTTTTTTTCATGTCAATATTAGTAACATATGTGGTCCGAAACAGACCTCCGATCAGGATTTTGACCAAATCAGACGGGTTTAACAACGGCCAATTTTCAAACTATTTTGGAACAAATTCGACGGATCGAAAAAACTCAAATTTTCCACGTAGATTTTTGGGCTGAAAGTCGGCCAGAACGGGCTGACTTGATTAATACCAAAAAAGACATCCAAATGACGTCTAGTGCTGAATGGGAAGTGTTGCATTTGTGTTGTTGCCACTAGTCAAACATTCAAAGAAACAAAATTAGTCATGCAAGCTTTATTAGGTTTGTTCAAGAACCTGAAAGACAAAACATTCCAGCATGAATAGAAAACAAATTAAGAACTTAACCAGATTTGGGCCTGGGGGGCTTTCCATGTCCGGGCTGGCGGGCTTTCCTTGTCCGGGCCTGGCGGGCTTTCCTTGTCCGGGCCTGGCGGGCTTTCCTTGTCCGGGCCTGGGGGCTTTCCTTGTCCGGGCCTGGCGGGCTTTCCTTGGCCGGGCCTGGGGGCTTTCCTTGTCCGGGCCTGGCGGGCTTTCCTTGTCCGGGCCTGGGGGGCTTTCCTTGTCCGGGCCTGGGGGGCTTTCCTTGTCCGGGCCTGGCGGGCTTTCCTTGTCCGGGCCTGGCGGGCTTTCCTTGTCCGGGCCTGGCGGGCTTTCCTTGGCCGGCCTGGCGGGCTTTCCTGCCGGGCCTGGCGGGCTTTCCATGCCGGGCCTGGCGGGCTTTCCTTGCCGGGCCTGGCGGGCTTTCCTTGGCCGGGCCTGGGGGCTTTTCATGGCCGGGCCTGGGGGGCTTTCCATGGCCGGGCCTGGGGGGCTTTCCATGGCCGGGCCTGGGGGGCTTTCCATGGCCGGGCCTGGGGGGCTTTCCATGGCCGGGCCTGGGGGGCTTTCCATGGCCGGGCCTGGGGGGCTTTCCATGGCCGGGCCTGGGGGGCTTTCCATGGCCGGGCCTGGGGGGCTTTCCATGGCCGGGCCTGGGGGGCTTTCCATGGCGGGCCTGGGGGGCTTTCCATGGCCGGGCCTGGGGGGCTTTCCATGGCCGGGCCTGGGGGGCTTTCCATGGCCGGGCCTGGGGGGCTTTCCATGGCCGGGCCTGGGGGGCTTTCCATGGCCGGGCCTGGGGGCTTTCCATGGCCGGGCCTGGGGGGCTTTCCATGGCCGGGCCTGGGGGGCTTTCCATGGCCGGGCCTGGGGGGCTTTCCATGGCCGGGCCTGGGGGCTTTCCTTGCCGGGCCTGGGGGGCTTTCTTGTCCGGGCCTGGGGGGCTTTCCTTGTCCGGGCCTGGGGGCTTTCCTTGTCCGGGCCTGGGGGCTTTCCTTGTCCGGGCCTGGGGGCTTTCCTTGTCCGGGCCTGGGGGGCTTCCTTGTCCGGGCCGGGGGGCTTTCCATGTCCGGGCCTGGGGGGCTTTCCATGTCCGGAAATGGGGGGCTTTCCATGGCCGGGCCTGGGGGGCTTTCCATGGCCGGGCCTGGGGGGGGCCTTTCATGGCCGGGCCTGGGGGGCTTTCCATGGCCGGGCCTGGGGGGCTTTCCATGGCGGGCCTGGGGGGGCTTTCCATGGCCGGGCCTGGGGGGCTTTCCATGGCCGGCCTGGGGGGCTTCCATGGCCGGGCCTGGGGGGGCTTCCATGGCCGGGCCTGGGGGGCTTTCCATGCCGGGCCTGGGGGGCTTTCCATGGCCGGGCCGGGGGGCTTTCCATGGCCGGGCCTGGGGGCTTTCCATGGCCGGGCCTGGGGGGCTTTCCATGGCCGGGCCTGGGGGGCTTTCCATGGCCGGGCCTGGGGGGCTTTCCATGGCCGGGCTGGGGGGCTTTCCTGTCCGGGCCTGGGGGCTTTCCATGGCCGGGCCTGGGGGGCTTTCCTTGTCCGGGCCTGGGGGGCTTTCCTTGTCCGGGCCTGGGGGGCTTTCCTTGTCCGGGCCTGGGGGGCTTTCCTTGTCCGGGCCTGGGGGGCTTTCCTTGTCCGGGCCTGGGGGGCTTTCCTGTCCGGGCCTGGGGGGCTTTCCTTGTCCGGGCCTGGGGGGCTTTCCTTTCCGGGCCTGGGGGGCTTTCCATGTCCGGGCCTGGGGGGCTTTCCATGTCGGGCCTGGGGGGCTTTCCATGTCCGGGCCTGGGGGGCTTCCATGTCCGGGCTGGGGGGCTTTCCATGTCGGGCCTGGGGGGCTTTCCATGTCGGGCCTGGGGGGCTTTCCATGTCCGGGCCTGGGGGGTTCCATGTAGGCCTGGGGGCTTTCCATGTCCGGGCCTGGGGGGCTTTCATGTCCGGGCCTGGGGGGCTTTCCATGTCCGGGCCTGGGGGGCTTTCCATGTCCGGGCCTGGGGGGCTTTCCATGTCCGGGCCTGGGGGGCTTTCCATGTCCGGGCCTGGGGGGCTTTCCATGTCCGGGCCTGGGGGGCTTTCCATGTCGGGCCGGGGGCTTTCCATGTCGGGCCTGGGGGGCTTTCCATGTCCGGGCCTGGGGGGCTTTCCATGTCCGGGCCTGGGGGGCTTTCCATGTCCGGGCCTGGGGGGCTTTCCATGTCCGGGCCTGGGGGGCTTCCATGTCCGGGCCTGGGGGGCTTTCCATGTCCGGGCCTGGGGGGCTTTCCATGTCCGGGCCTGGGGGGCTTTCATGTCCGGGCCTGGGGGGCTTTCCATGGTCCGGGCCTGGGGGGCTTTCCATGTCCGGGGCCTGGGGGCTTTCCATGTCCGGCCTGGGGGCTTTCCATGTCCGGGCCTGGGGGCTTTCCTTGTCGGGCCTGGGGGGCTTTCCTTGTCCGGGCCTGGGGGGCTTTCCTTGTCCGGGCCTGGGGGGCTTTCCTTGTCCGGGCCTGGGGGCTTTCCTTGTCCGGGCCTGGGGGGGCTTTCCTTGTCCGGGCCTGGGGGCTTTCCTGTCCGGGCCTGGGGGGTTTCCTTGTCGGGCCTGGGGGCTTTCCTTGTCCGGGCCTGGGGGGCTTTCCTTGTCGGCCTGGGGGGCTTTCCTTGTCCGGGCCTGGGGGGCTTTCCTTGTCCGGGCCTGGGGGGCTTTCCTTGTCCGGGCCTGGGGGGCTTTCCTTGTCCGGGCCTGGGGGGCTTTCCATGTCCGGGCCTGGGGGGCTTTCCTGTCCGGGCCTGGGGGGCTTTCCATGTCCGGGCCTGGGGGGCTTTCCATGTCCGGGCCTGGGGGGCTTTCCATGTCCGGGCCATGGGGTTCTTTTTCTGGGGGCTTTCCCCCATGTCCGGGCCGGGGGGCTTTCCATGTCCGGGCCTGGGGGGCTTTCCATGTCCGGGCCTGGGGGCTTTCCATGTCCGGGCCTGGGGGGCTTTCATGTCCGGGCCTGGGGGGCTTTCCATGTCCGGGCCTTCCAAGGACTGGGCCTTCCATGTCCGGGCCGCCCTCTCCTTCCATGTCCGGGCCTTCCCATTCAGGGCCGCCCTCTCCTTCCATGTCCGGGCCTTCCGGGCCGCCCTGGCCTTCCATGTCCGGGCCTTCCGGGCCTCCTGGCTTCCATGTCCGGGCCTTCCATGTCCGGGCCTTCCAGGTCCGGGCCGCCCTGGCCTTCCATGTCCGGGCCTTCCAGGTCCGGGCCGCCCTGGCCTTCCATGTCCGGGCCTTCCAGGTCCGGGCCGCCCTGGCCTTCCATGTCCGGGCCTTCCAGGTCCGGGCCGCCCTGGCCTTCCATGTCCGGGCCTTCCAGGTCCGGGCCGCCCTGGCCTTCCATGTCCGGGCCTTCCAGGTCCGGGCCGCCCTGGCCTTCCATGTCCGGGCCTTCCAGGTCCGGGCCGCCCTGGCCTTCCATGTCCGGGCCTTCCAGGTCCGGGCCGCCCTGGCCTTCCATGTCCGGGCCTTCCAGGTCCGGGCCGCCCTGGCCTTCCATGTCCGGGCCTTCCAGGTCCGGGCCGCCCTGGCCTTCCATGTCCGGGCCTTCCAGGTCCGGGCCGCCCTGGCCTTCCATGTCCGGGCCTTCCAGGTCCGGGCCGCCCTGGCCTTCCATGTCCGGGCCTTCCAGGTCCGGGCCGCCCTGGCCTTCCATGTCCGGGCCTTCCAGGTCCGGGCCGCCCTGGCCTTCCATGTCCGGGCCTTCCAGGTCCGGGCCGCCCTGGCCTTCCATGTCCGGGCCTTCCAGGTCCGGGCCGCCCTGGCCTTCCATGTCCGGGCCTTCCAGGTCCGGGCCGCCCTGGCCTTCCATGTCCGGGCCTTCCAGGTCCGGGCCGCCCTGGCCTTCCATGTCCGGGCCTTCCAGGTCCGGGCCGCCCTGGCCTTCCATGTCCGGCCTTCCAGGTCCGGGCCGCCCTGGCCTTCCATGTCCGGGCCTTCCAGGTCCGGGCCGCCCTGGCCTTCCATGTCCGGGCCTTCCAGGTCCGGGCCGCCCTGGCCTTCCATGTCCGGGCCTTCCAGGTCCGGGCCGCCCTGGCCTTCCATGTCCGGGCCTTCCAGGTCCGGGCCTTCCAGGTCCGGGCCGCCCTGGCCTTCCATGTCCGGGCCTTCCAGGTCCGGGCCGCCCTGGCCTTCCATGTCCGGGCCTTCCAGGTCCGGGCCGCCCTGGCCTTCCATGTCCGGGCCTTCCAGGTCCGGGCCGCCCTGGCCTTCCATGTCCGGGCCTTCCAGGTCCGGGCCGCCCTGGCCTTCCATGTCCGGGCCTTCCAGGTCCGGGCCGCCCTGGCCTTCCATGTCCGGGCCTTCAGGTCCGGGCCGCCCTGGCCTTCCATGTCCGGGCCTTCCAGGTCCGGGCCGCCCTGGCCTTCCATGTCCGGGCCTTCCAGGTCCGGGCCGCCCTGGCCTTCCATGTCCGGGCCTTCCAGGTCCGGGCCGCCCTGGCCTTTCATGTCCGGGCCTTCCAGGTCCGGGCCGCCCTGGCCTTCCATGTTCGGGCCTTCCAGGTCCGGGCCGCCCTGGCCTTCCATGTTCGGGCCTTCCAGGTCCGGGCCGCCCTGGCCTTCCATGTTCGGGCCTTCCAGGTCCGGGCCGCCCTGGCCTTCCATGTACAGGGCTCCCAGGTCCGGGTCGTCCATTTTCACCTGTCCAGGCCACCCGGGCCTTCCATATCCGGGCCATCCAGTTCCAGGCCGCCTGTGCCCTCCATGAAGAGGAGAAGAAACCATAGGAACAGGAGAACTCGCCGGGCATGACGCCTGCACTGGTGCCCCCATTATTATCAGAGACAGAATATAACTTCCACTCTGTCAGAACAGAGAAAATATTAGAGACCCATTTGCACAAAACAACTGCAGCAAAGTCATTTTTAAAACAGCAGGGGCATGCACTGACCTGTTGTCGGACAGGACAGCCACGGAAAGGAACAGAAAAAGAAACATCACGACGAACCCTCTTCACAGAGATACCACAGCTGGCTGGGATTTCAGACATAGGCACTGGAGACCCCACGCCTATTTAAAAGAAACCATACCATAACAGACCTTATAAAATGTGAAAAGGAAACCAAAAGGTTGTAAAGGCTTACCTCCATCAACCAGGAAGTGGGGCATTCTTGGGCCAGAAACACGCAGGGTCATAGTGTCATTTCCACAGAGCACAGTAGGACCCAGGCGTTTCAGCTTAGCCTCAGCAAGTTGGAATTTGGCTTAATTTAGTTAAATAAGACAAGTCAACCATTTGCCCATTTGAATAAAGCTGCAATTTAAACATTTACAATTAACATACCTTGTCCAGCAGACCAGTATCCATTAGGCTGTTCTCCTTGTTTTTCAGCAGAATCATTGGATACAGCACTGCCAATAATAACCTTGCCAAAATTGGGTGTTCTGTTGGCAATGGTGCCATGTGAATAACCCATTCCTGAAGAAGCAGCATGACCAATCCTTAAACAGCTTGTGGTCACCACAGTCAAGCAGAGAAGTAAAAGATCCCTTAGCCCCAGCATTGCAAGGGCAATACACTATTCTACTCTACTTGTGAGTGCTGCTATTACACCTCAATTCAGCTGAAAAAACTTTAACTGCAAAAGTTGACAATCTCATCGAGACTATTTGCTATTTGTACTCACCTTTTGTAATTAATCACTTGGTAATTTACATGGCTGACCAATCAATTCTGTCATCTGTGTAATCCATCATCAATTAGCTTATGACTTTCACCTGTGTCTCATTACGTTGTGAGGTAACACATGGTATGAAAATATCTAGGAAATGTGAAGCCTTTATTGATAGAAATTATATTTTGTTCTCGTTTTAATGATTTACAATGCAGTTTTATTGCATTTTTTGTTTGGTTTTCCAGTTTGTCAAAACAAAGTTGCTTTGCAATACATACATTAAATAGATTTAATCATATGTCATGTCTTTTTCTATTCTAACAGTCCAGAATAGGAATCTTAGTTTTCAAAAAATATTTATGTGAATTGCACATACACAGTTAAAGTCATCTAATCTTCTATTTTTCAGATGAAAACTGGTAAACATTACAATTGTTTAAAGACTAGTAACATCATCCCCACTAGCTTTGGGGGATTTCGTCAAACCAGTCGTTATCACTAGTTTTGAAATATTTATATACCTCTCCCACACTTTCTAATGGTCTCTGGATCAGTGATGCCAGGGGCTCAACCTTAGACACATGAGCCTGTTGAACTGCAGTCCCAAAATGATGTGTCGGGCTGCGGCTTGAGCAACGATCTAAAGTCCACCTGCAGACTCTGTTAGTTGGGCATGGTTATGTGATGTTACTCTCAAATTATCCCTCATTTTTGTCCATAAAGGGTGGTGATGGGCCAAAAATGTTACCCAGATTTGTAACAACTCGAAGGCGAGTAAATGACAGATTAGAATTTGTGTGAAGTACCCCTTTAACGAAAGAAAGCACTCATGTTCTTGCCATTCTACACCACTAGTCCAGAGACGGGTGGCGTGACAGTCGTTGCTGCTCCTATATTGGACATCACCACCAATAATTCTAACGCTGCCGAGCAGAGTAGTTACACAGGTTGCTGCCAACACGGGCATTAACAATTTATGTTCTGAGTCTCTGAATATTGAAGTTGTTTGGATTATCAGTAAACAAACTAATGTTACCCACATGATACTGTTAAAGGTATAGTTCGTCCCCTGTGGTTGGGGCTGATATGATGCTCTTGAAATTTATTTTTTGTAATTTTGTTTGTTATGAGGTTTTGTTTCATTTTCTTGTCCGCTGGTTCTTCTCTACACCAGCAATTGACAAGGACTTTTAAATAATAATTTTATTGGATGATGGAGTAAATTTACTTGTGTCCTATGCCAATCCTTGGTATTTATCGTTTGAAATTTAACTGAATAAATGTCTCACAAAAGTTTGAATGAACCGTACGTAATATGCTTTCTGAGCCCCTGTAAAAACGTCCAATATTTGCTACTTTCGAGAATATTCGGAGTTCGCTACAAGTTAAGATCAATCGATTACACTTGTGGCATAGTGTAATGTTTTGTATGACAAAAAAAACATTTGTATATAAAATAAAAGTCACTGTGCCTTCATAATATTCATGATCACACTCCAGGCCAGCTGGTGGCGGTAATACAACATAAATTGGCTTGTCAACCGCCAATAAGAAATACAGGAAGAAGCACAAGTAGTATTCGTTACGTTCTTCCTTGTTTCTCCGCCTCTTTAAATCCATCATGGCGGCTGCCAGAAGACACAAGCGCGTGGCCTCATCTCAAGCAGGCTTTTTGCCGCTTAAATCGGATTTAGATGGAAAAATTGCGGACATCAAACGGAGGAAACGTGTAAACAAAAACAGGAAAAAGAACTGGAACAAATACAGTGATATTAACGATGTGGATGAGTTTCTGGATGACGTGCGGCTTCAGGAGAGAGCCGCAGGGTAAGTCAACAGATGTGCCCCGGAACGATTAACTTAATAATAAAGATAAATCTCGACCACCAATTAATTTGTGTTGTACTTTGAAGTACATCTGTCAATGCATTCATCTGTGTAGAGTTAAAGAGGAGATGATCACGTGGTCGTTGGGCAGTTCACGAGATCGTTGGGCAGTTCACGAGATCCCTTGTGGGTGAATTCTTATCAAACAAATTTTGGATGTTCGATTCATTTTAACCTCGACGTTTTTTCACAGTGGGTTGATATCCGAAAAACCAGATGACGGACTCTTCTTTGTAGACTTCGGTGAAAAAGAAAAAGACACTCGACCACGTAAGTTGAAATTATATAAACATCGTGCTTATTGCCTTCATCTCGTAGTCTAACCACAACCATTCCTCTTTGTTATTAGAAGAAGAAGAAGACGAAGAAGAAACCGTCAAGAAGTCTAGAAATTCAAAGCCACTGCGGATAGATCTAATTCTTCAGCCCGCCTCTCATATACAAGCACCAAAGAAGTAAGTGCAGTATGTAACCTGCATCCTTCTCTTTGTGTCCACATTACCTTGTTTCTAAGTTAGCTCCTGCCCGGTGATGATCTCATCCTTGCGCTCCCAGCATTTCTTTTGGAATGTGAAGATACTTCATGGAACCTGGGGGAGGCTGTTGTGTGAACGGCGCTCTGGGATCTGAGGGCATTAGGGATGCTAAACTTTTCGGACATGTTATTTCTAATTTATAATCACTGAAATCAACTGCTCTGAACTGAGCTGAATGTTTGTATTTTATTTATCATTCAGAATTGAAGAAAAATAGCTCATTGCTTAAAATATTTATTTGGTGTGGAAAGGACTCTAGGAGTGTGTTTTTTCACGAAACAGTCTTTTTGGCCTAAGAGGCCAGTTTGTTCAACCCTAGAACATCATGTGATTCTTGTGTTTTTCAGTATATTAGCCTTCCAGCAGCCCAACGCTAAAAAGCAGCGCCGCATTGCAGAGAAAGCAGCAAAGTTGGCCGCCAGAGGTGTGGTGCCACGCAGAGAAAGGCTTCTTCAGCTCCGCAGGGCAGCTGCCACCACAAGAGTCCCTGTTAAAGAAAATCCAGCCTGTAATAATCCACATACGCCTTTTTATGACCTATGGACTGCAGGCAGTGAGTAGAGCTCATTCTACTTCCCATTTTTTTTGTCTTCATGCGACCCATTTGGTATATTAGAGAATCTTTGTCCAACAGCACCAGAAACCGCAGATCCCTACTACCTCGAACAGACCAAGAAAAAGCGTGTCAGGGTAAGCACCTTATTTTTTAGGATATGATTGATCGTGGTCTTGACAGATTTATTACCAGTCATCATTGCGATTAATTTGTGTTTTTTCACCTACAGAGACCAAGTAAACTGAACGAGAAGCCCTCAGTTCTTCCTGCGGTTGAGATTATCGCTCCTGGAGCTTCATACAACCCTGACTTCGTTTCTCACCAGGTTCAAAATTACAGCCAATTTATTCTACATCATGTATGCGTGTTATGATGATAATTCGGGTTATCATAAAATGTCCGTGTATGTGTGAATAGGAGCTGCTCGGTGAAGCTCATAAGGTGGAAGTCAAGAGGCTAAAGGAGGAGGAAAAATTGCAGCGACAGTTGGCTGTGACTGGAGAAATTGCAACTGAGGTACAAACGCAACACTAAAACTTGACCTAACCAAATGCAATGCTACTTATTTTATCATCCTTGGTTTTCATATTCAGTTATGCTTATGATAAATTATTACGCTATAGCTGAAACTGGCAACCCAAATCACTTTTTTTTTTTAACACTAACTTTCACTTTACATTGGTTTAAATGGGTCTCAAATGTAATGTTGTTTATAACATGGGAGTGAGATGATTCATTGCCTGGCGAAGGCAAGTTTGTCGTGTTGAGTTCGGCTGTGAATGCAGATTTGGTTTGTTTGTTTGCAGGAGAGCACTTTTAATGAGCAGGTGGAAGGTTTGATTGAAGAGGAGGAGGAAGAGACGGAACAAATGCGGTCGGAGGAGGATACCGAAGACACCGCTGTCGGACCATCTGCAACTCATAAAAAGAAAACGGAGAAACAGAGGAGGAAAGAAAAGGAAGAAAGGATAAAGGTAAGTGGATTTGCTGCATTAGCAAGTGCCGCTTAAGTTTTTTGTTTGTTTCGCATTTCACATCTTTCGATTCATTTTTACAGGAGTTGCAAAAAAAAGCTGAGCGTCAGGTGATTGACAGGAGGCAACAGTTGTTCCAGATGCAGTCTATCCGTGACAACCTGAAAACACAGGAACAGGTGACAAAGATGAGACAAGTTCAGCGGAAGGCAAACCATGAGGCGGAGAAAAGCATGCCACGTCGACTGGGCATACTCAAGTCAGTTCTCTAACCTTATGCTTTGCTGATACATCTTTTGAGGAACAGTTTTTATTCACAGATACTCTAGTTGTCCCTTTTTAATGTAGTGAAGAAAAAGATTAAAATTCAAGCAATTGTTTTTTTTTTTTTACAAAGGATCTGTATTGGATAAAGAAATGGCTAAGGCTCTGTGATTTATTGTCATAGGTTTCAGACACCTGATCTGGATGTGCAGTTGAGTGATGAGCTTCCCGGCTCTCTTCGTTGTCTGAAGGTTTGTTTCTTGTTTTGCTTTTGTCTGTTTTATGCTGTCAGTTGAGTTCTAGTTTTTAAGATGTGCATGTGTTTTTGTTGCAGCCAGAGGGCAGCATCCTCAAAGACAGATTTAAGAGCTTCCAGAAGAGAAACCTGATCGAGCCCAGAGAGAGGGCCAAGTACGTTCAGCGTTTTATTCTATATTTGCTTTTTAATACATAAACACAAATTATGGATTGTAATTAAACTATTCAATGCTTTTTTATTTTATTAATCATCTTTTCAGATTTAAGAGGCTGAAGGTGAAGTACAGAGAAAAGAGAGCATTCAGGGAGATACAGTGACTGTCACAATCCTCCTACAGTGGAACAAACTATGACCACATGAAGTGCTGTGCTGCTCACAGAACAATCAAAATAAATTACTTGGATTTCAAAATTACTTGATACTTTGTTACCTTTATTGCATGTTTCAAAAAATGTGTAGACTTTTATTGCATGTTTGTTTTAGTTATACATTATTATGAGTAGGAATTGGTAGTCGGACTACAAGTTTGAATAAGAAAAATTGGTCAACTTCAGAATAGGGGGCAATTCCTGCTTTTAACAAACCATTTACTACGACTTTTCCCCCCAATAAACTCTAAATTTCTTGCTTTTTAATAGTTATTAAGATAGTTGTTAGGGTAAGGTATTGGGCAGGGTTAGCGATGTAGAGTATGGTCATGCAGAATATGTGCTTTAGAAGTAGATTTACATTTAGGCATTTGGCAGACGCTTTTATCCAAATATACATTTTACATGTCCCATTGGGATCGAACCCACAACCTTACGTTGTTAACGCAATGCTCTTACCACTGAGCTACAGGAAAGTACTAATACACATTCCATATGCCAATACCATACATGCTTATAACAACTAGTTAATAGTGAGAATTGCTCCCTATACGGAAGTCTTTCTGAAAAAATAAAAACCGCATTTTATTTAAGCTGCCGGTTTTGGTTTACAGTCCAGTTCTCCTGCCACATGATCTGGCACAAATCAATGCGGATCGTATGGAATACGGATTATTTGCAGATAAGATACACCAGGATGAATTACTACACCAAAATACATTGTGCTTTGGGTGAAATACATTGAATTTTCTATTGCTATGCCTAGCTTGGTATTTAATTTCCAATATGGCAAATGTATAAAGTTTTATCTTCTTGGCTTGTTAATTGATCAGACTCGAGGGTTTAAGAAAATCTGTGCAAAATCGTTGAAAATGCCATAGATGTTATTTCAAGAATAGCCATGTTATTAGATGTAATTGCCCGGTTTCGCAGACAGAGCTTAGTTTGAGCCAGGACTATGCCTTAGGTTAATTATAAAGTCCCTTTATAAAAAAACATTACTGGTGTGCATCTTGAATGATATATTTTAAGATATGCCAGGACAAGTTATTTCCACTTAAGACAGCTAAAACATTCATTTTTGTCTGGACCAGGCTTAAAAATGTAGTGAGGCTGTTTAGGAACAACAAAGTCAACTTTTATCAATGGATTTACAGAATAGGCAATATACTGTTTAGCGTGTGATGTGCAGAATGCAGAATTTATTGAAATTTTACATAACGTGACCAGGCTTTGTGGAAAATAAGAAAAAAATATTCACTCTCCCTTGAAGAGACAGTTATTTATAATTCTTTTAAATTGATTTTTATCATTGCCATGGTGAGAATTGCTTTGACCTTACACGTCTCGATGCACTAATGGCTCCTTTACATACTGCACCTTGAGATCAATATTCAATTTTCCATCAAAACGATTGCCTCCCAGTTTTATTCTGTCATAGGGATCAGTTCAACCAAATCCCCAAATGCAATCTGCTGCACTTCAAATGTGATTATTGCAAGTAGTTTAGGATGCAACTCGCTCTTATATATTGTGATGGGCCGCCAAAGGTAAAGGTATACTTGGACACAGTTGAATAAAAAATAAAACAGACTTTTGATCCGTCGGATGACAGCGTGATGCCATTTGCTGAAATATGGTGAAATTGCAGCTGTTGTTGCTTGAGCTTTATTACCGTGGATGTGAGGACTGTTTTCTCCTTGCTTCTGCTCTGTTAGCAGTGCGCAGGCAAAGCTGATTATCATGCAATCGTGGGTGGGAATGTAATCTTACCTAAGGAGACGCCCACCCTGGTCATCATCATCTCTGATCTCTGCTGCTTGACAGAACGTCCCTCCAGTAATCCTGTTCTTGACATGAACTCAACTCAGATCACTGAATTCATATTAAACTTCTATGAATATCGACAGGCATGCTGTAAACCAATTCTGAGGCTCTAATAACACATTTATAATGCTGTTATAAGCAGAATATATGGCAATTTATTTTCTTCGTAACTCAATGGTCTAGTGGCATAGAAATAAATTCAGCCGTAATGATAGATGCATTAAAATACTTAACAGATTTTTGCTTTATCACAATTATCAGCAAAGATAGTGTAACTCTACTCTGATGTTTAAAGACTCTCTGTTATTTAAAGATGCTCTGTTGTTTATAGTTGCGCTGATGTGTAAAGATAGTGTAACTCTACTCTGTTGTTTAAAGATGCTCTGTTGTTTAAAGACGTTCTGTTGTTTACAGTCGCTCTGATGTGTAAAGATAGTGTAACTTTACTATGTTGTTTAAAGACGCTCTGTTGTTTATAGTTGCTCTGATGTGTAAAGATAGTGTAACTTTACTATGTTGTTTAAAGACGCTCTGTTGTTTATAGTTGCTATGATGTGTAAAGATAGTGTAACTTTACAATGTTGTTTAAAGACGTTCTGTTATTTAAAGATGCTCTGTTGTTTATAGTTGCTCTGATGTGTAAAGATAGTGTAACTTTACTATGTTGTTTTAAGACGCTCTGTTGTTTATAGTTGCTATGATGTGTAAAGATAGTGTAACTCTACTCTGTTGTTTTAAGACGCTCTGTTGTTTATAGTTGCTCTGATGTGTAAAGATAGTGTAACTTTACTATGTTGTTTTAAGACGCTCTGTTGTTTATAGTTGCTCTAATGTGTAAAGATAGTGTAACTCTACTCTGTTGTTTAAAGACGCTCTGTTGTTTATAGTTGCTCTGATGTGTAAAGATAGTGTAACTCTACTCTGTTGTTTTAAGACGCTCTGTTGTTTATAGTTGCTCTAATGTGTAAAGATAGTGTAACTCTACTCTGTTGCTTAAAGACCGTCTGTTGTTTAAAGGCGTTCTGTTGTTTAAAGTTGCTCTGATGTGTAAAGATAGTGTAACTCTACTCTGTTATTTAAAGACGCTCTGTTGTTTAAAGGCGTTCTGTTGTTTATAGTTGCTATGATGTGTAAAGATAGTGTAACTCTACTCTGTTGTTTAAAGACGCTCTGTTGTTTAAAGACGTTCTGTTGTTTATAGTTGCTCTGATGTGTAAAGATAGTGTAACTCCACTCTGTTGTTTAAAGACGTTCTGTTGTTTATAGTTGCTCTGATGTGTAAAGATAGTGTAACTCTACTCTGTTGTTTAAAGACGCTCTGTTGTTTATAGTTGCTCTGATGTGTAAAGATAGTGTAACTCTACTCTGTTGTTTTAAGACGCTCTGTTGTTTATAGTTGCTCTAATGTGTAAAGATAGTGTAACTCTACTCTGTTGCTTAAAGACCGTCTGTTGTTTAAAGGCGTTCTGTTGTTTAAAGTTGCTCTGATGTGTAAAGATAGTGTAACTCTACTCTGTTGTTTAAAGACGCTCTGTTGTTTAAAGGCGTTCTGTTGTTTATAGTTGCTCTGATGTGTAAAGATAGTGTAACTCTACTCTGTTGTTTAAAGACGCTCTGTTGTTTATAGTTGCTCTGATGTGTAAAGATAGTGTAACTCTACTCTGTTGTTTTAAGACGCTCTGTTGTTTATAGTTGCTCTAATGTGTAAAGATAGTGTAACTCTACTCTGTTGCTTAAAGACCGTCTGTTGTTTAAAGGCGTTCTGTTGTTTAAAGTTGCTCTGATGTGTAAAGATAGTGTAACTCTACTCTGTTGTTTAAAGACGCTCTGTTGTTTAAAGGCGTTCTGTTGTTTATAGTTGCTATGATGTGTAAAGATAGTGTAACTCTACTCTGTTGTTTAAAGACGTTCTGTTGTTTATAGTTGCATTGATGTGTAAAGATAGTGTTACTCCACTCTGTTGTTTAAAGACGTTCTGTTGTTTATAGTTGCTCTGATGTGTAAAGATAGTGTAACTCTACTCTGTTGTTTAAAGACGTTCTGTTGTTTGTAGTTGCTCTGATGTGTAAAGATAGTGTAACTTTACTATGTTGTTTAAAGACGCTCTGTTGTTTATAGTTGCTATGATGTGTAAAGATAGTGTAACTCTACTCTGTTGTTTAAAGACGCTCTGTTGATTATAGTTGCTCTGATGTGTAAAGATAATGTAACTCTACTCTGTTGTTTAAAGACGCTCTGTTGTTTAAAGACGTTCTGTTGTTTATAGTTGCTCTGATGTGTAAAGATAGTGTAACTCCACTCTGTTGTTTAAAGACGTTCTGTTGTTTATAGTTGCTATGATGTGTAAAGATAGTGTAACTTTACTATGTTGTTTAAAGACGCTCCGTTGTTTATAGTTGCTATGATGTGTAAAGATAGTGTAACTCTACTCTGTTGTTTAAAGACGCTCTGTTGATTATAGTTGCTCTGATGTGTAAAGATAGTGTAACTCTACTCTGTTGTTTAAAGACGCTCTGTTGTTTTAAATACGTTCTGTTGTATATAGTTGCTCTGATGTGTAAAGATAGTGTAACTCTACTCTGTTGTTTAAAGACGCTCTGTTGTTTAAAGACATTCTGTTGTTTATAGTTGCTCTGATGTGTAAAGATAGTGTAACTCTACTCTGTTGTTTAAAGACGCTCTGTTGTTTAAAGACGTTCTGTTGTTTATAGTTGCTCTGATGTGTAAAGATAGTGTAACTTTACTATGTTGTTTAAAGACGCTCTGTTGTTTATAGTTGCTATGATGTGTAAAGATAGTGTAACTCTACTCTGTTGTTTAAAGACGCTCTGTTGTTTATAGTTGCTATGATGTGTAAAGACAGTGTAACTCTACTCTGTTGTTTAAAGACGTTCTGTTGTTTATAGTTGCTATGATGTGTAAAGACAGTGTAACTCTACTCTGTTGTTTAAAGACGTTCTGTTGTTTATAGTTGCTCTGATGTGTAAAGATAGTGTAACTTTACTATGTTGTCTAAAGACGCTCCGTTGTTTATAGTTGCTATGATGTGTAAAGATAGTGTAACTCTACTCTGTTGTTTAAAGACGCTCTGTTGTTTAAAGATGTTCTGTTGTTTATAGTTGCTCTGATGTGTAAAGATAGTGTAACTCCACTCTGTTGTTTAAAGACGTTCTGTTGTTTATAGTTGCTCTGATGTGTAAAGATAGTGTAACTCTACTCTGTTGTTTAAAGACGCTCTGTTGTTTAAAGATGTTCTGTTGTTTATAGTTGCTCTGATGTGTAAAGATAGTGTAACTCCACTCTGTTGTTTAAAGACGTTCTGTTGTTTATAGTTGCTTTGATGTGTAAAGATAGTGTTACTTTACTATGTTGTTTAAAGACGCTCTGTTGTTTATAGTTGCTATGATGTGTAAAGATAGTGTAACTCTACTCTGTTGTTTAAAGACGCTCTGTTGTTTATAGTTGCTATGATGTGTAAAGACAGTGTAACTCTACTCTGTTGTTTAAAGACGTTCTGTTGTTTATAGTTGCTATGATGTGTAAAGACAGTGTAACTCTACTCTGTTGTTTAAAGACGTTCTGTTGTTTATAGTTGCTCTGATGTGTAAAGATAGTGTAACTTTACTATGTTGTTTAAAGACGCTCCGTTGTTTATAGTTGCTATGATGTGTAAAGATAGTGTAACTCTACTCTGTTGTTTAAAGACGCTCTGTTGTTTAAAGATGTTCTGTTGTTTATAGTTGCTCTGATGTGTAAAGATAGTGTAACTCCACTCTGTTGTTTAAAGACGTTCTGTTGTTTATAGTTGCTCTGATGTGTAAAGATAGTGTAACTCTACTCTGTTGTTTAAAGACGCTCTGTTGTTTAAAGACATTCTGTTGTTTATAGTTGCTCTGATGTGTAAAGATAGTGTAACTCCACTCTGTTGTTTAAAGACGCTCTGTTGTTTATAGTTGCTCTGATGTGTAAAGATAGTGTAACTCCACTCTGTTGTTTAAAGACGTTCTGATGTTTATGGTTGCTCTGATATGTAAAGATAGTGTAACTCTACTCTTGTTTAAAGACGCTCTGTTGTTTAAAGACGTTCTGTTGTTTATAGTTGCTATGATGTGTAAAGATAGTGTAACTCCACTCTGTTGTTTAAAGACGTTCTGATGTTTATGGTTGCTCTGATATGTAAAGATAGTGTAACTCTACTCTTGTTTAAAGACGCTCTGTTGTTTAAAGACGTTCTGTTGTTTATAGTTGCTATGATGTGTAAAGATAGTGTAACTCTACTCTGTTGTTTAAAGACGCTCTGTTGTTTATAGTTGCTATGATGCGTAAAGATAGTGTAACTCTACTCTGTTGTTTAAAGACGCTCTGTTCTTTAAAGACGTTCTGTTGTTTATAGTTGCTCTGATGTGTAAAGATAGTGTAACTCCACTCTGTTGTTTAAAGACGTTCTGTGGTTTATAGTTGCTCTGATGTGTAAAGATAGTGTAACTCTTGTAGTGACTGGATCAGTGTGAGAAAAGCCATTCAACCTCTCATTCCCTTTTGTGTCGGTCTCAAGATAACATGTTCAAAGAACAAAGCAAACCTGGCTCCATAGGGTCTGGTTTTGCATTTTGAACTCGCACCGATAGTGTGATAACCATTTGGTTCCTCTGTAGGACATTTACGACTCCTTAGCTTCAAAGCCTTGGTGATGATTATCTGTATCATCTCTAAGGCAACATCTGAGGCTAACCAGAGAAACTTCTCTGACAATAGGAACATATGTGCTTAAACTGTCCTTTTTGTATAAATGTAACTAAATGTCTGGTTATATGTTGGCAATCATGCCATCTTAAATAGTCTGTAACTCTTAGATATTCAACTTTAATTCAGGCGTGGTTTGTATTAATACATCCGAAAGAATCATAACTTGATACGCTTCAAACCTGTCCATTTTTGATATCCAAATGTTTCTCTTTACAATTCCTCATTGTTGATACATATTGTGTGACCATAGAACACATTACAATCATGATGTTATAATTTGGATTTGTATCTTGTAAAGTTACCTACAGGTCATAAGATGGAAATTAGCTGTTGAGTGAACAAAGAATCTCTTTCCCCACTCAATTTTGATTGGCCGACTCAAACTCTGAGGGCATGCCCTTCATGAAGTTAAATGTCGACCAGGACACAGTTTCTTCTCCTTTTCTCCTTGGCTCTTCTCCTTGGGTCTTCTCCTTGGCTCTTCCTGAATCGTTGGACCTTGCCTCTCACCTCCCCCTTCCGGGGGGGTGAGGTAATTCTTCCCTAACTGGAGAAGGAACAATGGACTCTGCTGCCACGCACACCTCGACGAGCCATGCGGCCGGTCATGAGGGCCGAGGCCCGCAACTTTCAACAAGGACGCAACT
This sequence comes from Triplophysa tibetana, assembly GCA_008369825.1. Taxonomy (NCBI): domain Eukaryota; kingdom Metazoa; phylum Chordata; class Actinopteri; order Cypriniformes; family Nemacheilidae; genus Triplophysa; species Triplophysa tibetana. The sequence goes on along the minus strand of CM017917.1, from coordinate 4,410,670 downwards.
TCCAGAGGCCCGCAACTTTCAACGAGGCCCGCAACTTTCAGCAGGACCGCATTCTGAAATCATCTGAACATTTCCATCACTCCAAGCGCATACGAGTACATCCAGCACAGAGCTTTGCAAGTATTCCGTTTCTATAGAATAGCTGCGTTAAGTCTGTGCCTCTTTGTTAAAGATGATTTTAATGATGTTCAGAAATCGTTGCCATGCTCTCTCTCTCTCTCTCTCTCTCTCTCTCTGCGCTTCCTAGCGCAATTGTGTTTTATGTTTTTGTTTGTTCTCATTTTTGTTTACCATGTAGAGTAGAGTTTAATAAAAACCCATAAAGGCATTTGTGATGGGTTCTCTTTGTTCACGCTCACAAACTTGGTCACTTAAACTGTGTTTCGATCTATGCTACCTCTGCTCTTAATTCTGTTTGGTAAAGTCACGTTACTTATAGTCATGAGATAACGTTAGTGTATAAAATCATTGATGTATTTGCTGGACTAATACATATGGGATTTGTATCACTATACTGCTAATCAGAATTGTAAATATGTATGTATAATGACGATTATTATACATATTTGCCTTTGAGCTAAACTAATTCCTTGACTGAAATTGATGTTTTAAATAACTCATTTCATATATGTTTGATCTTGATAGATCTGGTGGAGAATCATTTGGTGAGTTAAACTCATCCTTATTTTAACATGCAGCTAAAATCACTACACTCTACTCTGTTGTTTAAAGACGCTCTGTTGTTTAAAGACGTTCTGTTGTTTATAGTTGCTCTGATGTGTAAAGATAGTGTAACTCTACTCTGTTGTTTAAAGACGCTCTGTTGTTTAAAGACGTTCTGTTGTTTATAGTTGCTCTGACGTGTAAAGATAGTGTAACTCTACTCTGTTGTTTAAAGACGCTCTGTTGTTTAAAGACGTTCTGTTGTTTATAATTGCTCTGATGTGTAAAGATAGTGTAACTCTACTCTGTTGTTTAAAGACGCTCTGTTGTTTAAAGACGTTCTGTTGTTTATAGTTGCTCTGACGTGTAAAGATAGTGTAACTCTACTCTGTTGTTTAAAGACGCTCTGTTGTTTAAAGACGTTCTGTTGTTTATAATTGCTCTGATGTGTAAAGATAGTGTAACTCTACTCTGTTGTTTAAAGACGCTCTGTTGTTTAAAGACGTTCTGTTGTTTATAGTTGCTCTGACGTGTAAAGATAGTGTAACTCTACTCTGTTGTTTAAAGACGCTCTGTTGTTTATAGTTGCTCTGATGTGTAAAGATAGTGTAACTCTACTCTGTTGTTTAAAGACGCTCTGTTGTTTAAAGACGTTCTGTTATTTATAGTTGCTCTGATATGTAAAGATAGTGTAACTCTACTCTGTTGTTTAAAGATTCTCTGTTGTTTATAGTTGCGCTGATGTGTCAAGATAGTGTAACTCTACTCTGTTGTTTAAAGATGCTCTGTAGTTTATTGCTGATCTGTTTTATGAAGATGGTAGAAAGCCGCTCTGTTGTATAGCTGATTTGTTGTGTAAAGACAGTGTAACACTAATCAGCTGTTTAAAGATGGTCTGTTGTTTAGCCTATCTGTTATATAAATATGCCGTAAAGCTGCTATGTTGTTTATAGCTGCTCTGTTGTGTAAATATCGTATAAAGGATTTAGGCTGCTCTGTTGTGTAAAGTTACTCTGTTGTTTAAAGCCATTGTTATGTTTAGCTATGGCTGCTCTTTTGTGGAAAGATAATGTGAATTCGCTATTTTGTATTATGCTTTGCACATGGTGCAATGAAAGCCTGATCTTATAGGAACTGTTTACTCTTCTACAAAGTGAATCATGCAAAACCGTTTTATTATTATACTGGAAGTCCTTACATTGAGTGTCTTTCTCCATCCTGCTGTTTGTTCAACACTTCTTCTCCTTCATCTATGAGAGACGGGGCAATAACCTGGTTTGCAGATTAAAGGAGGATTTTCTTTTGTGTGTTGTGTTTAGTTAAGAGGGGGGGTAGTGCGATGATTTCTCTCAATAATCCTCTGGACACACGCTTAAGCCAGGTGCCTGAGAGAGAGAGAGAAACAAAGAAAGAGGCTTGTGGACTGAAAGGTGAATGAACAGGGTTAATTCACAAGTGAAGAGTACCATTGCATTAGGCTTGCAGCGAGTTAAGCACATCAAGAGACCGAGAGAGAGAGAGAGAGAGAGAGAGAGAGAGAGAATCCACAGAGCGTGAGCTGAGAGCGGAGGGAGGGAGAGGACGGCAAAAGCGAGAGTGTGACAAGATATAGGCTCATAGTGACAGCCGGGTTAGAGGAAGGAAGAGCGAGAGAGCGGGAGGAGAGAGGGAAGGGAAGATAATGCTGGCTGAGATGGTGGAGGAGAATCACGGCTGGAGAGGCTGCTGCCTGCTTGCCAAGACTAAACAGTGTGCAAATCAGGCAGAGTCCAAGCGTGCAAATTGCGTGACTTTTCCAGATGTGTGAGGCGCAACTGGCGGTGCTCGCTTATATCAGAGAGTGGAGAGTGTTTGCGAGGCTGATTGCCAGTGCGACCAGTATTGCCTAGAAAGCGTGCCTGGTGGATCACGAGAGATCAAGAAGAGGACATTTGTGTGTTTATAGTGAGCATAAGGGTTAGGTGCCATCTGTCAGTGTACGTTTTTCGAAAACCGTGCCGCTGGAGAACAGAAAAGATAGCCCAGACATTTGAAGCATTTGAGGATGCCGGGGCATTCAGGGACAAGCACAGCCCTCGGTTTTTGCGCTCTCGCCTAGAAACTGCTGTCTGACAACTTCAGCCCAAAGGAGGTAAAGCACAGAAACCTATACAGATGCTAAAGCAGGTGAAGAGGAACAATGGGTGCACATCAGTGGAGCGATTTGTAGGACATTGTGTCTCTTGCTTCTGATTTCCTCAAAGGCCACCGGGACTGGAGTCCCTTTCATAGGTCTTCGTAAAGGCATCCAAAAAAGTGTCCAGTGACCTGTGAATGCATTCAGCATCCAGTCATGGGAGAGTGGACCATTCTAGAGCGCCTCCTGGAGGCCGCCGTGCAACAGCACTCTACTATGATCGGAAGGTAAGAAATGGAAAATCAATGTAATGAGTCGGTTAGTGATCATCAGCTGTGACCTTTGCTAAGGGAATAATTGATACAATTGGTTTTACATTTGTACTAAAATTGGTTTTGGTAATAAAATTTAACACGGCTCCATATTATACAATAGTCAAATAGATAGCATTGTATTTCCAAACAACCCAACATGTCAACTTGGCTCAACCAAAGGTGTAAGTGTTGGACTGTCTGTTTTTGCCAAATCTCAAAGCTCAAGTATTAAACTTCTTTGAGTAACCCACTAATAAACTAAAATCAATAGCTTGGTGAGTAGAGGCAATAGCCTAAGCGATCATATTTATGTTTTTTTAGCTCTTTTCACTTTCTTCCCAAAGTAACACATTACCAATCACCCAGAACGTTCTTAGCAACCACGACACGATGGACTAATGAAACGGTCCTTAGCAAGTACATGGGAGCAAAGTAAAACCATCTGAAACCCATAGAAACGGCATGGCAATGTGCATGACCACGTAATTATAATGAAAAAATAAAATAGTTATCAGAATTGCATCTGTGATATTCACGGTTTATTGAAGTTCTATTAGTAATGTTAGAACTGTCCACAATCCAGCCCGAAGAAAAATAAATAAAAAAAACGTTGAAATGACGTCTATCTGCATGAATAGGGAGAATTACATTTTCATATGGCAGTATTACTGTATGGTGTTTTCTGCTCATGATGGTGGCTTATGGCGGAGAGACAGAGTGACCTTACAGCCAAGCTCTAAATTAATCCTCCAAGCTGGGCGAGCTCCTATTGGTCGATCTCGAGCTTCAGCAGATCCACTGTTTGAACCGCTGAAGCCTGCGAGACCTCAAGTGACATGCTCGCGTGATGCTATTTTCTCTTGACGTTTAGCCCACCAATTCCCTTGTCCGCTTCTGATTTGAACACGAATGTCTTTTGTGATTTAGCTCAACCAAAGACTGCATCTTTTCAAAGACGTTTGTTTTAATGCTTTTAGTGCCACTTGGTGCTTTGAACTTGCAGTGCTAGTGCCTTACACTTAACGGGGTAGTTCTCCCAAAAATGAAAATTTTACAATTATTTACTCACCTTCAGATTGTTTAAACCTGTAAAATGCTTTCCTGTAGCTCAGTGGTAAGAGCATTGTGTTAACAACGCAACGTTGTGGGTTTGATCCCAGGGGATTGCAAATACCTATGTATAAATGTACAGGATAACGCAATGTAAGTCGCTTTGGATCAAAGCGTCTGCCAAATGCATACATGTATATGTAAATGTAAAATGTCTTTGTTCTCTTGAACACAAAGGGCGATATTTGGAAGAATGTCAGTAAGCAAACAGATCTTACTCCCATAGTATTTATTTTCCCTATTATGGTTGAGATCTGTTTGGTTACTGACCTTCTTCCAAATATCGTCCTTTGTGTTTAGCAGAACAGAGAAATTTTGGGTGAGTTTTTCATTTTCGTTATCCTATCCCTTTAAGTTTGATGGTATACTTTCTCAAAAACGTGCTATCTGATACATATAGAAATCGAGAAGGGTGCATTCAGGCAGGCATTCCTTGGAAATGGAGTATGCAATGATACCAGGCATCCAAAAAGCCATCCACTGACGTCGAGCATTCAGGCAATTCAGTTACCAATCATTCTATCTCGCAATCGTTCAAAGAGATGATGTACTGTAAGTGATGCCTGTAGTGCTCTCACAACCTCATCAAGCGGTGTCTGGCATCTATTAATAGACTTGTTTTGCTGAACCTGCAGTTCATTGCTGTGCTAGGACCCAAAATATTCATCGCTTCCATGGCAACAGATACTTGAATTCCTCTTTTTCACCGCCCTTCACGAGACCAATCTCAGCCGCCTGGTGTTTGCCTTGAAATTCTGCTTTGTGCATCCTGGCAGGGATTTGGCAGGCCAGCAAGAAAGCAACACTTTTACTGAGGTGCCGCTGGGCTGAATATGAATGATTGCCCCGATCGCATCTCATTCACCAGCCGCTGCCCCCACGCTCACACTTCAGTGAGCGCAGGCTGCTTGGCAGCCAATGGTGAATTACTCGATGCTTGACAGGGAATGCCTCAGTCTCATGAGACCGTTTCATTCATTATGTTTGGCATTACTGAGGTGGTGTGGGTTGTTTGTTTGTTTATCCTAATATGAGACGTTTCACTTGCAAAGAGCTTTGGATGTTATGGGTGACAGCTCATCTTATAAACGCTTCCATGAACGCAAGTCTTTGCTGAGGAAAGAAATACTTGTAGTAGCGTTAGCACTTTTTGCCACTATTATTTTTTTTTAACAGGATCCTTGATTAAAATGTTACATGTACATGCCATAGTCCTTTATGTTTAATAACACGGCTTGTTGAAATGCTTCATTCTGATTGGCCAGTCACGACATTTGCAGGTTTGTTATGTAAGGGATAATGTACAGGCAGCCGGTTGTTATCGCAGAAATTAGCCCCGACAGTGTGATCTGGACCCGACGCGATGCACAGCGCCTTGTATTCACACTGTCTGGGCTTTTTCTGCGATAACAACCGGCTGCTTGTACATCATCCCGCTTATTACACGGCTACTTGCCACATGAGAAAAGAACTGGATATAAAATGTGAATTCGAAATATTTTATAAGCTCATTTTTACCAAATGTAGACCTTCCACGAGGAAAAGCCATTTTGATTCGGATTTAATGTTTGAAGCGACATACAAACTTCACAAACAGGCAAATTTGTTTTATCATTTGTAAATATAATGTATCATGTTTTTACAAGACATATTTATAATAAAATTTTCTGGGTTACAGGGTGTATTTAGTTTTGAGCGGTTGTTATTTGAAAATAATGGAATGTCGCGACTGGCCAATCAGAATGAAGCATTCAAATGTGCCATGTAAAAATCCCAGTATATAACCTCCCAAAACTAATAACAAACAGTGACCCTGGATGCTGTTAAAAATTTTGACAGGTACAGTTTAATATTGCACAAAATAATTTTAATATTATATGACATTGCATTCATAATTGATAAAACCAATTTGCCTGTTTACGATATTTGAAAGGAAGGTCTGCATTCGGTGAAAATGAGCTAATAAAAGTTTTCAAATTCACATTTCATGTCCAGTTTTTCCTCTTATGTGGCAAGTGGCCGTGTAATAAGCGGGATGATGTACATGCAGCCGGCTGTTATCACAAATAAGTCCATTCAGTGTGATTCAAGACGGGATTCTGATAACACCGTCAGGGCTTTTTTTCTGCGATAACAACCGGCTGTCTGTACATTATCCCTCAAATAAGAAATCATTTGCAAACAGTACATTTAATTTATATAATAAATTATGCATACAAGGAACCAAGCCTCTAACCTTATAGAAAGTATATATTGTTTATTAGTTAAAAAAATTGTTTATGTGTTCAATGGGATTGAACCCATTGCGTTGCTATTTCAATACTCTACTAAGTATTACAGGACCAAAAAAAACAAACCCTAGATTATTAATTTTGAACATTATGACATGAATCTTTAGCTGCCCTTTGTTTTTACAGTATTTGTGGATTTAGATTGTTGAGATCATTAAATCAAAAAAGTGACAATTAATTTTTTTATGGAATACTGCAATGCTTACAATAAGACAATTACAGCGTTATGGATTTGACATTTTCAGTCAAAACTTGATATAGAATCGTCTGTTGAATGAGTCCAGACATCAGAAAAATATCATTCTATGCTCATGTTTTATATTTTGAAAGAAAGAAAAGTTCATGCATTATAAATGTGACAAAAAAGATGCAAGTTTTTGACATTTACACATTTGAGTGACGCTTTTATCCAAAGCGACTTACATTGCATTATACTATACATCAGTTTCTAAGTATGAGAGACACCATAGGATTTCTCTGAATTAAAATGATCAGACCAGAAGCAATAATAACTGACAAATGGAGAAAGTATGGCTCTTTATAGAAAATTTAAATTTATTAGAATTTTTTGAAGTGCCCATTTCTGAGGAATATGGGCCTTTATGGATGAAACAATTTTGTTATGGATGTAAAAAAAACACTTGACTATTAAAAACTGTCTATAAATAACACACAAAAAAATGGACCTCACATGGGTATTTTAACAACCAAATGTTGACATCTGGTATCATTATGGTGAACCCCTTTGGTAAAAACTAGAATTTTTTCATCTTCAGTACATGTAAATGAAATTGTCCCAATGTGCCTGTACTCATAAAAAATGTGCTTCAAAAGGTTCTTTGATGTCACAGAAGATCATTTTGGTTACATAGAGAACCTTTAACATCTAAAGAACCTTTCTGTTTCATAAAAGGTTCTTTGTGGCGAACAAATGGTCTTAAGATTATAAAAAAGTAATAAAGAGATGCTTCTTTAAAGAACCTTTGTCTGAATGTTTCTTTGTGGAACCAAAAATGGCTCTTCTATGGCATCGCTGTGAACAACCTTATGCACCTTTATTTTTAATAGTGTGCATAATCTTTCATCAAAAATGTTCTGCTTGACGTATGTCTCGGAGTGAGAACAGGACAATAGTGTTTGTCTATGTTTGACTGTCCAATTGCCGAGCTTTCAGTTCCCAAAGTCCATTCCTGCCCTCAATTTCTTTTGTCATTCTAGAGGATGTTTCACTCTGAATAATTAAACAACTCTGAATTAAACACAATTTCACTGTGTTAGGGCAGGTTCCTATATATTAATCACACAGGGACACCGTAAGTACATAGTATAGTAAGCTCGAAGCTAGTGGAGGCGAGAAGTAACCATTACTCTCCTTTTCAGACTTATGATTTTTGCTTGACAGGTGAAAAGGTAAAAGAGACCAGTAAGCACCGACAAACATTCAGAACCACATAGCAACCGTTCAAAACTGCCTAGCAACCATTCAGAACTACTTAGCAGCCTCACATCAGAGCACTAATGTACCAACCGCCCACAACATGCTAACATTGTGGTAGCATGGTTTGTAGACTAGCACAGATCACAGCATTCAACATATGTTTGTTTTGTTCGACCACTCAATAATTTATTCACATCATTTCGATACATATTTAAATATGCACGTACAGATTCTTTACAGCTCAAACACACACACACACACACACACGTGCATGAGTCACAACGTGACTTCCTGAACTGCATGCTGTTGTCTGTCCTCCTTTTCCAGTCCTCTCTCTCTTTCTCTCTCTTTCTGCCCTTCATCATTTTTTGCTCCCTCATTGCCTGTGTGGCTGTCTTGCTTGGACTATATTGGTTATGCGCATCAAAAGTGGCGCACAGAATGAGTATATAACCCCAGAGGAGATGTGTTACGACACGCATTTTAAAATCATCAAACCGGTTGTCACTCAACATCAACGCAGATTTCATCCGAGTTAAATACCACCAATGTATCAGAGACACAATAGCGTTGAATATCTTTTACAGCGGGATTATACGCTGCTTAGACAGACATTATGAAAAATGGCTGAATTAAAAAATCAACAGTACCGGCTTTAGGCTATAGACGAAAGGAAGGACATGGATGAAGAGAGACATTTATCACAGAACCCCTGACATTTCAAACCCCGTAGCCTTATATTTTTCCAGTGCAACACAAAAGTTGACAATTCCAGCATCGTTGACGTGACATTTAGCATTATGGGTGTGACATTAAATGCTCAGAGAATGTATTTGTTACGAATATATTGAATATTACTAAATCCTTGTTGAGTCTAAACATCAGAAAAATGTCAGTGTTCTATTTAAAGATGGGAAATATAAAATGCGTTACGGAAGTGACAAAAAAAGGACACGGTTTTTGAAACACGACAAATTTTGTACGATTTCTGTGAATCAAAATGCACAAACCTGTCGCAGCCGACATGTAATGCGGTTGCGCATCTGGCGACCCAGGGTCGATTCCCGTCTCGTGGTCCTTTCCCGAACCCACCTACTTTACTCTCTCGCACTTCGCTTCCTGTCGCCTCTCTCACTTAACTATACAAATAAAAATAAATCTTTAATTTAGAAAAAATGCACAAACCTGATGCAATTATACCCAATAAATGGAGAAGGGTTCCTCTTTATTGAACATAAAATATTAACTTATTTTATTTGGAATAGATAAAGTTAATCATGTGACAATCCTTAAAATGGCACTTTCCTGACTTTAGAAATGCATGCGCTAAAAATAAAACTAATGCTTTAAAAACTTGACGAGTGTCCTCACATGGGTATTTGAACCACCAAATGTTGATATCTCTGCTGTTAGCATATTAAAAACAGTGGGTAAAAACTTTTCATGGAATTGCCTATAGATTGTATTTATATATTTATTAATTCTGATAATAGTCATTATAAAGTAAATACACATTTGCACAATAACACTTATGTAATAAGGTCAAACGTTTATGTTCTTTACAATGGCTCTGCTGGTTTGGTATGTTTTGATGCTGGTTTGTGCTAGTCCTTAGCTGGTCATGTGCTGATCCTAAACTGGTTTAAGCTTGTCAAACCATCATCAAAACATACCTAACCCAGCATATGCTGTTTTTTGAACAGGGAACAAGCAATAAAAATATAGAAAAAGCGATAGAAAAGATAGGGGACACATTTGATGTTAGTATGTTAGTAGTAGTGCTATGGTCCCCAAAAAAAATTGGTTTAGTTGCGTGCCGCAGAAATGGCATGTTTTTGTATGCAAAGCTGGTAGCCAGTTAGCATTTAGCACTTTAGAGCAGTTAGCATTTTAGCATGAATACAATGGCCGAAATCGGATACTGTGACCGTACGTACTGAATTTAAATAAGTATCTACCTATCGGCCCTTAATAATAATACATTTTGTCCTCCATTTTTTGTGGTCATGTGACACGTTTGCTCTTTGACCTATGACGTTTTAACAACAACCTACAGAGCGTTTATAAAATAAAATTTAGTCACGAGAAATTAATTTATGGGCACTTACATTAAAAAACGGACGTCCACCATAAAGTATTTTGAGGTTTCGGACATACGACTCATGACTCATACTCATTTTCGCCTACTATATAGTATGGAAGTAGGCGATTTTGGATGCAGCAAATAGGTTTTTTGAATGAGTTTTTGGTTAAATGCATAAAATAAGGTCTGTGGTTAACAACAAAAGCTCAAAATGCCTTAAAGTTGCTTAATGTTAAAGTTTGAAAGATGTCGGTCGGGATGTTGATGTCGAGGGACTGTGGAGTAGTCTAGTCACCTGTCTCCTTTTTCTTTCAGGCGATTGTGTTTAGGCTTCAAAATCATAAATGTTTTGTGAATTTGTAAAGGTAATGATCTTGATAGATAAATCATGGAAAAAGTCATAGAACTTATATTTGTGATCTTACAAAAGCGTACAAACAACCCCATAGGCTTCCAGTCAAGGGAACTGGTGTGTCATTAACTTGGGGGTTGTCCGACAAAAAAATATCATCCCTTTGGCACTCAACTGTGCTTGTTGAAAAGTAAACAAATAAATGATGTTCATGATTCCTGTTCACAATGGCATCTTAACAAGATGTTATATGTCTGTCATGAAAAGTTTTGAATCTATCACATAATAGATCATATGCACCACATGCAGAAATCTCTAGAACACCGAGACACACACACACAGAAAGATGCATGCCAGCATTATGTCTTCATTTACTAACACATCGATTTAGCGAGCCAAGCAATCCTAATGTGGCCAGACAGCCTTCTGTTGTGCTATGTGTTAATATAAGCAGACACACTAATACGTTCACAAATATGGCCAACATGAAGAAAAGCTGTCACTTTCTTATAGTGACAGACATACGTTAACATATAGACCACTTTGCAAGATGTAAACACTGTAGGCACTACCAGTTCCAGTTTTTCACTTATTATTAGTATTTTTTTTAAATATTAGATATATTTGTCTTATGTTAAAAATCGGTTATATATATTCTGTTGATTGTATTTTGTTGAACTGTGTAACTGAACAAGTAAGTTCTTTTGGACCAACGTTGAACCATCGTCCCTTTAATAAATTGCTTTGGATAGTCCAAATGAGAAAAAAGTTAGTTTTAATGTTATTATGCAGTATGAAATTGAGAGTATTTAACATTATGGGAAAATTAAAAGATATGTTTACCCTTAAACACTCCTTACTCCCATGCATTATGAAATTCTTCGAAACGTTTTCCATTATTTTTCATCTTTTTAATGGAGCATCAATGCAGTTCAGAAAGTATTATAACAAAAAATAAATACTTTTCAAATAAAGAATAACCAAACGTTTCTTTCACATTACAATAATGGCAATCAATTTCTATATTAATTTTAGTTGGCCGGCTGACAGCAGCTGAGCTCTGAAACTTTACTGGCATGTGCCGGTGCTTGTCATTTTGGCTGGGTTGTGGAACTGGATTAACCCGATCTTCAGATTTAATCTGGATTATATCCACCCTCTCCCGTTTTGTTAAAACCGAATTCACCCACTACGTAGAGGAAACATTTGAAATTGGTCTTTCAAGGGTTATGATGTCGTTTTCATTTATATAACAGCCCAGGTTCCTTTATTACCCAACGGTTGGTTTGGTTATGTATGTGAAAATGCGGCCGAACCTGAGATGGGTGTTGACTTCATGAATTCATATTTATTTATTTTCTTATAATAATTTTTTTATTTATTACATTATGATCATTTGAATGGAACAGACATTGTAAAGGCAGATGGTAATTCTATAGCAGCGCAAAGATTATGCGTTTAATTCCATAGGCAACACATAGTAATGTAGCCTATACATTTCGTCTCTCACAACGAATGCACTATAAATCGCTTTAGATTAGAGCATCTGCCAAATCCACAAATGTAAATGTACATCATCAGAGTGTAAGATGCCTGCACATCCTTTGTAATTCCCCACACGAACAAAATATGCATCTGTGGTTTTAATCCTAAAGGCGTGTGGTTTTTGGACCGGTAGAATTAAAACAATAAAAGCCAAAAGACAAGGCAACCCTTAATGGCAGAATCCAGGTTATGCAACATACTCCAACACAGCATCACCAAAGAGCCACAAACACACACAAATACACATAAACATCAACAAACATCTCTAAGAGCTTTATGTGAGCCCTCAAGCAAAAGCGCAAATCTTGCTGAGACAAAAACAGCTCCAAGCACTCTGGCACAGTGGCTTCTTACTGTTGCCGACTCGTGGCTGTGTGTTCGAATGGGCATGTGTGCCTAAAGCACAATTCTGGAAGTCAATTCGGGTAAACGGATGGTCGTTCTGGCACAAAACTGTGCGTGGGGACCTTCCTCTCTCCTCTTACCCTCTGTCCTTCTGCTTCGAGAGGAGAGATATGGAGCATAGCCACTCTCTCTCTTTCTCTCTCTCTCTCTATGTAAGGACATGTGCATCTCTGCTGGGTCTGTGGAAGGAAAATGTGAAGTCCCTTACCAAAAATACTATTCCAGTGATCGAATGGTAATAACCTGACAATGATGGTGACATTCAGAATGCTGAGCAACGCAGTCTCACAAATGAAACACCTCTGTTAAACATTGCACGTGTACTGGCTTTGTTTTTGGTGACGTTCACTCTTAAGAAAATGTGTTTCGAACGCTCCTTTGACCTTTTGGTTCCATGAAGAACCGTTGAAATCGTAAGAACCTTTGGTTTCACAGATGGTTCTTTGTGGTGAAAAAAGGTTCTTCAGATTATAAAAAGACAAGAAATAGGTGAGTCTTTAAAGATCCTTTGACGGAATACTGAAAATAACCTTTTAAGCAAACCTTTTATTTTTATGAACGTACAGACACGCCTCATAGATATTCGTACTGCTTTTATAATTGTGGAATGTGTTCCATGATATTGACAACTCAGTAATTTCAAATTATGTCTGAAAATAACTATTTGTGTTTTATGTATATATTTTTTTTCATATTTGAATCATAAATACTGTATATTGAAGTAAACAATTATTTGACAGACTGAATGTTGGAAAGGAACACACGCCCGAGGTAGTGATGTGACCATATGGCAGCGTGCTCATTAAATTTCATTTTTAATTATTCAACGATCTGTGAAATTTTCTGCAAATGCCGTGGTTACCATGGTAACGTACCAAATATACAGGTCTGTAAATGGTTTATCTCTTAAACAGTCTTTCAATCAGAATGGCATCAGTATATACAGTATATGTGTATATATATATATATATATACATATATATACATAGAGAGGGAGATTTATTACTTCATTGTGATGTTATAAATCATTGAAGTCATTTAAGTGATGGCAAGCTATGAGGATGTAAAACTATTCATAGTCGGTAGCGCAGCAGACAATGCCACAAGCAAAAACCGAGTCTTAAATCTGAGTTTTTATCCCTCAATGACTCAGACAGTAAAAATAAATAGATTTATTCACAGCTCTTCCTGTTCTTTATTTTTGTCTCTTTCCCAAAATAGCACAAAGAACCAGCTGCGTGAAACCGTCGTGTGGAGCAGAACGCTTGTTTCTCTCCGCTGCTTTGTGTTGTCTTAATCAAAGTCATCGCCGCGCCCGTGTAATTGCCGCTATCAGAGCCGGTTGAATATCACACTGCTTGTACTGAAATAGAGGCTGAATAGAGAACTGCACCTCAATGTAACAGATTCTTATCTCATAACTGAATACAACACACAAAATCACTCTTACTCTCTCGATCTCATCTGCCCTGTTCTCATGAGCTCTCTGCCCTGTGTTAGTTGCCGTGGTAACAGGCAGAGGGATGCAAAGGGATGCTGCGGGTACCACTGGTAGGTGGTTTTGGGCTGAACATCTTCACATCTCTGTGATGGTACAACACACTTGTGCAGTCGGTGTCATTTAAGGCTGCTGTTATACATGTGATATGTCAAAGTCAGATCTTCATATATATTGAGAAAAAGTGCATCAAGTGGATAATGATGCATAAAACTGAATAAGGAACGTCGTATTTGGGCAATAAAGTGTGAGAGGCTATAAATGTTTATTGCCAGCAGCAAGCTGTATTTTCAATGCTGTAGCACTGTGAAAGTTTTACAGATCCACTTCACACTATATTACGCAGCTTGTTTATGAGAATTGTGCTATTACTTTTATTAGCATACAGTCATGCCATATGCCATTAAAGGAGAGACCCAAGCCAGAGACTTCAGCCTTCAATTTCTAACAGGATTTTTGACTTGGGCCTCTCATTTTCTTTTTTTAAAAGAGTTTGATGAGAGCAAGTGTCCTGGTGAATCCCTCATAGAAGGAGAGTTTGTGGTATGTTGAGAAAATTAAAGCAGGTGTGAAAAGAAATGAAAAGTGTGAAAAGAAAGAAATGAAGGGGGGAAGTAGGTGGATAGGTGAGGGTTGGGGAAAACATAATCTAAAGCTATTGGATGGCATTAAGGAACTCTTAATGCAAGAATCCCTTTATTGGCACCCGTACAGATTAAAGGTTGTGGGTTTTGTGTGCTCAAGCTATTATATAATTCATCCTCTGATGGGATTTCCACATTGGCAAGTTTTTCATTTGAGAAAATCCTCCATTATTGTCAGTGTTGTGTGTCTGCCTACTGAATGCAAAGTGCAATTCCCTGCACAATTTTTCCTTTCCTCAGCTTCCCGGCATTCCATTGGCTTTCTTCGATCTTGCTGCCCACGAGGATAACCATACAGTGATAACGCATTCTTCTTAACTGCACAGTGCTTTTAGATGGTTATAAAAAAAAAATCATCCATCCTCATTACACACACTTCCAAAGACACTTTAGATAAAAATCATTTTAATCTAGTGCAAGCTTGAGTTTCACGCATGCAGAGAAATGTGGAGAAAAACTACTGTTGAGTAGACTACTGTTATCATTATTTGTTCATTTCGAATATATCAAAAAGTGTGCTTAAAAGACCAAATAAGCCATTAAACTGGATACAACTATTCATTTTTAAAAAGAGAGTAGCCATAGAAGGACATTTTGGTTCCATGAAGAACCTTTGACATCTGAAGAACCTTTCTATTTCACAAAAGGTTCGGTACGTGTACCTACAGTATACTCACCTAAGAAAGTACTGGGTAATTTAAAGTAACTACATGGGATAAGTTTCGGTTTAGGCGTGGGTTCAGGTTTAGGACCTAGTTATTACGCAGTAATAATATGTACAATGGGCTTATTGGGAAATTGGACTGTTAAATAAAGTGCTACCAAAGGTTAATTATTTGCAGTGTGAAAATGGTTATTATGGTTAAGATATTTGGAAGAATGCTTCTAACCACAGATCTTACCCCCCATTGACTCCCATAGTAGGAAAAAATACATTGGTAGTTAAAAGTGCCCCAGAACGGTTTGTTGTCCCACATTTTTCAAAATGTCTTCTTTTGTTTTCAACAGAACAAAAAAATTATAAAGTGATTTTTCATAATACGGGAGTCAATGGGGGGCAAAATCTGTTTGGTTATAAGTATTCTTCAAAAAATCGTTCTTCGTGTTCATCAGAACAAATACATTTATACAGATTCGGAACAACTCGAAGGTGAGTAAATGATGACAGAATTTTCATTTTTGGACGAACTATCCCTTTAAGAGAACATTTAAGAGCTGATACTGGGTCTGGAGATTCAGAATACTGCAGTTGATGGGTGCAGATTAAAAGCGGTCACTTTGACCTCACAGCTGGAGCAGGAACATAACACATAATTCCATTTAGATTTCATCTTCCGAACTGGAGGCTCCAATCACAGCTGACGTGACACCTTCCTACACAGACAGCAATTCTGAATAACCTATTATCATTGCTCAATACATTTTTATACATTTTTTAATATAAATTTTATTTAGCTTTAAAACATAACTCAAATTTAAAAAGCATTATTGTAAATACCTTTTAACAACTTAATACAACAATGATACTGTACTTGGATAAACGTGTAGTTCAAATTCTTAAAGAAACTGGCAATGAAATTTCACTTTAAAGCATTGAATGAACAATGAACAAAACACATGCATCAAAATAACCTATTTAGTGTAATGCAACTATTTTACATTTTGTAGGAAATGTTATATTTCGGTTAATTTAAAATGTTAGAAAGGGGGAAAAAGAGCCTGCAGAATTTTAAGAGTATTAAGAGACCAACACAGCAGGAAATGGGTTGCCCGGGGCAACGGACAGCCATGCCGTTCAGCATCAATTCGCAAAAACAAAATTCAACAGTAGTTTGAAGCAATTACAATCAAGTATTACAAGAGCCATGTAAAAAACATATGATAAGAAATTGTAGAGTACAGCATTTGTTCGGACACTTTCCTATGACTGAAAGGTTGGAATATTTCAGATTTTGACTTGTGTGTCTTCTGAGGATGTCTAGCACGCTTAAGTGCCGTCTCTATCTTTGATTTAAAAATGAATGAGATTGGAAAGCCGCTGCTTTCCTGGAAGGGCTGATTTCTAGATAAGGGCAGGATGAGATGTTCTGGTAAAATGGATTTTTGAAGAACACGTTTCAAATGATTGTTTTCAATGATTTCCTTCCCCACGTGTTGTTTAAAGCGAATGTTCCTCTATGTGACTATATTAAAAAAAATTATAATTGCTCTGTAAATTAAAAAGCAGTCTGATTACAACCCTTAACAGGCAATTATTTATTTATATTTGTAGAATTTATATAAAAAAATTAAGAACATTTCTAAAAATATTTCACAGAATGTCCAAATCACTATTTTCCGTACAACAAAAGTGGACAGTTTGTGGTCATTTTGACAAATTTTGTGAATCATAATTATTGCAAAAAATCAAATACAAATCAAAAATTGAAAGAATTACTGCATATATCAGATGTTTTACAACCTTATTGAATACAGACCCACGGATGCGCAAATTTCCTCTGTTTAACTCTTACCTCTCCTCACAAACATATGCAGTCTCTTTCTTTGTTTCTCTCTCACCCTCTCAATCCAGCACCGGTACAGAAATAGCTCTAACAGCACTGAGTAACTGAGGTGTAAAATCTAAACACTTACAAAGGAAAAAAGAGAAGAGAGACAGTTGACTGCGATCACACAAGCAAACGAGTGAGTAGGTGTTACGACACAGGTTACTGTATCAACGGTGCAGGTTACCATGTTAACAGAGGTAATGGCACAGAAGGAGCTATAAGTAAATTTCCAGAGAGCCGAATTAGAGCAAAGAGGGTCTTGAAAGGGAAAAACGTACATTTGAATAGCAAATGCAAACATCTGCAATGCTAATTAGCAAATGACTAAATGAATGACGAATGACGTCAATGGCGTAAACAGAGGAAGGCTTTTGGGGTTCTTTGCCTATGTTGTTAAATCCTTTTTGACGTCTCTTATGTCTTTCTCAGGATTCTCCTGACAGTGGTGGTGATATTCCGTATCCTCATCGTGGCCATCGTAGGCGAGACGGTTTACGAAGACGAGCAGACCATGTTCATTTGCAACACCCTCCAACCAGGATGCAACCAGGCCTGCTACGACAAAGCCTTTCCCATTTCCCACATCCGATACTGGGTCTTCCAGATCATTCTCGTCTGCACGCCCAGTCTCTGTTTCATAACTTATTCAGTGCACCAGTCGGCCAAACAGCGGGACCGCCGCTACTCCTTCCTCTACCCAGCCACGGAGAGGGACTACAGCCGAGAAGGAACACGCAGACTGCGCAACATCAATGGTATCTTGGTGCAGCACCCCGACAGCGTAAAGGACGAACCCGACTGCTTTGAAGTGAAGGAGATCCCGAACGCGCCCAGAGGTCTCCTCCACAGCAAGAACTCCAAGGTACGTCGACAGGAAGGCATCTCCCGCTTCTACATAATCCAGGTGGTGTTCCGTAATGCACTTGAGATAGGTTTCTTGGCGGGCCAGTACTTTCTGTACGGCTTCAGCGTTCCCGGAATCTTCGAGTGCGACCGTTATCCTTGCCTGAAAGAGGTAGAGTGCTACGTTTCGCGGCCCACCGAGAAGACGGTCTTCCTGGTGTTCATGTTTGCAGTGAGCGGCCTTTGCGTTGTGCTGAACCTCGCTGAGCTCAACCACCTGGGCTGGAAGAAAATCAAGGCCGCCATTCGAGGTGTGCAAGCCCGCAGGAAGTCCATCTGTGAGATCCGCAAAAAGGACATGGCCCACCTGTCGCAGCCTCCGAACCTGGGCAGGACCCAGTCCAGCGAGTCTGCTTATGTCTGATCCCTCTTTATTTAAAATATAGCATGACAAGCGGGGGAGTGGAATGGAGGGTGGACTCCTGGAACGACAAGGCCGTTCGAGTGCCTGTGCAAATGTTTCTTCTGGGAGGGGAGCGTCTCTACATGGCCACACCTCTTTCCAATAAACCCTCCCCGCCATGAGAGTGTGTGAAAATGTTTGAGGAGGTTTGCGTTGGGTCCAGGAGCACACAGAAGCTAGGCAGAGAGAAGGAATTCTTCGCCTCTGATCTGGTAATCGTCAAACTGGGCACATGGGTTAGTCGAAGGGTGAGAAGCAGAGGTGGGAAGTGATAGATGCCTAACACATAAGGTTATGGAAATGACTTTGTCTGGGATTCTCGTCCCACATTTCGTACTCGTACATCTTGGGGAAGATGAAGAAGGGTCATTATCTTGAACCACTGCTGAGAAGGTGCCAGAATACTGTTTAGGTTTGCTCTCTTGGCAATGAATTGCCCTAAAACAAACAACATAGGGGGTCTAAACATTGTAACAGCAATGGCATCTTAACATTGACACATCACCGAACAAACATTAGCTCCTTCTTGTAAAAGATCACAAAAGACTATTACCTCCACACAAAGCGTGTCCTTCCACAAAGACCCCCACTGTTTAGCGTCAAAGTTGAGCACTCCTCCCATTTGTGGTGCATGAACGTCTGTTTCTTTGTGTGTTTGTGACCAAAGTTGAAAGAAGTTCCGGATTCCATGTTGTTCGTCTTACAATGACTCATCTTTTGCGAAGGTCGGTGCCATTCTTTTGTTTCAGCCTACTTTATATAGTTTAGCATAGAGTTCAAATTTTGTATTATTTCATTTACTTGGGAAAGAGAGCTAACCCTGCTGAAAAGACCAGCCGGTCCATGAACGTCCCGGCTCATTGTTGGTTTGGTGCTGGTCATCCAGAATCATCTTTACAGTGATGCTTTGTGGACAAACAAAGTTCAGTTGCACTTTATGTTACAGTACATGAACTTACATTGAACTCATAGTGCATATTGTGAACCTAGAATGCACTTAGGGTGTATTTATGCAATGAAATATGGGTATCTACATATTTTTAATATGGGTTTGAGTTAGGCTTCAGTGTTGGCACCTATACATTACAAAGTATCTATATGTAGAAGTGGACTGTAAAATAAAGTGCCGCTGATGGCTTATCTTTAGTTCAACTAATGTGGAGATCAGCAAACAAGCTGTTGATCTTAGTCAATAGTATAAGAGTGATTTTCACACATCCAGATTAAAGTCCCCGTGAACCAGAAGTTGCGATTGTTTTTACTTACGCATTTTTTGAAGCATTTCTGAGTGAAATGGAATTTCGAATTAGAAAAAACAGTGGGCGTGGCTTGATTTTTCACCACGATTTGATTGGTTGTGTAAAAACAGCCGTTGGATTTTAAAATGGAATTAGCAGCAGACTGACAGTTTAAGGGGAGGAGTTAACTGATGCTCCGCCCAAGCCGTCTAACATACGTCATGTAAGATGGCTAATTATTACAGTACGGAAGTGCATTTTTTTTTATTTTAACTTAAGATCATGGGGGCACACAATCTTTAAAAAGAGAATGACCCACATTGATAAACTATTTACATTAAACGCTGTAATATTTCATGAAAAAATAGCCATTGTCAGTTTTCATTTCACTGGGACTTTAATGCAGAGGTTTCTATCAGAAGACTTGAGCATAAAAATGAGCATAAAGGTATCTTTAAAAGGCATGTTTACAAAGCTCTACCTGTCGAATGAATGAAACATGATGTTCAGTGTACGTCCGTAGAAAAAGGAATCATTTACAGTGTTTATTTAGCTTTTCCTTCTGGTCAAGTGTTTATCGGCATGCCTTCATGATATAAAAAGATGAATAGAAAAAATGTATGTGTTGCACTTTGTGAGATGGGGAGAGTGGATAGAAGAAAGGACTCACTCCGGGAAGAACTTTGGCGAGGCACGATGAGTGCATGGGGTTGTGAGCATCTATGTAGCTGTGTGCCTTCGTTTACACAGTCAGTGTGAGTTAAAGCAAGGTGTAGCATCTCTCACAAATACACACACAATGCTGAGTAGCTTATTTAGACGATGTTAGCGGTAGACTCCAAAACAAAAGTATTTGTGCCTACGCTGCCCGCACTCCTGCATTAAACAGTGTTGACAGAACCCAGTGCAAACAGGCTCTCTGACATACCGCAGAAACAGAAAATACTGTCAGAGAAGATACGGAGATACGGAGAGGGCTGACGTGAGAAGGAAAATTCGGAGGCCCTTTATCAGCAGAACAATGTTTCCTGGCTTCGGCAAGTCTTATACACAGACTTTTGCAGGAACGTGTGTTTGCATTAAGTATGACATAAATTCTACTTTGCAGCATTTATAAATCAGGACAGAAGTCAGCATGAGGACGGATATTGCTGTTCACTCCTAAATAGAAATGTCTGGCGGCTAATAGAGATGGAAAATGGGTCAGGTTTATAAGGTCTTGTATACATGCCAAGTTTCCTTAAATGTAATTGAACTGGCAACGATTTGCTTCGACCCCTGTTACCTCCCCAAATATGCATATAAAATCTGAGAAAATATATAAAAAAAGAAGTATACAGGAATACCGTATAAATTTGTCAGTATTGACCCAAAATTGGACCCAAACATCCACAAACAACTTTTAAGGTATCTTTGTGAAAAATGGATCATATTATTTTCATTTATTCTGGCTAAAAATGGTTCATGTGCAACTTCAAGCGCATTAAGCCACCAAAACGAAAATATGAAGCTCAAATGTCATATCTCTGAGAAAACCAAAGGAAGATTGGTCTTCAAGGCTGAACCAGTATAAAAGAAATAATCTTGGTACCGATCCCATCCTCTCACATTGTACTTTCTACCTTTCCAATGCTGTTATGCTGACATCAGAAAACTACCAAAACCATGAACCCAGTAACTATGCAGCATAAATGGGCAAAACATCCTTTACAAGGAGATGGTTTTTAAGTACGATTCACAGGTGAATGACCGCCGCTTCCCTAAGTGAGATATTCCTTGAAATCCACTCTTCTCAATCTATTTTTTTATAACAAATCTATATCAGAGTATAGATAGTAGACAAAAAAGAACTACAGTATGCGGGATTTTATGCAAAGTTTATCTTTTTTTTATTTATTACATCATTATGTTTTTGTGTGTCCGCTGTAATATGAGGGTAAAGGGGTATTTAAAGAGCAAAGTTGGGACTTTAAAATATTGCCTGGGAAACCGAAAATGTGGCTTCTTTGCCAAAGTACTGTATTATGCAAATTATAACTAACTGGGTTTCAGTGAATGAACTGTTAAATGATGGTAAATGCATGGATTAATGGTTTGAAGAAGCATGTTTTTAGTTGTTGTTGCTTTTTTATATCATTATTATTAATACTGTTGTTGTTGTTGTGAAACAGAAAAACAGGGACAAGTTAGTAAATAGCAGACTTAATACGTATTTTCCAAATGAAAGAATGATATGACAAACCTTTAAAACGAAGTCGAAAAACATGTTTTTTTTTATTTCCTACCTGTCTAAGAAAATTGGAAATGCACATTTATATTACAGGCATATTATTCCTATCACTGCCAACAATTTTTATAGAAAATTGTGTACTAAAATTCTTTCTTAATGATTTTGATGATATTTGGAGACATCATTGATTCAGTCAAACCTACGTATGAATTTGACAATATGACATTAATCTACTACCATTGGTCAGAATCTAAAATTTGAGATGACGATATTATACAGTCATGATGTCAATTAAACACGCAAGTGGACCAGTTCATAAGCAAGAACTGTCTCAGGTGACAATTTTTTAAGATGACCTTTTTAGTGTTTCTACAATTAGTACGCGGTGTACTTCCAAAAGCTAATTCAAGGTTCGCCCACATTTTCTAAACTACAATATAGACAAATTCTTCGTGATATGATAGCCGTGTTTCAGGGAATTACAAAAACATGGATTCAGGTGATATACACTAAGAGAAAATCAAAACATGCTTAGACATTAGTCTGGTCTGTGCCAAGGACACCAAACATCCTACTCAACTAAACATATTAAGTAATGAAAACAAAGTGAAGTTCATGCCTTGTTAGCTTGGGAAGAAGACTCGTTGTAATCCCAATGATAATCCCTTTTGAATGATCGTCACGTGTCCAGAATGCCCGTGTCCTAACCACACTTCTCCAAAGCCAACCAAGGTTCTTCTCTAAAGCTCTGCGACCAATCATTCGGTTGCAGTTAAACCTCGTTAATATCATCTGCCGTTGATAGACATGCTTATAGTCGCAAACTGTGTGTCGAAGCCGTCTCTTTAACCTAGAGCCAGATTTTGCTTTTCAAATCCTAATCTTTACCTTTATACAGAAAAACTCTTCTGGGATCAGAGTCAAAGGATAATTACAGCCCCACGTGTGCTGCAAGGAGAGTTTGACACCCGCCGTATAAACCACGCTAATCTCTCAGGAATAAGACGACTCGCCGCTTCTAATCACTCCCAGCTGCTTACGCCGCCGTATAAACACTGGATTAGCATTTGGCAAAGGCAAAAGGGCAGACGAATCATCCATCGCTCGTACCTGTACCGTCACGGCACAAATAACGTCAACACATGCCGCTATAACTCAGGATCCGTGCAAAGGCACCAATCCTAAAAACGAACGTTTATATACAGAATAAGTCACAGAAATCAGGGGACGTTCTGCTAACCAGGGATCTGCAGACGACAATTCAGTTCATCACACTATGTAATACCTTGTGATTGGTCATGCGAAACGTAGACTGTTCTGAAAATAAAGACGTTTAAATAAAAATTCACATGTAGAAACGAGTAGTTACTTTACGTAAATAGTGTGGTTTTCAACTGCTAAAAATGTGGATGAAATGTTAAGGGTCAACCTGATCATTATTGCAAAATTAATCCGAGTGATCAGGAAACACAAATAAACGCGTGGACATGAAGTTGTACGTTAAGATTGGTTCAAAGCTTATGCTAAAAACAAAAGAGTAACAACATAGCGAACAAAGAGCCTTGCAGAAAGATGAAGACAACAACATGTGATTCATTTATATTAGATCAATCTGAAGGCCCGTTCACAACAAAGACTATAACTATAAAGTAAAAGGTTTAAATATCGCTCTACATTTAAGACAATAGTAACAAGACCAAATTATAACTACAATATAAATCAAATCCAAACCATAAAGTTCATTGTTCTGCTGAACACAAATAAAGTGGTGCTTGGATGCCACATTCTTTGAAATATCTTCTTTCGTCTTGAACGGAACAAAACATAAACAGGTTTGAACTTGAGGGTGAGTAAATGATGACAGAACTTTTTAGGGAAATCAAAAAAAAAATCTTATACAGTGTATCTTTATTCATCATTCTTGATGTGAAGAACTTAAAGTCACTCGTTCGATAGACTAGTTAACCAACATATTTAGCTACAATGTCACATGACTTCTATTTTAGGTTCTGTCTTTTTTTTTCTTGTGATCTCTTACCTTTTCATTACAGTCAGTAGTCATAGAAACGGCGTTGAGTCACAATGTTGCACCTTTTCGGTCATTTGCACTGATGTTGATAAGTTACACCTTGAATGATTCACCGCTCAGTGTTGCGATTGACTAATCAGAAGTAAGTGTTCAAAAAGCCATGTGATAAGAGTTTATTCATGCGCAAGCTGTGACGTTGCAAAGCGTTTTATCTGTTGTTTTCTAAATTATGCCGTGATTATATTTAAAACTGTCTAAACTACGAATCAGAATCGAATTAAATAAAAGGAGAAAAGCCTCGTTTCATAGAAGTTAGAACCACTGACATTAGTGTAGGCTGAAATGTTATTACGGTACTGTGAACTACTTAGTTACTATTGTCACTACTGTTTTCTGCATAAACATTTAAATTAATATTATTAACATAATTGTATTTTACAGCGAATATGTTGTTTTCTAAATGTAGCATTAGGAAAAGAGGAGAGAACATCCTGTGTATCTTGCATCAAATTGTGCACTGTAAAACACTGTAAAGCTGTAGTTTTGCAGCCAGTAACTCACTGTATATTTAATTACTACTTAATACTATTTGCCTATTAGTACCGTTTTCAATTACTTGAATAAAAATTAAAAGATTCAAAATAGCATGAAGAGAGTGTTATAAGCACAAAAAATGACATTCCTAAGCATTTTTCTCTTGTTGTTAAGTAAAAATATTTAAAACATCTTAAATTACGATACGTTTACACCAAAGGAAATGACATCAGAAACTAAGTCTTGTTTTATGGAAGAAAAATATATAAACTATTGGTAAGCTTTTGCTTAAAACAAAATTGTAAATTAAATCTATGGTAAGATACTGGCAAAGCTGCCAAAGTTTATTTTGAGATGATTTGTTTCCAGAATTTAGAAATGATCAAACACTAAAGATGAATCAATCAATCACAGTTTAAGAAGACCTCAGTGAAGGGTCTCGCCCAACTACAACTGTTATCAACAGCAAAGCAAATTTTTTAGTTTTCACGATTTGAAAATGGATATATAACAGATGTTAGACATGCACTTGCATTATTGCGACCTCCCATCACACCTTCTGCCATGTGGTTTAAGGTAACACCTGCAGCCACGTCCTTTAGAGATTATGCAATCTGCGACCCTTTAATCCTGTGTGATATCAGCACTCTGATTACTTTATCTAATTAAAATGTGCTGGAACGATTAGGATTTAGCATTATTTCCTCTTTAACTCAGATTTTCTTCCTTTTGTTTTTTATAGCTTTTTGTGGAAATGGTTTGTAAGGTCAATGAAATTGTTTGTTCAACTAAGGTGTGCAAAAAGTCTCACTCCTGAAATATCAAAGGGTGCTGCTCAAATGCATACATGTATAGAATTGTATGACTATTGTGAAGTCTGCGAACACCACCATTTCTCTTTCCCTGTTATGATCTCTTTCATAGTCTTTGCTGAATTTGTCCCAAGTGAACAATTCTTACTTATTTCTTATTTCTTATGTCTGAAGGAAAATCTGTTGTTTGGAACACAGATTTCTATTTTGTATCCAGTTGACCTTATTTAAAGGTTTTGCTTTCTATATGTTTCTGACTTTTGTGGATTGTGTATGATGACTGCATTAAACACCTTGAATGAACTTGCAATGACTTGTGTGTGTGTCTTAAGACTTCATCGATGTTAAAATAGTTTCTCCTGTATACAAAGACGACTATGAAAACATGAATAAACCCACTTTCTGAAAAGTAGCTTTGTAGCACTTTTAAAATTGTTGTTGTTCAACTAGTATTGTACAAAAATCTGCCAACCCAGGCAAGTCGTACTGCCTCCGACTGGTTGAAAAATGCTCAACATCTTGGGCCACAGGCAGGGTACATCCTAGATAGATGGTGTTTACTCGATCTTCAGCCACACTCTGAGATTTACTATTTTAGATCAAAATCTGTTTTACAATTATGATTTCTCGCAGTTGTTGAATAGACAGTTTGTAGATGTAGAGAACAAGGGTCACAATTGCCCAAGCTTCAGATTAGGGATGCACAATAAATTATCAGCCATATTAGTATTGGTCGATAAGTGGTTTTAATGTTATCATATCTGTCGATAATAAAATTTAGGTGCTAATAAAATTAAGTGTTAAGTAGGCCTTGTACATAACTTTCAGGGGGAAAAGTGAACTTATGATTATCTTGCTTTGTGTAGTCAATGTTTTCAAATAAAAGCAGTTGTCTAATTTTTGCCTTTTTTTCAGTCTTTTATGGAATTTTATATTTATATTTAGATATGCAAAATTTACATATCGGTGCATCCCTACTATAGATATATGTTGCTTAGCAGTTAGAAAGTCTATGGTCCAAATTTGTTTGTTTTTGGAATTTACTTTGTGCTGCAAATTCCACACCAATTAAAGAACAATTTTTAATTTACATTTATTTGCTTCTTGTTCTACTTTCCCCAGGGAACCATTCTGAGGCCACACAATGCATCCATGTCACGTGTCACATGTTACCCCACTGTAAGGTTACCTACCGGGTGTTACAGATGGGGAAAATGTAATCCAAAACTGTAAATGAATGTGTGAGTTTATGCAGGAGATGTTTAGTTCTTTGATAAGCAGTTTGACATGTTTAGTTAAAGTTCCCTGTGTTTAGGTGCAAATGGAAACAAAAGATTACGGAGAGAAGAGAAGCAAACAGAATGTCATGCGATGCAAAGCAAGTTAGAGAAGCTCGGGGTGAATGCACCTTATCGAGTATATAGCTATTCTTTAAAAAAGAACTGTGTCCATGAAAAAATAAGGCACAAAGAAAGTAAACAACAGAGAAGTTCCTTATTTGATATAATTTCCTCATCCAGTGGCTGGGGTGAAGGAATTGTCTTGTTGTGGTTCAATACGAGTTGCATAACCAAATACAAATTACAAAGAGATGTATAAAACAATTAGTATGTTATCATTTGTTTAAATTTCATATGACAATGAAATCAGTTACATTAAATTACCCAATTTTGATCCTCTCTGATCAGGTCTGCACAGTGTCATGAATGTTTAAAACGAAATGGAAAATGTTGATCTTTGACAATTTTTACAATCATATAAATTATAGCCTCCTTGTAAAACAGTTACAAACTCCCAGGAGATCTGGCTGTATAAACTGCATGGAAAAAGGGGCGTTAAATAAAGAAAATAAACATTTATACTTATTAACCTTTGGTCCTCCTCCCAAGTAGTTTTCTTTATGAGTAATGGACCATGCCATAAATTAAACAAAATCAAATATTTGCATCTATTACTAGTAGAGGGCCTTATCTTACATTCATAAATATGCTATGATCAGCCATCTCACCATCATCAGAAACGATAGAAGTGACCAAAGCTGGGAATGGAAATGAGTTTTCATTAAAAAAATAGATAAAATACTGAAAGGCACCTTTGAATTAGCCTTCAACAATTATTTTTAATAAATGCATCACGTGCGAGACAGTAATATGTTTTTTACTGTGACAGTGTGCGTGTCCACCCTCTTTGCTGCCGGCAGTCACGTGGTTGCGGTACCCGGGATTGAGGGCCTGTTGCCACGGCGATAAACCAGGCAGTAATATCACTAAGCGCTATGGGGATTATTGTGCGGACAGATGGGAGAGAGGGAGAGCGTCACTTCCTAAGAGACGAGCAGAGATCACGGCAGGCTCCACCCACACTCCATGTCATAATCGTGAGCATCACCACCTGCAGCCACATACATCATGAGCACTCCAACAGCCACAGTAAATGTCACCAAATCACCTTTGATTAGGAGAATCAATGCACAGCGTACGTACTTATGAAATAAAGCTTTAGATGAGATCCTTTCAAGAGCCGACAGTAGGCATGACATACTGTTGAAAACCTTCTTCTCTCAGACGTGTCTGTCAATAAAAAGTGTATGAGGAGCAGAGAAAGTATGAGTTCAGTAATGACAAATACATGCACTCTGCCTTCAGACACTGATGACCTCTTTTTGACAAACCCGTGATCAGGAAAACAGCCCCTATCCTATTTACAGAATGGCTCTCGTGCTGGCTCTAGTGATAAAATGAAAAGAGTTTGCAGCCTCCTGAAAGTGTAAGACAGATATTTACAATGACAGACTGCTTATTGATGAAATTTTTAAGTTATAGTAGCACATAACATATTGTGGAAATATTCATATTTTTTTTATTAAATTAAAAACTGATGCACATACAGTGGAAGGCTGTATTATATTACACTTTGTATTATTATAAGAGATTCTTGTTGAACCTGGGAAAACATTTCAGTAAAGTTACAACCAGGGTTCCAGTGTTATTCACAATATCATTTTCCTTTGATTTCACAGATGAGGTACGTTGACCAAGAAACATCTCTCATGTGGCGAAATCAGTTTAAGTTGCCGCTTTTTTTTACATTATGCCTCTAATTATTTATATTTTCGCACACTTTTCTCCCCATTTCTCTTTCACTATTGTGTTGTGTTCTGATTTATATAATAGTCTTAATTATATAAATACATGTATTCTATACACTTGAAGAGTTTATATCCAAAAAGAGATAAATCCGTTTAAATTAAAAAATCATATCTTCATTGTGTTAGTTAGCTGTATTTTTTCGTTATAACTGCTTGAATCAAAACAAACCAACTGTAGTTTGATTGATATTAATTGGAATGCACAAAAAAAAGATGATTTTTGAACAAATTTAAAAACGTCATCTCTTATTGGAAATAATCTCTTCATGCTAATATGTATTTAGTGTAAAGCTGCTTTGCAACAATACATCTAAATGCATAAAGTATAATGTAACATAATCATTTATATATTCTATGTATTTTTTGCTTAGTTTTTATTGTAAATCTATGTGCAGGGAGTCCCGATCATTTCATGACATATTGTGAGTGGTTGTGTGTGTGAATAGCCATTGTGCGTTAAAAGAAGTTTTATATAAAATACAAGGAGAATGTTTGCATTAATACAATTAAATATTACAGTATTTTATGACTATTACTAAAACAAAGTGTATTACTATTACTAATATAACATCTATTTTATTAATGCCTTGTCAGTGATGAATAAATGTGTACTTATAATCAACATTATTCATCTCCTTCATAACATCATGCCTCCTTTGGTTCTCTCTCACATCCACTCTGTCACAGTCCTTGACTGCTTATCACCCTGAACACTATTATGGACTCATTAGCCACACTACATAAATCGCAATGCATTCTGGGATTGCCTTTTCCACAAAGAACAAATTCATTGGCTTAATTAGACTCAGAAGGCAGCTGCTTTCCAATATCCCATTCTGAAATGACACGCTTGTGCATTAAGTGAAAAGCAATGTTATTATTAAGTGTTTGTGAAACACAAGAGCAAACACTTACATTTCAATTGCGGCGTGATAAATGTTTGTTTTACCAGCTGCTTTTGTTTAGGCGTTAAAAGATGTATATACAGATGCTGCTCGACGGAGACCTGCAACTCAGAATTTATTTTGGAAAAGAAGAGACATATATTTTTGGTAAACAGCTGTTTCATATCGTGTTTAACACGTCTGTGCGAGGTTTCTGTAGAACTAGACAAAGACAAGTTCTCCAAGACAAGTTCTGGACAAGACAAATGATGAGAGAAAGGGTTAAGAAAAGCAGGATGTTTCATGAACCAGTAGCACCTAAAAATGCAATGCATAATAGAAAGAATTTTGTCAGGTTAACTATGTTTATTTCGTCATGCCTACTACATAAAATAATGTTAAACAAACATAATTTTATTTGTGAACGTTTCATTTCTTAATTTTAACGTTTTCAACATTAAAGTTTAAAGTTAATATGACATAAAAATGTATTTTATCAAAATGTTATCTTTCGCAAAGCATGCTGGGAAATATAAATCCTCTGCCTAGTTGTAGAAAATGTATGTTTACACAACACAAATCATTTATGCAGTCCCAACATGAATGGATTAAGTTACATACCTGAACGTGAAAAAATTACATTGTGACAAAATTGTACAAAAAGGATGTTGATTTAATTGATTTAAATTAATCAAATTGGACCAGCTCCTAAAAAACAGTTTTTTCAGTGTATTTTGATTGTCAAAACATGTGATTATTCCATTCAAAGATTTCATTTTAAAATACATTTTTATTTTTTTATAACCACAACCCATAAACCCACTTTTAAAGTCACACAGCCCTCGAGGATGATTTAATCTGTTTTATTTCCTGTATTTTGTGCATTTTATATTGAAACGGGCTTCCATAGAAAAAACTGTAATTCCATGTGCTATTGGGGGCCCCTAAGTGGCGGGGAGGCCCTGAGCAGTCTCGGGAGTCGGAAGGGTCGGTTCTGATGGTATACTCTACCACTACAGCGTATTTAAAATGATAGGTTCTTACATTGCAATGCATTCTGGGATCGCCTTCTCCACAAAGGACACATGAGATGCTGTCCTCGGCCAAAACAAGAAATCTAAGAAGGTAACATAATTACGCTGCCTACCTTTTGGAGCAGCGTTTGCGTCGCGAGAGCACAAATGATGCCTTAAAGTGGTGCCCATACGGAGGCAGCCCACCATGCTTTGGAACATAATGAGTAAGTGAGATGTGTGGCAATAGTTGCAGCAGACTGGTACGGCACACACCAATCAAACACCATTCTGTCGTAACACACACACGCGTCCCCTCACGCCAACAATTTGGCAGCAAAACTGTCACGCGACACCGCGCTACTGCCATGTTTGGCCTGCAACTCTGCCCACAGACGCATAGAGCGGAACCGCAGCGTGCAGAGGGTACGCCAAGACCCGGGTCACTTCAGCGTCATCATCTCCCACGACAGAGTCACAGTGACAGCCACAGCAGAGAGGAAACACAGGCTTTCCTGACAAGTGTATCCCACATACACACACACAAGGTTATGTAATCCCTCCACATGCAGTCTGCACTTCTTGAACCGGTCTTCAATCCTGCCTTGCTTTTGTATTCTGTATTCCCCTGACAGTATTTACATACATTGTCTAGCAAAGAAATAGTTTGCATAAAGTGAATAACGTGACGCGATGAGCAACATAAAGCAAAGACGAGTAAAATAAACACACGTTGAAAAATGTAGTGTGATAAAAAGACATATTGAGAAATTGATTGTGCCATTTTATTGGCAACGGAATCAAGCTGTGTTTGTGGCTATTTTCGGCCATTTTTTATTTCCACCTGGAATAATAATTCAAAGTCCATCTGCCCTGGATCAAAATGACAGATTTTAGACTGCAACGAGCCGCTGAGGATTTCCTGTGTGTATAAACCCACTGAAGAAACACGACTGTTTATTTAACAAAAAACATGAAATAGGCCTACTTCCACAGAGAGTCCTCGACCTTACATGAACTGATCTGGATAGGATATATCGGTTACACAGTATGTCGACGCATCATGTTGTTTTCAATAAACAAAAAGCTTAGGAAATAGTTGTATTACAAACAGGATCACAATATGGATAAATTATTTCTATAATGAATCAACTGTGATATCATTAAAGACTGTGTTGAAATAACACTCAAGGATTTTAAAGTGTCTGTGAACGTTTGAAATAGAGAGGTTTATGGATGGATCAATTTGATGATGTCCAGTTCAGTATTTGTAAATTTACTAATTGTATTTTAGACATTACAGTAGCAAAGAATATATGAATAAAGCAAAACTTTTTTGCGTGTGATTGTAAAACCGTCCATTTGTCGAATTATTGACCTTTCGAGACTAGGCAACAATGAGCATTTGTGCATAACAATTTTTGGATAATCCTTGGATAAAAAGAGCTTGGGGCAAAACATCTGTAGTTCTCCTGTAAAATCATAAAGTAGAATAATCTCTGGCATATCATATAGAGACATAAAAGTCTGCATGCAATTTCAATTGAGCGCACAAAGAATGTCTATGTTATAAAAATGTTGGATTTTTATGATTTTACATTTTGGATTAGTGGGTATAAATATGTAAAAATTCAAATGTGATTCTCAGCTAGCAAAGGAAAAATGTGGGATGAAGCCTACATTTTATTTTATTTTTATTTGTATGTTATTTGTTTTATTTATTGTTCTGTTTGGGTATAGCCACTGCTTTAAAGTTTTGGCAACAAAAAGTGAATATATGTATGTATCTGTATGTCCCTATTTAATTCATTTCTCAAGGTTCTAATTAAAAAAATAAGTCAAGACAGCTGTTGTCATGTATAAATGAGGGTAAAGGGTGATACTGTTTCGTATAAAAGTCCCGTAATATTACTATCAGGAGATTGGTTTTAGCGACTATCACATCAGTTCAATTCGTTTTCTTTATGTTCATGCACCCCCTGCTGTTTGCACTGTATAATAACAATAACGACCACAAATAATCATTTTACATTAAAGGTTTTGGTAAACTGTTGATGGTTTATTTGCAATGAAAAACATTAGACGTCTTCTTGTTTTTAGCAGGGTATAATAGCTTCATGCATTTGCTGCACATTTTTTGTTATCAATATTATATTTAACTTCAATTCTATAAAAGTATATAAGAAGATCAATAGCTGATTACTGGGAAACATTAAAGTCGAATATGAATTATTCTTACCGTAAATAAATCAACTTCGAATCGCTCTCGCGATACTTGTCGAATTTAAATGAATTTCTTTTTAAATATAATATTCATATTTAATTAAAATTCGTATTCATTAAAAATTGTATTCCATTGTATTTGGATGTGCTATATTTGGGATTATTTTGAACCAATAATTAAAAACGACATTAAACAAACAATATTAAAAACTCAAACAACGTTCAAAGACAAAGCGCGGTTTGTCCTTCCAGAGTCGCCGTCGCCGTAGCTTAAAAACAATATGGCTGCCTCCTTATTGGTGAGTTCAACCTTACTGTCTCTGTAAATTCCTTTTATTATTAAATGTTTACTTCTCGTGAAAGCCAATGTAAGGCGTAATAATAACTGGTTTATTTTCAACCGCATCGATTCTGTAAACGGGCGTAAATCACTCCCATAATACAAATACCAAGGTATTACCATATTTTGTGCATGAACCATAGTGCACTAGTAGTCAATTTACCACTGTGTTAATATATTTGGGCACATGCTACTACGGTAACACCATAGTATGCATTGGAGTTTCTTAAAGTATAATCTAAATACCATTATAAATACATTTTTAATTGCTTTTATCCTGGGAAGAATCTGAGTACTACAGTTTATACCCACTGTAATGACTACAGCTCATCATGTAGCCAATTGTAATGTAGTGCTGTGGATGTGACTTTCTTAGTTGATAGCAGTGAATTATAGATTAACTCTTATATGTTATCCCGTTTTTAAGTCTCAGGGAATGAGGAGATGTCCTGCACACACCTGTACCGTTGCCTTCAGGAGGTATTTGAGTTCTGCTCCTTCATCTGTCTTCAACAGATTCCTCTTGAAACTCAACCATCACTTTTATGATCTAAAGAACATTGTAGGCTGGAGCAGCTGGTTGAGGACACGCCTGGTCAGACGCAAGAATAAGTAAGTGTCAGTATGTGTTCGCAGGTATTTAGTATGTAGGTATATAGTTAAGCTTGAATCGTTAATAACCATCTCTGGTGTAATTGCTAATAAAGGATTTTATGGTAAAGTAATCTCATAGATGTACATTGAAGTCATATCTTCAAACTAGCATGTCATTTGGAATGTTTTAGTATTAAAACGTTTTTTTGATCTCTCATGAAGGTTGTTCAATTACACGCAGCAGAGGTACGGTGATAATATAGCAGCGGCCTATTATATTTTGAGTCTCAAAGGAAGTTTCAGGTAATTTCTTTGCTCTATAAACATTAAAAGTTTCTTACTTGCTCCTGTGGTTGCTAAACGGTGTAAATCACTCCGTTGCATTACTCTGGTGTAGATTTGCTGGTCAGTCTGAGTGGTTTCGTCCGGACTCCAGAGGAAGATTCAGCTATGAGTTTCTGAACACCTCTGACGCACAAATTGAGCAAATGGATTTGGGTGGCACCCTGATAAACCATGATGGACTCGATAATCTTGGTAATTGACAACTGGTTTATATACACAATTTTTCACTCACTTGTTGCATTATCACACAGTCAAGAAATGCATATTTTTGGGGGGAACTTGATAATAAAGTAAAGGTTTTAAAGTTTCCACTACTGTATGCTTGCTCAAAAAAATGAAGGGAACTCCTGAATCACACTGTATTCGATCTCAATAAATGAAATATCCAGGTTACATTAATGTTCACAGTATATAGCCTTCTGTATATATTGTTCATAGTACATACCGACTGTCATATTTTCATAGTACGTGCCCATTGTAAAGTATTTTCCTAATATTGTATTCTGTATTTATTCACACTGTATATCTGCACTTGCTAATTGCACTTCTGGTTAGACCTAAACTACATTTCGTTACACTGTACTTGTATATGTGTAATGACAATAAAGTTTAATCTAATCTAAAACTCGTCACTTACTTATATACTTTGCATAATCTTGTAACAACAAAATAATGTGAAAGCCAAAATCATAAGCTCATTCAGGGAAGGCATTACAATACAATCACTGTAAAAAAAGGTGAAAACACTGGCTGATTCAACTCGTTTGAATTTCATCAATGTAACTCATAACGTTAGTCAGTGATGTGCATGCCCCTACGTGCCCGTTTGAACTCCCAGACATACTCCCGATGATAAGGCACATGGTATCCTGTGGGATCTCCTCCCAGACGTGGAAATCAGAGCAAATGTGAGCTCCTGGACAGTCTTGATTACTTCGGCTACATGAGATTCCAGAGGTTCTCAACTGAATTTAGGTCTGGGGAAGGTGCGGCCCATTCAATGTCATCAATGCCTTCATCGTCCAGAAACTGCCTACAGACTCTGGTCACATGAGGCCGGGCACCAGGAGGGCTCTGCAATGCACCAGCATAAGATCTTACGATAGATCTCAGGATTTCATCCCGATACTTCATGGCACGTTGAGGTCTGTAAGACCCTCTGAGAATGGTCCTCCCAGAAAACAAGTGAAAATGATTCACAATCACTTATGCTTCTTTACCGGGTTTTTGATTGATCAGGTGATCCCTTGATTTTTTTGAGCAGTGAATATTGTCCAGTCTAAGCGGTTATTTATGTTCTGATGATAGTGGCAGATTTGAAACTTTTATATGCAACTTTTTCATACTTATTTTGTTATCTTTTTCTTTCCTTAGTAAGGCAGAACAAACTACAAACTCTTTCTCTTCGAGGATGTCCTGAAGTGGACGACTGGTTCCTCGGCCGTCTGCATGTATTTTGCGAGAGTCTGGTGGAGTTAGATCTGTCTCACTGTTCCTGTGTCACTGTGGGAGGACTTGCTGCATTAAAGAACCTCAGGTGACCCAACTTTAAAAGGGTTGTCTTATGCCCTTATGAAATGATATCACCAAACTTTGTAGCTCTCACTAAGTCTGAACATGTCAACAGTTATTCCAAAAAGAGTTTGGGACAGTTTAGACTCTTTCTTTTAGACCTTTTGTTAAAACTATCTTTATCATTTTTATTGCCATTTTGCTATTCTTTACCAACTAATGCCAAGTTTTTTGGGCATCAATTAAGTCAGTGGTCCTAGTTAACACAGGTGTCCTAGAAGAACCACATTATATGTGGGTGTGTTGGTATTTGTATGTTTGTATATATACAGTGAGGAAAATAAGTATTTGAACACCCTGCTATTTTGCATGTTCTCCCACTTAGAAATCATGGAAAGGTCTGAAATTGTCATCGTAGGTGCATGTCCACTGTGAGAGACATAATCAAAAAAAATCCAGAAATCACATTGTATGATTTTTTAACTATTTATTTTTTATGATATCTAAATATATAGTTGACCCCTGTGTGAATGCTTTATTTTAATATATCTGTTGTTGTGCTATATATATTTTTGGTTCTTAATGCCGTATGACGTGTATGTCTGATTTCTTGTGCAACTGTAAATGTACCCCTGCATGTTTTGGCTGTATTATTTGATTCTCTTGTCTTTTTTTGTTTACCACCAGAAAGTTAGAGCATCTGGACATTTCTGGACTTCCTCTGCTACAGAATCCAGGCCTGGTGCGGATTCTGGTGGAAGAAATGCTGCCACATTGCCGGGTCAATGGAGCTGATTATGAGCGAGGCTTAATCCATACAGACAGTCTTGAGCCACCAGAGGACCATATTGAAACCCCCGCACACACCAACACTGGACCAGCTATATGAACAAGAATACAGATATGACGATGGGACTGCGGATGATGAAAACGTATAAGTTACTAGACAGTCATTTAAAACCCCACTGTAATTTTAAAGAAAGTGATCTATATGTTATTTGTTGCATTCTTGTGACAGAGTTGTATTTTTTTGTTTTTGACAAAAACACATTAAATATTTATGTTTAAAAATTAAAAACTAAAATTTAACATAAATATATTTTTGTGGTACTATTTAATGTGGATTAGAAATACATGTGTATGTATGTATGTATTTAGTACGCATGTACACCAAATGTATATCTGTACAGCAGTGTTGGGTGTAACTAGGTTCTAAGTAATTAGTTACTGTAATTTAATTGCTTTTCCCTTGGAAAAGTAAACTAAGGGATTACTCTTATTTTGTCCTGTAATTGAATTACAGTTACTTCTGATGTAATTGAACTTAATACTGTGTAATATATTAAATAGTGGAAACGACGTAAAAATTTGAAGTCTAACTTTAAAATGTATACTATAATGTATCCTTCACACAGTTAATAAGAATAGACACAGCGTTTACATTTTCCTACAATGAATACGTGGCCTAAATAGAGAATGTTATTTTTACTCCGTGACCATAAACCAATGAAATCACTTCAGAGATGTTTTATTTTTCCTACATCCTTCAATGGTGTGTTTACAGGGCAGTCTCTCCCTCCCAAATATGGCAACGTTTTATGGTACTGTATCTTTAAAAACAGGTGTCAATCTGATTAGTCCTCTGCAGTGTGCAGTAATCCTGTAATCCATTAAATGGAGGTGTGAAGATACCAGACCTTAATGACAGGGAAACATGCAAACGTGGATGAAGAAATCTGACTTGCAGCAAAGGTAGTGTTTATATTTTTAAATAAACAGTAACACGAGTAATATTAATCGGGTTTATATATTTTCATTTGTATAAGTGTTGAAACCAGAGTGGTCAGGTCATTTAATTATTTAATTGTATTTTTGTAGCGACCGAAAGAGATTTGATTTACAGATGGGAGAATAATTAGGTGGATAATAAAGGTGGAAAATCAAAGTTGGATCATAACAAAGACTACACATATTACTAAGACGCCGCACTAATATTATGAGGAATTTAAATAGTTCAACTCTTTACAAGTCTTCTTTCAGTAAAAAGAATATTGCTTTTACTATCATTTTTTCTTCAAGTGGATTCGTCTTCACGGGTTTACGCATATAAACGCTCGAACTTCTTGAATGACCGAATTTGCTGCCCGGTATCGATACAAATAAGTCTGTCTACTGCGCAGACCTTCTTTAAAGCGACTTTGGTGAAAATCGTGACTCATGCTGGTCAGGTAGGACGTCGTCGTCACGTGGTTCAAGGAACCTTTCTTATCGCTGAGTGAAAAAGGACCAATCACAGTCAATTGTAATTTTTGGTATCTTTTTGTATCTAATGCACTGTTGTTCAACGCTTGCTTTTGTAAAGTACATTTGTGTGTCAAGTGCATATCGTTTGCATTCATAATATTAAACGGCGTCTTTAAAAAATACAAACATATTCAATAAAACATTTAAAGGATTCAATGCTACACAATAACTATGTTTCTGAGCCGCCGAGTGCCCCCTTCAGGATTTTTAGTTAATCGCTGGTCAATGTTTTTATCGTTGTCGCCCAATGAAATATAAGCGACGTACATTAGTAGTAGTCCGTTTAATAAACACAGTCCTGTCATCTCTCACGTTGATGTATTTTGTGAATTTTATTGGTGTTAAAGGCGAATAGATGTCTGAAGGTAATGTTTTGGTGTGTATTTGTACTGTGTGTTGTTACATTACTCAGTGAACGTTAGCCTGCAGCTAAAGAGAAGGCTAAGTGTCTTGAGAGTTGTTCACCTTTCGAGCTTGATGTGATGTTTTTTCACTTTAATTGCGAGGTTTATCAGTATGAATATAATTTGCTTTATAACCTTCTGTAGAAGATCCTAAAAGACCAGAAGTGGAGGCTGACAAACTAGATCTCGAGGTACATAAAAAAACACGAATCTCCTATACACGCATACACTGTACAATATATATAAACTTTAGACATTTTAATGAGACATGTGTATGTGTATTTTCATGATATAACTAACTAAAGTACCATTGGAGTTGGACTTGGCTTTGTTTTTGGCATGTCGCAAATAATTTGTTCGGACTTTTATTTTGAAATTATAATATGTTTTACCATTTCGGTATGTTCTACATAATCAAATAATTTAGATTAAACGTGGATTTATATCCACATTCTGCCATCACATATTTCTTATAACCAATAATAACTCATAATAGACTTCATTTTACAGATCTTTACATATTTTTAATAAACTTGTTAACAAATTATTCAAATTTATTTTAACATTTAACAAGATTTTATCATTGTCAAATTACTTTTTTTTTATACAACTCAATGTTTCACTGTGCAGTCGTTTTATTAAATTTGTAATATAACCTATTTTACAAACGTTATTAACAAACATGCAATAATCCAATAAATTGGTGAATCTCAAATTATTTGTATAATTTTCATCTTAAATTGAATTATTGAAAATAATATTTTTAGTAAGTTTTGAAAAAGCCACATGTTAACTAAAGGGGTACAATATAAACCGTTGGATTGGTGGCCTGTCTTTTCATCATTAATTGCTCCACAGGGTCAGTCTGAGGACAGTAGTGACGAAGGCGGAGCCTCTGGAGATACTGAGAGTACGTGTTACGCATCTATAGATCATAAACACATCTATCGTGTAACCTAAGATTAAAACATCTCTCTTCCTCTTTTAGTGGATTTTCTGCGCAGTCTTTTCTCACGGACCCTTGGCTTGAGTCCTGGAGAGAAAGTGCTGGATGAGTTGACCTTGGATGGGGTTGCTCGCTACATCAAGAGTGGCAAATGTGAGCCTTTATCTTAGATATGTGAGGGTACTGCGACAAAAAATTGAGACGGGTTAAATAAGTGTGCCTTCGGAATGTCAGATGAGTTTATCTGTGTCTGCAGGCAAGAGCATTATCTGCATGGTCGGAGCTGGAATATCAACATGTAAGTAAGTTGCCTCACATAAACACCGAATGCCACATGACCACTAGAGTCCCCTTTAGCCCACTTCTATTTTTTGTGGTGATTCAACAAATGAAAGCAGTTCTTTGAAAGTCAAAAAACAGTGTTGGAGATGCATGCAACTTAAATGGCATGCATTCATTTTCGCATACATTCAGTTCAGTAGGTGGCAGTATTGCACCAGAAGCCACTACCTCGAATTACATTTTCTATTTTTTATTTGTTCTGTATATGGTGCGATTTAATTCTGCAGCCCTTATTTTTCACATCATCTTCTACACCGTACATTGCTATTCATGGACAACGGTTGTTTCCTTTCTTTAGCGGCTGGAATCCCAGATTTCCGCTCACCTGGCACTGGTCTGTATGCCAACCTGCAGAAGTACAATCTTCCTCACCCAGAGGCTATTTTCCAGATCGACTACTTCAAGGTCTGCTCGTGCTTCTGAAGAAAAGATGCTGACTTATTCTTTAACGGAACACAGAGTTTTAGTCTCTTTCATGCTTTCTTTCTTTAGAAACATCCCGAGCCGTTCTTTGCTTTGGCCAGAGAGCTCTATCCAGGACAATTTAAGGTATAAATACAAGTTTCAAACGACTTCAGAGACATTGATTCATTCACATACAAAATATAAGAATTGAGGAGAAGGCCTATGATGCCCCTTCAAAGTTTTTATCTCTGACACATTAACTTAAGACATGCCACACTCTTCATGGGATATAAGAACATTGCGTTGCTATTTTTGTTTTTATTTCTTTGTTTTTTTCCAGCCGACAGTGTGTCACTACTTTATGAAGCTGCTGAAAGACAAAGGCTTACTCCAACGCTGCTACTCTCAGGTGAGTGACGTTTTTTATCCTATTTGTTTAAGCCCAGGGTTTGTCTGCTGTATTTCTCAGCCTGATTTTTGTCTGTGCTTCTTTTTAAAGAATATTGATACTATGGAGAGGGTAGCGGGTCTGGAAGGAGGGGACCTTATTGAAGCCCATGGCACTTTTCACACCTCTCACTGTGTGAGCTTCCTCTGTCGGAAGGAGTTCTCTATGGACTGGATGAAAGGTGTTTTCGTTAAATGCCATCCTTTACTGTTCAGAAAAAGAACGATTGAAGAAAGATAACGATAAACTGCTTTTTTAACTACCCGGCTTTGGTTGTCATGCTTATTTTTTCCCCACAGATAAAATCTTTTCTGAAGATATTCCGAAGTGTGATTCCTGTGGAAACCTGGTGAAGCCTGGTGAGATCATAATACTTTCTACAGCCGATCATTTTCTCCACATTTACTTTTATGCATTTGCCCGTCGCTTTTATTCCAACTGTTTATCCGTCTGTAGATATTGTGTTTTTCGGGGAGAATCTACCCGCCCGATTCTTCACCTCCATGCAAACGGTAACAAAAAAATACACCTGCGATACATTTCGACATCACGCCACACTCTTTGGGTTCTCATTAGTTGAAGTTGATCTGTAGTCCTTTAATGTTTTCGAGTCTCTCTGTCTCTCCTGGTTTGGGTCACAGGACTTTCCACGCTGTGATCTTCTCATCATCATGGGTACATCTCTGCAGGTGCAACCATTTGCATCTCTAGTCAGCAAGTGAGGAACTCACTCCAGCAATTTATTCACAATTTCTGCATTCATTTTTAAACATACTTCTGTGCAATCCATTCAAATGTGCAGATGTGGATTTTATACAGGCCTGTGATTCTGTGAAAGTTTTACAGTATGTGTGACTCATTCTGTGTCTGTGTACAGAGTATCAAACAGCTGTCCCAGACTGCTCATCAATATGGAGAAAACCGGACAGGTAGAGTCTCTCTCATTATGATAAATGTTTGTTGAAATGGCATTTTTTAAATAATTTTATTTTGATGTTTCCTGTTTTTCTGATAGTCTGAGTTTGGAATGGGATTGTTCGGTTTTGGAGGTGGAATGGATTTCGACTCAGATAAAGCGTACAGGTAAGTGTCTGTGCATTTAACTGCTGTGTACTACATATGAATAGTTATTTGCTAAATATTATTATTAAATATGATATATTTGATATTATTACTTACCCAACTGCAGTTTGATTGACATTCAATTGAAATGCATAATAAATATTTTAAAAGTTAACGGTGTTATCTGTTTCGCAAAGGAACTCTTCATATATATCTGACCTAAGTGATATTTGATATTTTTGACATTTTATTCTGCCATGTATTATTGACTGCAAAAAAGAAAATGTATGATAAAATAGTCTTTTGTTACAGTTGCTTAAACATTATTTTCTCTTCTAAATGTAACGGTTTCATCTGTCTGACATCTTTCTTGCAAAAGTAAAATCATGTGTGTCTTTTTCTAGCTATTCAAAATACAAGTATGTAAATAAGGGATGCACCGATGTATCGGCCACCGATATTAATGCCGATTGTTTTAAATTAATCCAATATGGGAACATCTCTTATATACATACTTGTATTTTGAATAGATATTCAAGCAATGAGTTGCATGTCTGAATAATCCAACGATTTTTCTGAGCAAAATAATTCAATAGCATCAGCACAGACTTGATTTACTTTTATTTAAGAAATGTTCAATGTAAAGTCAAAAATGAGTTAATGTTGTTAATAAAAGAAAAACTGGATAGCAAAAATCACCTTTGTCTAATTGTATTTTATCATAACTTTCCCCTCTCTTAAAATGTTAAATGGATCCTATTCATGTTTAGTAAAATGTATTTATTGCGGACAAAAATAGCTAGTAGTGGGATCGGCCAAATTGAGATAAAAAGTCAAAACAATAATATCTGTTCAATTAAAGTTTATGGATATGAATAGGTATTTATGCGTGAGCCCATATTTGTTGGTATAGTTTTTTTATTTAAACGTTTTATTTTCAGTGGAAGGTGCATAGCCATTTGGCCCCAAGTGTTCATTTATGTGGTTTGAGAATGCTTACTCATGTGGGTCATTCACAGAGACGTGGCACACATAAGCAGCTGTGATGATGGCTGCATGGCTCTTGCCGGTCTGCTAGGCTGGAAAGTAAATAAAGCCTCACACACACCAACAGATATAATTCTACAATGCATCACTATTCTGTCCCTAAATATTTGTTTATGAGGTGTCGCCCTCTTATTTCAGGCGGAGCTGGAAGAGATGGTAAAGCGTGAACATGGTTTGATCGACAGTAAGGACTCCAAAAAGACAGAGAAGGAGGCCAAACAGAGCGCAGAAAGCACTGGGGTGGACTCTGGGAAGTGAGCGAGAAGACAGAATTACAAATCCGAGCATGTTGAAGGACATGTCACGTTTCTTTTTCTTCTGCGCTATTATGACACTTATCTGGCTATCTTCGTAAGAGTAGATAGCAATACATGCTACTGAAATAGTGCAGAAACCTCAAAGAGCTCAGATGGGAACGTTGACCCCACACTTTTTTGCAGAAGCTCTGCATGAGTGTACCGCACGTGAGTGTCAAAAATCGCAGAATGCTTAACCTGTAACATTTATAAAGTTATCCACATCATGCCACATTAATTTTACAGAAAAAAACTGTATAAGCGACTTAAACAACAAACACATTGGGTAAATTTGTGTGTCTTGGCTTGAGCATTTGATTAATGCTAATGAGGGTATATAATCGACTGATCTTGACCATACATTATAGTGTTGGTCCAATGAAGATGATGTTATGTTTTTATTATGATTAACTTCTTTTAAGGAATTTATAAATAACATTTGCTTAAATGCTATTATTATGTATTGTCTGTTGTTTATATCGTCTCTGTTGCTTATCTTTGGTTTGGAATTGTATCTTCTTCCTCTTTGGCTCAATTGTGTAAAAGGAAGTTTTACAACTACTGTTTTATCTGATTGAGCCCAACGAAATATAATATGAGGAAACAAATAAAGCATGAAACCTTTAAAGGCTTCAAATATTTGCATGTGGTGTCGTTTTGTCAAAATGTTTTTGAATGTAAAAACTCTTTGGTCAGCATCATTACATCTGTGATGAAGTATAGGAGAAATCTGTGGAGATTCACACTATGACAGAATAGAAGGACGCACTCTTATTATATTTTTGTGATGGTCATGTTAACACAGTAAAATAACTGCTCCCTAGTACTGGGAAGTCAAAATGATCTATTTTCCATTTCGTGTAGTTCAGAATTTCCCTCATCAAAATGCATGAATATTACAGAAATTATTTTGATATTTGAGATAACCTTTTCTTAAATGTATATTTGGACGATACACTCCAAAATATAAAAAATATCCTATTGTATACTGTATTTTTGACTACAGGGCATTGGTTCCCAAACCTTTACGTTCCAAGACCTACCGAACATAGAGAAAAAATACAATTTTTTCAGTTAATTTTGATTGACCAGAAAATATTGTGGATTTCCTATATTTACTTTAGCGAGACTAATCAAGACAAAAAAATATTACCATTAGGGTTATGCAATCTACAGTAACAATGCCTTTCTTTAAGTGTAATTACAAAAATACAACCCGAGAAATAACCAATATTACGTACATGCAATACATTTACATTTAGCAGACGCTTTTATCCAAAGCGACTTACAGTGCACTTATTACAGGGACAATCCCCCTGGAGCAACATGGAGTAAAGTGTCTTGCTCAAGGACACACTGGTGGTGGTTGCTGGGATCGAACCAGCAACCTTTTGATTTACCAGTTCAGTGGTTTAACCCACTAGACCACCATCTCCATTACTCCAATACGAGCTGCACTTACTGTAAAATAAAGTTTAACCCCTCAGTTGTCTTAAAGGGCTACTTCACCCAAAAATGAAAATTCTGTCATCATTTACTCTCCTACGAGTTGTTCCAAATCTGTATAAATGTTCTGATAAACACAGAGAAAGATATTGGGAAGAATGATTATAACCAGACACATCTTACCCCCATTGACTCCCATAGTAGGAAAAAATACAATGCTAGTCAGAGAGTCCCAGAACTGTTTGCGGTCTTACATTTTTTCAAAATATATTTTGTGTTCAACAGAAGAAAAAAAATTATAAAGTAATTTTTCCTCTATGGGAGTCAATGGGGGGCAAAATCTGTCTGGTTATAAGAATTACATTTACGCATTTGACAGATGCGTTTATCCAAAACATTGCTTTGTATTATACATATTTGTATAAATCGGACTTGGATCAAACCCATGACCTTGGCACTGCTCCAACCACTGAGCCACAGGAAAGCATTCTTCCAAATATCTTTC
The DNA here is from genome assembly GCA_008369825.1 of Triplophysa tibetana. Taxonomy (NCBI): domain Eukaryota; kingdom Metazoa; phylum Chordata; class Actinopteri; order Cypriniformes; family Nemacheilidae; genus Triplophysa; species Triplophysa tibetana. The sequence continues at coordinate 4,366,249 of CM017917.1, read as the reverse complement.
TCTGTGTTCATCAGAACAAAGAAATGAATGCAGATTTGGAACAACTTGAAGGGGGGAAGGCCAAAAGGATAACATAATTTTCATTTTTGGGTGAACTGTCCCTTCAAGGACAATGTTTTGTGTTCAATATAGTAGTCAAATACGTTGCAACCACAAAATCCAACGAGGAACAATGGGCCACAATCTTCCTCTGAGCTCAAACGGCAGAATTCACATGCGGATTAAAATACATCAAAAGCAGCCCTCAGATATATTTTCAGCTATAGCCGGAGTGGTTTCATAGTTTGACATGCGATCTACACGCTTGCTGAGTATGGTAACCGTTTTGAAAGTAACACTCATTGAGCTCTGATCTCTTCTCTCTGCGTGGCCTACTTCCATCACTCGCTGTGAGGTTCACCACAATCACAGGTGGGCGGAGTTCACAGAGCTCACAGACAGTACAAAGAGCATCGCAAGTCAAAGCTGATAGTGCTACGCTGAACTTTAGTGTGACTGGAATCATTATCTTTTAAAACGTCACACAAGCAAAAGTGACTGCTGATTTAGGTGATGAGATCGGATGCGGGGAGGGTTTGTGATGAAGGGGCAGACAGCAGCTATGGGCGACGGGTTTCAAAAATGTCGGCCTTTTCTTCGCCTAGCACGTCATGCTGAAGATTCAACGCATGTGAGTGCACCCTAAACCTCTTTTGCGTTAAATACAACAATCATGCTAATACTACTACTATCAAGGAAATCTTTTGCATGAATCTGTTGAACATGTTCAGAGGTGGTTTTTTAACATCTGGTTTCTTACTCAATATAAATGCTGTCATTGGAATCGTGTGCTGCCATTTTTGTTTTGTAAATATCAACAAACAATGAATTGATATTGGTTTCAAATCAAGTACGACTTCATCTATACATCAAGATCTGACAGTTTACAGATGACGGGGTTTTTTATGCTTTATTTAATCAATGCCATAAGAACAAGAGGTATTACATATTTAAGTCACATTAACATTGGCTGCCAGAGAGAACAAAAAATAGTAAAAATAAATAAAATTACATAAATTTCTATGTTTTCAAAGCATTTCATGTTTTCAGTGCTTTTTTGTTTGTTTCAAGAGATTTACATACAATTTGAAGTACAGATGATAGGATTGACAACATCACATTTCGCAAGTCTCACGTGTGTTAAAATGCTGCTGCTGTTTCTTCTGGTGTTGCTAAACCTTGTTAAAATAAGGGGAATTATAAAAAAATCACTAAATAATTGATAAACAATTTGAAAAACAGAGTTGATATATTATTTGTAATGGAGATTATATTAAACATACTGCACTGTAAAAAAAAATGGTGTAGTTTTGCAGCTTTGCCAGTCACTTACTTTAGATTTATATTTATCTAATTTATTTGCAACCGTTTGTTCAAATATAACTTAACAATAAACAATAACAAGTCTTCAGCTGTACTGAAAAAAAGCCTCAAGCAAAGCATTCTGGGAACCAGAAATCCTCATCAACCTTTTTCAGTTTTTTTCTAATTTTGATTCCCAGAATGCTGTGCACAAGGCTGTTATTTTATAGTTTTATTTCTGTAAATATAAAGAGTTGTAATTTTTTTAATGTTCATTTATCTTTGAAGAAACTGTTGCCAGTATATTACATAGATGTAAATTTACATCAAGTTACTGGCATTTTTTTCAACAGATTTTTTTAAAGTGTGTATTTACAGTTTTCATCTATCACTTCCCTAAAGCATTAGGCATAAGGTATAGGGTTTGAGTAGCGAATAGGCTTTTTTAAACAAAAATGTTGTTCCAGAGTCAACAAGTTTGAAACATTTTTACCGTCTTTTTACAACAAGCTCATATTTTCTGATCTGAACATCATCAATTACTTCCTTAGGGGAAAAAACATTTGGTAACACTGTCCTTGAAGCATGTTTGTATAATGCATTGTAAAGAGTTATTAAAGGGTAAAATTCATAATAATTCTTCATAATGTGTGCTGTAATGCATTATCTGTAGTTGTAAAGAATTATAACCAATTTAAAAAAAATTATGTAACAATGAATTGCTAAATGTTATAATGTATTAACTATAATAACAATTATTTATAAGACATTACAATGCATTAAAAGGTGCATTACAGTGCTTTAAAACTACTTTTATAATGCTTTATACATGCATGCTTCAAGGAAAGTGTTACCAAATATTCTTTCAGAAAGATTTCTCCGTATAGAGCACTGTTACCAAGGAACTGTGACAAAGAGAACGAGAGAGAAAAGACAGCGAGAATAAAATACAAATGAAAGGATGTGGGCTTGGAGAAGTATTGCATTTCCTTTACTTCTTATTTGCACACATGTCAAACAGTGATGAGATCCGTCCTAGAATGGAGGAGCTTAGGCCTGCATGACAGTCCAGTCACGTCTCCTGAACAGTTTCGATCATGATAAACGAATCCAAAGGTGAATCCACAACCACCGGCAACAGGTGAGCGAGAACAAAACATTCATTTTGGGAAATCTTATTGAAAGAATTTTACATCGCTTAAACAATCGTCCCATGTTTTCCATGACACCAACGTTTGCTTCTTGCGGTCAACATTCTACTAGCAAGCTACCCAACGGGGTTACTGGAGTTCAAACAAAAACCCTGAGTCTGCTGCAGGGGTTACCCTTGTGTCAGGACGCCTGGGCTCCCAAAAGCCCCTGGGACAGACACGGGGCCCACACTGCTCTATGGGGCAGACCTGTTGGGGTGGGTGCATTTCTTTCATTCGCCTGCTTGGAGATTCAAAACAAATGCCCAACCCTAAACATAACGTGTGGTTTAGTCTGAAAGATGAGACGGGCTTAACACATTCTCGTACAGTATCCAGGGAACTGAATATTACTGCATACACTAAAGAGAGAGTTGCAGAAGTAGAGTTAGATAAGAGATGTGTGCAGGCAAGAGAACTGCAGGACTACTACACTTTATATGAAGTAGAGAGGTAGTGAAGCAGTTTCGGTGGTGTTAGAACCTAAGGTAAAGTTAGGTACACTCTTAAAAATAAAGGTGCTTGAAAGGTTCTTCCCAGCAATGCCATAGAAGAACCATTTTTGGTTCCACAAAGTCAAAGGTTCTTTGAAGTCTCTTTCTTACTTTTTATAATCTTTTTCGCAAACACAGATCTTGTTGTGAATCGTATGTTAAAGGTTCTTCATGGAACCGAAAGGTTCTTCTATGGCACCAAAGAACATATGGAAGCACCTGTTGTTGTCTACACCAGAGTACATGACAACCTGCTTGCTCTCATTGGGTTTGTCGCGTCGCATCCGAAGTGGACGAAATTTTAATTTAGAATTAGTTCTAATGCTTTTCTAATATCTTTTGTCGTGACGGGTTCCGTCTGGTGTAATGCTAGGTTCACACCAAAGGCTTGCAATCGCATTCCACACTTTTTATTATTCGCAGTTTGCGTCTATACACGTCTTTGCATTTACTTTGTATGTAATTTACTCGCGCATTACGCTTAATTCGCATTTGGTGTGAACCAAGGGTAATGCTGGGTTCACACCAAACGCGGAAAAATTGTGTTCCACGCTCTTAATTACTTGCAGGAAAAGTGATCTTTTTATAACTTTTTATAAATTACAAATATTATATTTGACAAAAATGTATATATGACAAATATTTTCAACTTTCGCAGAAGACGAGATTGACGCACATTCGCAGCTATCGCGCCGCCCGATTCGTGTCTATACGTGTCTTTGCATTGACAATATAATTCAGGTTTGGTGTGAACCCAATGTAAGAGTGTAAGTACAGTTTACATTGCACTGTAGTAAGTAATGCTAACATTTGTATTGATTTACTATGATGGATCTAGAATTTTCTTTGTTCGGTGTTTTTGTTGCCTAAAACGGCATTTTAAATTATAAAAAAGCATTTACATTTCTCTCTGGAAAATGGTAAATAAAAAGTCTGTGCCAGGGAAATGCTTTAAATCTAATAGATATTGATCAAAAAAGCACTGTCACTTATTCAGGTTCAACACACCCCTGTCTCTCTGTATACCTGTAGTGAATGTTAACTTTTAAAACATCTTGTTTCACTTCCTCTTTGATTTTTGTGATTCTTCTAGTTCTCAATACTTACTGTCATATCAATTTCAGGGAATGTTTGCTTGAATGTGGAATCACTATTTTCTCCATTCCTTTCAAATTCAAGTTCATTACTCTCACTGTCACTTTATTTTTAGCTTTCCTTTGGCACGCACTTGTGCACGCTGACTTCCTCTTGTGTATGAGAGTTTTTGCTCACCGAGTGAACGTTTCCTTGCAGTCTTCAAGTGCTGTCACTGACTCGAGACTAATGATCTTTATCCGTCCAGAATATCAAATGATTGACATGTTTCTATACACAGAGCTTTCTGGTGGTGGAAGGGTCTTCGCCTGATGAACAGCTCCTGTGCATATCTGTAGGGTGGGAGGGCGAGCCGGTCAAAGACTTTCCCCTCGTGACCACAGGCAAAGGTACTGATAACCTGGAAAAGACAAGTTTCCAGGATCCTCTCAATCGATTCTACCATAGGAGACAGTGAGGATTAAAGGAGAGCAAATGGACACTTTGCTCCAGAAAAATTGAACCACACTTCTGTAGTGTCGGAAGAGATGTTGACATGTGTCAAGGAGAGATATAAGCACAATTGTTTTCGACCCTTAAGTATAGGCTAAAGCCATTTCATTGAAAACCGGTTTATTACTCTTTCTTCTGTGGAATATAAAAGGAAATATTTTATACACGAGAGAAAGGTGGTTTTATACAATGGAAGTCAATGGGGGCCAAAGTTGTTTTGTCTTCTTTTGTGTGATCGGCAGAAGAAAGAAAGCCATACACATTTGAAATTACATGTTGGTTACCGTGTTGAAAGAAAACAGCATATGCTGGTTAGGTAGGTTTTAAAGAATGGTAGCTGGTTTGTGCTGGTTTAAGCTGGTTTTGTGCTGGTTTAAGCTGGTCCTGAAACCCATTTAAACCCCATCTCTTCTGTGAATACTTGACAGACAAATGAATAAACAATACTAACCCTCTCTCTTTCTCTCAACAGGTAGTGTTCTAGCTTTTGTTGAAACTAGTAACTTTGTATTAGCATCTGTTGTATTACTGCTCCTGAATGACATATTGCTTATTGCTCCCTGCACTCTCTGTAAGTGGCTTTGGATAAAATAACCAGCTTCAACAAGCACATGACCAGTTTAAACCAGCTCAGAACCAGCACATGACCAGCTTAAAAGAGCTCAGGACCATCTTAAACAAGCACATAACCAGCTGAAACCAGCACATGACCAGCTTAAACAAGCTCAGAAGCAGCAGATGACCAGCTTAAACCAGCTCAGGACCATCTTAAACAAGCTCATGACCATCTTAAACCAGCTTAGGACCATCTTAAACCAGCACATTACCAGCTTAAACAAGCTCAGAGGCAGCAGATGACCATCTTAAACCAGCTCAGGACCATCTTAAACAAGCACATAACCATCTTAAACCAGCTTAGGACCATCTTTAACCAGCACATGACCATTTTAAACCAGCACATGACCAGCACAAACCGGTTAACTTGCTTCAAAACCTAACCAGCATCTGCATTGCAAAATTTGCATTTTTTTAACAGGGAAATGCTGCAAGAATGATTATTTTTTAGGTAAATGATTCCAAAAACAAGTACTTAAGTATGTGCCGCTTCCCATGCCCTCCAAAGTCACAATAGCCAACCAAATGTTTTGCATGCTATTAAATCCGGTTACATAATTTCTCCTGAGATATGAGACCTGAGAGCCTGAAGAGCCTTGTTTGCGCAAAAAAGTACAAAAAACCTCCTACTCCGCAGGTGGCACAGTCAAGCATGCTATAGGTGTGAAAACATGCACACGTGATGCAATGTGGTAGATGTAGGAATGCATGCACAACTGTCGGTTCAATGCACTAATTTCACGACTCGGAATGTCCGAGGTTTAAAGAATGTCAATAAACTCTGCACAGTGGTTTGTTCTCTATTTGTGCACGCTGAGCTTATATCTTCCTGTTTCCTCATGACATGCGCAATCTTTTCAACCTCATGACTAGTCTGTCCAGTTTCTCTGTCTCTGTCGACTTCTGACTCTTTTTCTTTTTCCTGCAACAGCTCTTCAGCTGACAACGTCTCATCTGGCATTCCCTGATGTCTTTCAACTGCTGCACTTCTACACACTGAGCAGGTCTGAATTGTTTACTTTATTAGTGGCTGCAGTGTGGATTAATGCATCTGATTTGGTCTGTTGAGTAGAAACTTAGCACAGGAAGTGTTGAGGGCCCCTGTGTTAGATAACAAATTACAGCCTTGAGCAAAGAAAATGTTATTTTCTGTGATGGTATTGCAATTGGAAATATTTTATGCTGTTTGTTATATTTTATAGGTATAAGTTGGATTGTCATTATTTATTGCAAAATTTAAGTCCTATTGGGTTACGCAATGATTGATAATAAAAATGCTAACTGTACACACCCCATACACGGTAGATGAATAATATTTATAATTGAATAATTTTTAATTAATAATTTTTATTTACTGTATATACATTTATAAGTAAACTGCTATTTGCGCTTCTGTGAGGCTACAATAACTTTACTGTCTCGTCTGGTGCATTGCAACCACTTTGTCAAATCTAATCTAAACAAAATATACGTTTTAATAAACTTTTGCATTCTGTTGGTTTAATTTCAAATACAAATATATATTTTTCTCCTCTTTCAGGGATGTGTTACCAGTATGTTTATTGGTTCCATCATGGGTTTACACGCTTAACAGTCTTTCGGATTGTCTTGCCTCCTCACTTGGTCCAAGTTAGTATCTGTCCCGTCCTTCAGCATTCTCTTACACAGTTCAGCTGCTGTGGTGCCAATGAAACTTTTCAATGGTTTGTTGTGTTTGACTTTCAGAAGCTTGGCTGTGTTCATCCTCAGGTCCAGAAACTATTAATATGACTCCAGGAACACCACAAACAGAAATGCCAGAAACTGTCATGTGCACTATACAGGTGATACTGACCTTTCGAGTTTATAGTCTCTGCTTTAGACCAATAGTTTCAAATTTCTTCAGTACCATTTACATAGCAAAAAACTAAATCATATTAACGGGACTGTTCACCCAAAAATGAAAAATCTCTCACCATTTAGTCACCGCTAAATCGGTCCAATTTGTAATTCTAAGATTGTAATTCTGTTTTGTCACTCGTGTCACACTACTGGAAATCCTTTGTTGCACAACCATCGTTCTTCAGTAAATTTCTTTTCCTGTCAGCGCCCAATTTAACATCCTGTGGGGCATAAACATATACCATCTTTCACTTAAGAAAATCTTCTAAAAGAAACGTATCGTCTTAGTTTAGTTTTATTCATATGTCTATTTCACAATGTGCAATATTGTAAAGCAGCTTTACAGAAATGTTACTTAATACATGGATATTATTTTTACATTTTAAAGTGTAAAATAGTTGTCTTGACCGAGCAAGTATAAAGACGTGCAATTAGGCAGCGTTTTTAGGCACAATTTCCACTGCCAACAGATCTAGACATGTGGAGCTGGGGGTGGAGTTGGGTGATCTAATGTATTTTTCATTATTTATGAATATAAATAATATAGATAGCAGATAGCTGCCCACTGCACCCTACTTTTAAGTCGCTTTGGATAAAAGCGTCTGCCAAATGAATAAATGTAAATGTAAATGTAGTTGCAATTTTCTTTTCTCTGACATTCACTTCTCTCATGATTTTTTTGTTGTTGTTGATAAATAAACGAAAAATAAATGTCTGTTTGTTGGTAGCTTACAGCAGCCAATGGTGCTCTGTGCTTCATCAATCCCCTATACCTTCATGAGCACGGCGATGATTGGCTGACTCGTTCTTCAGCCAGCCCACATCTTGCCAACAGTCCAATCAGCTCGAAACGAGAGAGGAGGTTAAGCACAACAAGAGCATGGGAAGGAAGGGGACTAAAACAAAGGCCGACATCTCTCACCAGTGAGAACTCGGGCAGCTTTGATCAGGATAGAGGTAGTTGTTTAATTTCACCTAAACACAAGGTTCCTCATTCATCTTTTTAAATTCAAGGTCTCGCTCGTCGTTGGCTCGTGGGCGGGCTTTTTCTTTCGCTTTTCCAGGAGAATGGCCAATAAAAGGAATAGGGTCCCTTTGACGACACTGGGACCCAGAATTAGAAAAAACTTTCCGAAGCAAGTTGGAGTGCTTGGGGAGTGTATCAAATACAGAAACGTCATACGTCCAACTCATTATTCAACCATTGTTGACCATGTAAAGCATGAGAAGCTAGCATGTTTAACAGTGTTAAGAAGTCAGAATGCATGAAATAGCACGATACCCGATCTTTAAAAGAATTTGACTGAGGAATCATCTGTACATGCTGCAACAGGTTCTGCTGATAAAAAATGAGAGGGTGTTTAATGTTTCATAAGATTATGTGTATGCTATTGTTTCTCAAAGGATCCCTTGAGAAGAGTCCAGTCTGTCCAGCTACGCCCCCTGGAGTTGTGCTTCGAAGGGGAAGTAGTGCCACCAAGCAAGAACCACTCAAGAGAGGAAGTACAGACTCCATCCACAGTCCACTCCCTCAGTCACCGCACCGCGTGTCATGGGTAGAGGACAAGATATGGCTGAACGCATCACCTTCTTCTTCTCTGCTTCACCTGCCCTTAGAGCTGGACTCACTGTCGATCAGTAGTATTGAGGAGGAGTTCGAACCCGTTTCATGCCCCTCCCCATCCCAACAGTCGCCCCGCCTCCCTTTGGCAGATAAGGTGAAGAACCGCCTCTCGGCAGTGGGTCAAGCTCTGGGTGGGCTTGTGTCGCCACAGCGGCGACTGACCAAACGTGTGCAGGAGATGGCGGAGCGGAAGGATGGGCCTTTTGCAGAGGCTGTCAAGGCATTTGTAGAGCAGACTCTTGCAGCCGGAAGCGCTCCTGGGTTGACGTGCACCGAGATGCTGCAGGAAGTGCGTTCCTCTCTCACAGCCCTGAGGGAAACACTGTTTGATTATCCAGAGATCCAAAGCATCACAGACGGACTTGGAGATATGCCTGATTTTGAACTGGGTATGATCTTGTATACGTCTTTTATTAGGATGTGCTTCTTGGGAGAAAAACAATGACCTTTGTCAAGTGAACTCCCAAGTCCCTTCACACAGTTAATACATATTGGTTTGTTATTCATGCAAGAGCCGTTGTGTTGATGGTTTTAAATGGATAAAAAATGTGTCCCTACCAACTTCATAACTTGATTCATGTCTGGTGTTCTGCCACAGATGCTATACTGGAGCTTGCCCTCCATAAGGTAGCGTTGAGGCCAGTCTACACTCATCTTTACGTTTGCCTGAAGACGACACGCAGGGACGACGAAACACTGCAACGTTTGGAGACGAACAAGAGCACACTGGAGAACCGCAGTCTGGAGGAGCTGGAGGGGGCGGCAGGGGCTGGCGTTCCTGAGACCATCATGATGGAGAAAATCCTCCACCGCTGGACCACAATGCATGAGGCCTACTCACCCAGTAAAAAAGTTCTCACTCTGCTCAAAGTCTGCAAGATTATCTACCATAGCATGAATGCTAATGCAAAACCCGGTGAGTGTTGACTTTATGGATAAAACACTATGTAAAATTCTTAAAGCAAGGCTTACGAGTATGCACGCCACATTCAGAAAGCAGATTAAATCTTCGTTGTTTTATGCCAGGTGTGGTTTTTGGGGCAGATGACTTCCTGCCATGTCTGACGTGGGTGTTGCTGCGTAGTGATGTTACCACACTGCAGGTTGACACTGACTATATGATGGAGCTACTGGACCCCACACAGCTGCAAGGAGAGGGTAGGTGGTGCACATTCATGCAGATAAAAAAATATGTCTGATCTTTTCAATTGACTACTACAATAGAGATTTATTCAGTTCAAAAGCTTTTTGTGTATTCGCACATTGGTTACGAAATTGTCTTTTAGAGGAAGACTCAACACACAATACAATAAAACAAGTTCATAAGACAACAAATGATACATTAACACGATAATATAAGACAAAACTACAATATTCAAACCTATAATATTCAGTTGAGATAAAATCAACACTTTCTCGTCTAACAGGAAGTAAAATCATTTATATAAGTAAGATATTTTCTAGCCCTACCCTTAAACTTTCTTACACTGTTAGGACAATTGTATCAAATGCTCTTGTTTTAAAAAGTTAAAAGTTAACACTCACAGTGTATATATATATATAATCTTGAAGTGTGGATTATAGAGTATATAAACCCTGTCAAAATTAATTTGAACTTTTTTATTTTATTTTTACACTTTGCAATAAGGTTGAAAATGAGTTAGTGATTTTATTTATACATGATCTAACAATGAACAATATTTGACTTGTTCAGCATTTAATAATCTTAGTTTATGGTCATCTCAGCATTTATTAATTCATTTTTGAAACTGTTAACATTAGTTAATGTACCATGAACATGAATAATCGCATTGATATTAACTAAAAATAATCAGTAAAGGTAATCTGAAAAAAAACTTGTAGAATTTCCTTAATAAAATCCTAAACTTTTAAGTAAATTTGCTGCTATAATTCAAGTATGACTTAATAACCAGAATAGAGTAAATTCTACTTATTAAATACATTAAGTCTTTTTTTAAATATCACATATCAAAATAAATTACGCTGATCAAAATCATGTGTCTATTTCAAACTTCACAGACCACTTACTTTCATATTGAACTGTTCTATTTTTTGCAAAATAGATGGTCAAGTAAGATGAGACCGGTGTTCTATGTACCGCCATTAGCACAGTTACATCTTGATAAGTAAAATAGCACACTTTATGACTAATCTTGTGCTTCCCTCAACCGAGCCACAAGCAGCGCTCTTCTGAACAACAGTAACAACTTAAAAAACCCAAACCTAAAAATAATAAAGAAACTCTCCTTAATCTCAAAGATTAATCAACATAAAACCCATACAAGTCATTATTTTACAAAAATCTTCAAATTGAATCTCCTAATGCAATAAAACATAAAGCACACTGGGAACTACAGATCAACTGCCAAAGTAGTTCTATCTACAAAAGAAATTATGTAGTCTCAATACAAAATAAATAAGTAAACTTAATTGGACCAATCTAAATGGGTTTAACAAATTTTGTTCAATTAATATTACTCAAAACAAAATAATTATAATCTAAATTTTATTTCCAAGATTTTAACTTCATTTAAATTTTATCTGGTTAAAAACAGGAACATAATTATATGATGGATATTTTAATAATTTCTTTTCATAAAATCTTCTTAAGCAAAAAAAAAACATTATTTTAGCACATTTTAAAGTGTTACTGACGATTTGGTTCCCCAAAGAACTTTATTTATCTTAAATAATCTGTATTACCTTTTTCCAACAAATAACCTTCAATGCAACAGAAAAGTTCTTTGAATGCTAACGCGTCTTTATGGAACCGTAAAAGCCCACCAAAGATCCTTTTAGGAACGTTTATTTGTAAGACTATTTTACATTTTTAAGGTCCTGTTTCACGGAACCATAAATACGTGTCCAGTTGCTCATGCTTTTACTGTAACAACACCACATGTAGTGAGTGAACGTCTTGGGTGCGTACTCCATGCAAAGTAGAATGCAGTTGGACAGTCAACTGTATGTCTTTACAAACTTAAGTGACAGTATAGTGCAGACAAACTGTGCAAAGTATAAATAGACAGACTGTCCAAAATAGACAATACACAATTTACACATTAGACGTTGAATATACACATTAAACATGAACGAGTATGTATGGATAAAGGTACTGTGTAAATTTGCTACTGGTTGGTTATTGCATTAGGTGCGATGCATGATGTATTATAGTCCATGAAACTGTACCGCATGGTAAAAAGAAGAGTGAGCTTGTGGAGAGTATCAGATTTTCAAAGTTGATGAGTCTAATAGCCTGAGAGAAAAAGCTTTCCTTCAGCTGGTTTCTGTGGGACCGGATGCACCGGTATCGTCTGCCTGAAGGCAGCAAGGAGAGCAGCCTGTGATTCGGGCGGCTGGAATCACTGACAGTGATGTTAAAGTTGCTTAAAGCAATACTTGGGTAAAAGTACAAAACCTTGCTAGAAAATTCCTTTGGTAGGAGTGAAAGTAACATTTTAGAGTAAAAGTTTTAAAGGATCACATAAATATAGTACTCAAGTATCCAAAGTACTTTTTATATTAAATCTACTTAAGTATTTAAAGCAAAGTTGAAGCAAACGTTGTTAATGCAAATAACATTTTTGCATAAAGATTAAAAAAGGTGCTTACATAGAAATGTACAACTCAGTAGTTTTATGAGGAACAACATGTTTGGCAAATTGCTAAACTATAAAAATACAAGTTCAGAAACCTCATCTTTATAACTTAACTTTATAACTTATAACTTTATAAAAGGATAGTTTCATCCCACCCCCAACATTTTCTCTCTTAGAGAACAACTTGGAACAAAATGAGAACACATCGGTCTGGCCCTTACTTCTTTCTTTCCTTGCAATTCCCTTACAGTTACAACCCACTAATTTGATAATTCATTTAAAATGAAAAAAAGTGCTTTTTATCTTTAAAAGCAGCAGCACAATAAAACCTTGTGTTATTTTTAACGGCAGAGAGCAACATTTTGCACTTGCACTTTGAGTTTTAACCAATGGTTAGTTCAGCATTGTCAAGGTGAACCGATCACCGACTTGTCTATTTAAATTGATATGCTTTTATTTTGTAATTTTAGTTGCTAACACGCTAAGGGGAAATGTATCAGAGTAAAAGTATACATTTCGTTCAGGAAACGTAGTGGAGTAAAAATAAAAGTCTGCCGAAATATAAAGACTCAAGTAAAGTACAGATACTCCCAAAAAACAGCAAACGAGACAACAATAAACTACATGATAAATACAAACAATAACCAACAAGGACTATATATATATACACACAATACACAAGACTATCAGAGTTAACAAGGCACACCTGGAAACAATCCGGGCCGGGTAACACAAAAGACTACAGCGAACATGAAACCAGGACTACAAAAACAACTTCAAAATAAAAGACTCAGTAAACTTAATTTATCGCTCTGTTTCTTTAAAACGTAATCCTTGGTGGCATTGCCTATAACGAAAATTTCATAGAAACTTCAAGAAACTTTTGAAAACGCATAATTTTAAGATTGCTTACAGAATTTAATGGTTATTAACCGACTGATATCAATTTACATCTAGTATGGCATCGATAAAGGTACAAAAACAATTATTAAGCAAGGCACATAAAATGAGAAGTATAGAGAACAAATAAATTTAAAATATTCTGATAGAGAGAAAAAATGGAAACAAAAAAGAAAACAAATAGATGTTATAAGTAGGGGTGTATTAATTCTCTTCAAAAAAGTTTCAGAGCCTTCTTAGTTTTCATATATTCCAGTGATGAAAGAAATTATAAAAAAACATATCTCTTTCAAAAACAGAAAAATAAGGTTTCATCTTCATACTTTTTGCATTTTTGGGATATTTTTTAAGAAAAAAAGCAATACGTTATCTAGCAAAACTGGTTACTGACTGAATTTTTGTTTCCAACAAACAAGAAATATTTTCTTAGAAATCTTGATCGGAAAAAGATGATCAGTTGTGTCGATTTGAGCAGAGGCCCATGATGTATCCATAGGGATCAAAATGTCAATCATTTTCTACTTTATTAGCCATATTTACATATTAACATAAATTTCATAAGGAAAATGTCAAACGCTGCTTTTCATAGTCTTACTTTCTCTCTCACTTTCAGGTGGCTACTACCTTACATCTCTATACGCCGCCCTGTTTTATATCAGCAGCTTTCGGCCACGTCTGGCCAAGCGGCAGCTCAGTGCCGAAGCGCAGAAATCTCTGACCCAATGGCACCGCAGACGCACTCTTCACTGCAACCAATCACGACGCAGCAGGAACCGTAGGACGATACGCAGACACGGGCCTACAGAGGGAGACCCTGCCCCATCGGAGGACCAGACGAACACACATTCCTTCAACCCAACAGACACCAGCTCAACAAACTCTATCTCGCAAGAAACGCTCGAGTGTCTGAATGAAGAATTAGAGGTGGTAGAGGAAGAAGAGGACTCTTTTAAAGGACAACAAACACATATACAACAGACATTGAATTTTGAGGATAAAGAGAGAGAGGCCGGTGTAAACTGGAAAGAATAGTGAAAATATCTCAATCCTGAAAGAATAATCTTCCGCAGGACACAAAAGAAGATTCATATACAGGTCTTGAACCACATTAGGGTGTATAATCATTTGCAGAAACTACCCCTTTGATATTTTTAACTTATTTCACTCTTTGACCACTAGGGGGCACTATTGTAATTGTGTTTATTCCCCCCAAAGACACAGAAAGGTTTATTTGTTTAACCGTACCAAAATAGTTCTGATGGTGTTGACTTGTAAACCTTTCTTTTTTCATAATATTTTTATTATTATTTATGTTTACTGAACTATTTAAGTGATAAAATTGCTTGTTTATTGTAGAACGCAACTGGTTTTCATTTTCTTCAACCAACAACACACATTATTCAGAGTCAAGACATGATATATCATGCAATGTATTTCTTTATATTTCTTTATAAATCCTGTCCTTACTGCTTTTCAGAAAAGTAAACAGGGCACATTAACATGCATAAACACATAAATGTCATGAAATTAAAAGCTAGATTTTTTAAACATTTTAGACTCTTGACCACTAGGGGGCACTATTGTACTTGTGTTTTATCCCCAAAGACACAGAAAGGTTTATTTGTTTAACCGTACCAAAATAGTTCTGATGGTGTTGGCTTGTAAACCTTTATTTTTTCTAACAATAATATTGTTATTATTATTTATGTTTACTAAACTATTTAAGTGCTAAAATTGCTTGTTTATTGTAGAAGGCAACTGGTTTTCATTTTCATCAACAGACAACACACATTATACAGAGCTAAGACTTGATATATCATGAAAACTATTTCTTTATAAATCCTGTCCTTACTGCTTTTCAGAAAAGTAAATAGGGCACATTCACAAGCATAAACACATAAATGTTATGAAATGCTTACATGTTAGATTTTTTTAAACTTTTTAGACTCTTGACCACTAGGGAGCACTATTGTACTTGTGTTTTATCCTCAAAGATACAGAAAGGTTTATTTGTTTAACCATACCAAATAGTTCTTATGGTGTTGACTTGAAACCGTTTATTTTGTTCAAAATATTGTTATTATTATTTATGTTTAATGAATTATTTAAATGCTAAAATTGCTTGTTTATTGTAGAGGGCAACTGGTTTTAATTTTCATCAACAGACAACACACATTATTCGGAGTCAAGACATGATATATCATGCAATGTATTTCTTTCTATTTCTGTATAAATCCAGTCCCTACAGCTTTTCAGAAAAATAAACAGGGCACATTAACACATATAAACACATAAATGTTATGAAATGCACACGATGGTTTGTACAGAGTCATCCATCTATACACAGCCTACAGGAACCAGGTAACAAGCTCCATCATGTATTAAAAAGCTGGCATTCAGCATGTTTTGACACACAACAATTTTTTATATTGAAAGATAAATTACATCTCTCCTCCGCAGCAAGAACCAAGCTCATAAATCCTGTTTAGGAAGCAAACCTACACATGCAACAAAGGCACACATTTTGCGGTCAAACCTGCATGATACAACACTTTTCCATCATGTTTTGATGCATAGTTCACCCAGGACAAAGCATGCATTTGATAAACAGGCTTTTGATAAAGTCGCTGAATACACAGATGGTTAAAGCCTGAGGCGTCTTTTTCGAACCATGCTTGATCACATCTGATCTCTGAGATGATTTGATTGACAGTTCTGTAAGGACTGGAAGCTTGGAGAAAGTTGCTGTTGATGGAGATTAATAGAGAAGAGCCAATGGCATAATGCTTCCCAGCACTTTCAAAGCAATTATTCTCAACATTAATCTAATGGATGGATCATTAACAACCTGCCTGGATTTGCACGTTTGTACTTTACCACACAAACATTCACAATTTGCATCCAAATTTGTCACATATTTTTCCTCCAGTTTTAGATTTCTCTAATTGCAACAGCTTGTGAAAATGCTTCATGATGGGTGTAAATTGGGATCCGATTCATTTGTACCTTTAAATTTGTGCAACTGGCAGATGATTTTATCCAAAGTGATGTGAACCTTATGGTTTTACAGTAACCATCACATTTTGAGTTAAGCATCTAATTGCAACAAGCAGGGGCAAGATCTATTTGTGTGACACTTTATAATTCATTATTATTAGTTAATGTTTAGCTAATATAATCTAACAATAAGAGCAATATACACACACACACACATTTATATATATATATATTGGTCTTATATATTATATTTAGTATATAGTATATTATAATAAATATTATATATTATATAGATTTTTTATTGTGCATTCCAATCTATGGTAATCAAACTGCAGTTGGTTTGTTTTGATTTAAGCCAAAATAAATAAAAAATACAGCTAACTAACACAATATAAACATGATAACACAATAAAAAGTGTACTATGTGGTACTATGTTATACGAATTTTTCATATATTTCACATGAATTTCTGTTTCTCAACAAGCTGCAATAGTTAGAATATTTTACAAACCATTATTTCTTTATTGTGCAGTGCAGTGAGCTCCTTTTTCTGCATTTTGACAGGTGTGTAATTAAATGATTAATGTTCACAAGCAGCCCGCCCATCCCCAGCCCCCACACACACAAAAACATTCATATGCACAAAGAATATTGGAGATCTCGAGCTAAATAAGCGTATACATGAATTCACATTTGTTTACGGTTAGTTTATTTGTAATAATTCCAGATTTTTTTCTGCAACTGTGCATGCATTTCAATGCTCATTTTGGTGTATAGACAATTTAAAGTCATCAGATCAGACCCCTAGATTTTACATTGCAAACAAACACCCCACTAAAACATTTGTTTTCAAACAGATATATAATAATATACAACACATAACATTTTTTACATGAATAAGTACTTTTTTCAAATCTACATTAACAATTTACGCAGTGATTTACCAATGCAAACACATTGAACAAATATTGATTTGAACCTCTGAAAGCATTTTCATCTACATTTTTTTTAACATTTAAAAGCCTGTTTATTGTGATATGCTCACAGCGCACAATTATTTGTTGGATGCATTTTATTGTTTATACTTGGTTTTTTCCATGCTGTGACCACTTGAAGAATACAGTATTTCATGTTTGTCAGAAAATCAAAACCAGTGGGTATTTCATATGCTATAAACACCATTCATCTCTTTGCACGTACAAATTGTTTTCATTATTTATTTCACAAATTTAATTTGACTGTTTATTTTAAGTAGAAGGGATACTTTTAAAGGCAGCGTTATTTTTTTATAAAATGTAAAAATTAAATAAAATAATTTAACATGAATTACATTAAGCAAAGGAAAAGAAAGGCCACGGATGTCAAACAAATTTGAGAGCAGAAAGTAAAGTAGCGATGCTCGGGGTGACCTTAACGGATGACCTTAAAGGGCCTCTTCCTGTTAACCCTTGAGTGAACTCTGACCCCTGCTGCAGGCTGCATCTATCACATCAGCGCGGTTGACACGGGTGGGGGTGCACACGGAGCCGGAGTACTAATGATGCATCTACAACAATGTGCCAAAGATTTGAGATGATGACCAGTAAAGTCCCAGAGGAATTAACTTTTGCTGCTAAAGTTGTTTTTATTAATGCTTAGAAAAATGATTCTGAATAGACAATGTTTACATCATAGAATATATTTATTAATTTAGTTAAAATCTTTTTTATTTTATGCTTCATAAACATAATGTCATTTCTTCAGATTGTAAATTATGAATTAAACCTATTTACGGAGTGAAAAGAGTGATCTCATAACGTGCAAAAAAGTGATGTAATAATATTATTGCAACTGTCAGCATTTTAACATCATGAACACATCATCAACTATTCTGTAGTACATTTTTTAATGCAGAAAAGAGAATGACAGAAAAGAGCTCAGGTTTACAAGTCCAACAAATGTCCGAAAAGCATAATGAGACGTTCTTTAACACATTGGTATTTTGTGATGAAAACTGAGGAATTTTCATGGTCACATAAGTTAGGTCCTTTAAAGCAAACCAAAAACGCGCCTGTCAGGACCTCAGCAGGTAAACATTCACAGAAACTTCAAAGAACTGAAGAAAACATTCACTTCTTTATCAAACTGAGAGATTCACAAACCGCGGCACTCGGATAATTGTAACTTTACTGTCATGTTTTGGAGCAACCGAGTCTCTGGATACGATAAATACAAAAATAGATTTAACATAAAATTTTAATTAAATAACGCAGTGAGACCAACATTCACAGAAGAACAGCTAGGAAGACAAAGTGTCTGGCTGACGTTTCACGGGCCAATCTCAAGAAAACCTGACAGGAACGTTCAGATCACATTTCACCCCGATTTTAAAAGAAATAGGAAGTTTGGTGTTTGCTACAGGAAAATAAATCGGTTTGTAGCTCTAAATGTACAGATGAATGTTTTGATAGCACCACAGTGTCCACACTCTTAAGAATGGGCTTGTTTATATTTGTTTCCTCATAATATACACATCACCTAATCAAAAGAAAACATTTTAGATTTTTGTTCATGCAAAACTTCTAATTTCTTGCATTTTTCTGTCCAGGGTGAAACATACCAAGAATGTGTTCCTAACAGGTTTCGGGAGATAAGATTTGGTGAAGTCATTCGTCACAGAAGACTATTTTAGGACGTCTTGATATGGTTATCTTAGGTCCTGACAGAGGAGGTATACGATGTTTTCTTTGTGTGCTCCTCGAGAGGATCTTCGGAGGCAAGGCAAAAAAGGCTATATGAAGGCCTAACGTTATATGAAGGCCTCACCACTAAGGCCATTTAGGAAGACGTGGGTTTCCAGTCGGACGCAGCAGTGTTGCAATTAAAAGATGAGTGTATTCCTTCGAGTGCATTCAGAGCATGAGGAGATAAGAGACTAATACATTTCAAGAAATGGCTAAGGAATGTAACAAGTCTTTCAGGCGTTTGCATCGTACTCGACCGCATACGTGTTTGTACGTTAAGGGTGCCAGATCGTTGCATTTCAGACATTGTCATTGCGAGTTGACATGCGCTGGCGTCCTGAAGGTACCGTGAGAGTGATGGACAAAGTCAATTCTACGTATCCTCCAGCCCACTTTAAGCGCCCGGTCCGTTAGTGGGCGTGGATGTCGAGACCTTGCCCTAGGAGGGGTTCAGCAGGATGGGCGTGGGGCGGCGGGTGAAGCAGCATGGCAGTGTGAGGGCCGGGGTAAGGATGCAGGGACGGGCCGGCATGAGAGTATCCCGGCTGGGGCAGGAGGGCGCCGGGGTAATCGCTGGGTAGGGATGGCATTCCCTGAAGACCTGGCGACAGAGAATCAATGAGAGAGTGAGCGAGAGACAACCAATTGAAAAGAAGATGTGCATTTGAGCCAAACGCTTCTCACCTGCTGCTCGAAGACCTAAATGTGACTGAACATCTAACCCGTATCCTCCTAAAGCCGCCCCCTCTGGACTGTACGGTGTACTTTGGCCTGAAAACACACACACACCAAGGTTATTTAGTGCAAAGCACACTGTGAAAAAAATACATAAAAAAAATACATTTTCAGTAAACGTAAAAAAACTGTAATTCACTGTCAAATATTTGTTTCCTTTAAAATTATAGGATATAAGGATATAAATGAAATTGTTTGTCTTTTTATGTAATTTTACAGTTTTTGACCTGTATCAAAAATAAACTGTATTAAAGAAATCTAGAAAATCTAAAAAACGGCAGCTGAGGCCCCAGAAATATTCTGTAAAATAACGTTTTTTCCTGTAAAATTACACACACATTTTTCTAGTAAATAATCAGCCCTTTTCTGTAGTTTAACGCTTTTTGACTGTCTTTCAAAAATCCATTCAATTCTTAAAAACAGTCAAATTTAGTTTTTTTACATTTTACGTCGAAAATCTGTAAAATAAAATAACAGAACTATCCTGTAAAATTACAGCTTTTTTACAGCGTAGTTTTTACAGATTGGAAAATAAATCCCAGGTAAACAGATAAATGCAGATTGACCTTTACCTGAGCGATTTGACTGGTCAATCATTGGCTGAACAATTCTGCGCCTCGCATTTATAAACCTGAGTGAAGAAGAGAGGCCATTTTATTCAACCATTTAATGTTTATAAAGATTCTTCATCATTTCTGGTAAAGATTTATGCAAACTCTTTAAAGACAGTGATCACTTACCAGTTGTTGACCTGTAGTATGGTTAGACCCGTGTCCTGGGCGAGTTGTTTCTTCTGTTCTTCAGATGGGTACGGGTGCTGAGCGATATCATCAGGATTCAACAAATAAACAATGCAATTCATATCATTTTACATATCATGTTCGTATACACTCTATATACGAAACTGTTCTGAGAAAAATTAGCTCATTATTTTATAATTGTAATAAACACAAAAGTCGAATATTGAGAAGTCAAAGAAATAAATCAAAAAAAAAATAGAAAAATAATAGATCATAGGAAATACACGAAGAGTTTGGTTCCAAAACGAGATAATTAAAGTTTTTTCTTATTGTGAATTCCAATAATTATCAATCAAACTGCAGTTGGTTTCTTAAGATATAAACCACAATAACTAAAAAATTAAAGCAACTAACACATTAAAAAAACGGATTTTTAAAACATGAGTTATCTCATTTTGGAACTAAAGTCTTCATATTATTAAAATGCATTTTAACACAATCCCGTTCAATCCCCAATTTGTTTATTTTGAACAATTTCATGTAATCTGTGTAATAATTTTATTTTCAAGGGTTTTCTTTTTTTAGAAAAACTGTGGTTTTTACGAGAGAAACATACAAACAAATGGTCATGTATGTTTCAACACTACGTTGGTACGAGACGTTTTTTTTCTCTCACCGATAGGTGCTGGAAGAGCCAAGCTCTCATAATATTTGTTGCAACTTTGGGGAAAATCCCTCTTTTTTTGTTGTTTCGTCTATCTCTGTCGGTTTCATCTTCTTCTCCTGTGCTCGGGGAAGCCACGCTACCGTCCAGCCCGTCACCTGACACAAACACACAAGCACAATGAAATATCTTGTCCTTCTTCCATAGTGTGATTGTGATCAACAATGACAAAGATTAATAAATTAACATTTACATTTATCCGTTTAGAAGACAATTTTATCGATTTACAAATTAACATTTCCTAAGGAGCTTAGCGTAGTGTATAGCTATAATATTTTTTACAAATTTTAAAATTGATATTACTTTTATTAATTAAAAATTACAAATAAATAATACAAATAAATAAAAATATGGGTAATACTTTAAAATTAACTATACTTCTGCAGCATTTATAAATAGTAATTCACGTCGAATTCAGCATTTACTAATACATTATTAAAATCAAACATTGTCACTCTCAACATTAGTTAATGGACCACAAACTAACATTAATTACTCTATTGATATGAACTAACATTAACAAGGACTAATAAATGCTAAAAAACTAAATTGTTTATTGTAAGCTAATGCATTTTCTAAAGTTAACTAATAGCACCATATTTTAAAATGTTAGCATATTTAGTTTTTAATTCACATATTTGTAAAACGACCTAGTTTTAGTTTTAACATAACTGGATGCCCCTCGCCGAATTCAACATTTATCTTTACCTATGTGTTCAAACAGTGAGCATTATGTAGTATTGCACAGTAAGTTGAATCAACAAAGATATTGTGTATCAATACAGATAAAAATAAACCGGTACCTGCATCACTGCAGTTTTCTAAACTGTGTGAGGTGAGACCGCAGGAAACACTGGGGGTGCCAGAGGGGGTCGACACGCAGTCATCGGGGTCTCGCAACCAAGACTGATTCTGGTTCAGGACAGAGAGAGCCACGGTCAAACTAATGCACTTTACTCCGCTACGGACACTTGTCAGATGTCGACCGACTCACTTGATCTGACAGATTGGTGCAGGAACCAGTAAAATCCTCCATGTCGGATTTGGAGCCGCCCTCTCTGTCATCTAGTATCAAATCGGTGGGCATCTTGCCCTTCAGACAGGTGATGTAGCGATGACAGAAATTATCGCAGAGGTCATGAACCTGTATCAGAAGAGAATGAAGATGTCACGACGTTGACAAAACACAAAATACTTGACAAACGGAAGTACCTTGATTCTTACAAGCACTATGGTATAATTACACGGTTAACATCAGGGAGACAAACATACCTTTTCTAGCTCTAACAGATGAAAGCGGAGTACTTGAATGGCCTGGATCATCTGTACAAACACATACAATTGTTACACATGGATCCAATACACCTCTCTCATGACACCAAAAAATATATATATGATTCTTGCAAAATTACCAGGTTATCCAGTTCTGGGTTGGTTGAAAAAATGGGCTTTTCAGAGCGAATCTAAAGGGATCAACAGAGAGATATGCATTGATATTTCTGTCAGCATGTTATTTTCTAGGACACGTGACTGAGTTTCTTTTACACACTTGTTTGGCGAAGGCTGCAATGTCGTCGTTGAACGATTCAGAGGAACAGACATCGCTGTGAATGGTCATGCCAGGGAGGTGGCCGGGGTTTGACATAGAGGTGGAATCCCGCGGCGAGCAGGTGGCGAGTTCACACTTTTCAAAGACCAGGGCCAGGAGTGGAAACAGAGGATGACTGCATACACACAAAAACACACACACATGAAGTAAAGTGAATCAACACTGCAGATCAAATTATTCCTTAAAGGGATACTTCACCCAAAAATGTAAATTATATATATTATTTTATATATAGGCCCATATTTGGAAGAATGCAGATTTTGCCCCCCGGTTGACTCCCGTAGTAGGAAAAATACAACGGTAGTCAAATGTGCCTCAGAACTGTTTGCTGGCCTACATTCTTCAAAATATCTTCTTTTGAGTTCAACAGAACAAAAAAATGACAAAAGTATTTTTCCCTACTATGGCAGTCAATGAGGGGCAACATCTGTCTGGTTCTAAGCATTCTTCCAAACAGAGGTGAGTAAATGATAACAGAATCGTAATTTATTGGGTGAATTATCACTTAAAATTTTTGTCAGTATCATCAAATTAAAAATCTCACTCATCATTGAAATAATGCTAATCTTAGTCTATAAAATGAAGATTGCAATAAAAAAGATCTGTTTTATGTGGTCCATTAACGGTGGTCGACACTCATATTTAAAATTATTTCTTGGTGACACAAACTAAAATATCTTAGGGGTCAAATCAGGTCAAGCTGCATAGTACATGTCACAGATGGTTCCTCCGAGTAATCGGCATCTCACCCGTAGATTTGGTCCCGGTAGTGTTTGAGGGAGTCCGGAATACTGTGGCCGTAGTGTGGCGGAGGAAGTGACCTCATCGCATCCCCATAGGCTCCCACAGCCATGCCGTCAGAGCCGGGGTAATGCACCAGGTCCTCATACTGAAACACAACAAGAGTGAAATATTTCAAGACTGGAAATGGAGAAGGATACTGCCCGGAGTCAGTGTGAGGTGTGCTGTGTGTGGCGGGATTTGTTATGGTTTATTATAACTGTGTACAAGATCAACAGTTAGTGAGAAGCTGTTTGAAGTTGCTGCTAATTGTTTCTCCTCCTCCTCCAAAAAAAAGAAAAACACGTGTTGTGGGAAGCTTTGATGTGCGATTTTTCAGAGTGCCAAGCAACAGTCACCCAGGGACACAAACTCAGAAGAAAGCGCAGGATTTATCATTTACAGCTCTCACATGCAAACACAACATCTAGACTTCATTTATTCTAATAAGATGATTAGATGAAACATTTCGTTCGTCAGACGATGATATGATCAGCAAAACCACATAACACAAAAAGAAATTCACTTTTGGACACCAATATAAAAAAACATCTGTTTCTACGTCCAAAGATTTTGTTGGAGAAATTTTTGGACAACTCTAAGATGATGTTAGTATGCAATTATAATATTACAGTTATACGCCAGCTCTGCAAAACAAACCCGTTTTTTATATGCTTTAGTTTAACATTCTTTCTGTGAAGGATTTGATTTCTCGCTGCACCATAGCTCAATACCACATCTGATTTTAATTTGGGAACATTTTTCAGGTCGCAAAGTGAAAAAAAATAATTTGCTCTTAAAGAATATTCAAAATAATAAAACCATATTTCAAATCAAACTCATGAAGACGCATATCATTCGTGACAATAATTATTTTCATGCTGACCGCAACAATGTGAACTTCAAGTGTCTCATTTAACATGTAATACAGTCACATTTATGATAAACATTCCAGAAAATATATACTCAAATGCATAAAAGTATTGCTTTTTGATTTATAATATAGGTCATATGAATTACGTCAAACAGCATGCAGATGCAAAAATCAAGTGCTTCACAAATATATGAATGCAAAACCTCACACAAATATAACATTAAACATAGTAAAAGCAACATCTTAAGCTTTTATTGTGAGTTGCACATGCCAATTCTTCCTTCGGTGGTTTGAACCAATGAAAGTTTACAGTAAATCTATCAGGTTTTTATTTCCAACAAATTGTGCAGTCAGTGTCAATGGATTTCTCAATTCGTTTCAAACATAATTAGAAGAAATATTGTAGGGACAAGA
Source organism: Triplophysa tibetana (assembly GCA_008369825.1). Lineage (NCBI taxonomy): Eukaryota > Metazoa > Chordata > Actinopteri > Cypriniformes > Nemacheilidae > Triplophysa > Triplophysa tibetana. The sequence goes on along the minus strand of CM017917.1, from coordinate 4,341,401 downwards.
AGAGCTTATTTGACATCGAAAAGATTCATAATAAATTCACAAGATCCTAACTACCATCTTTATGAAGACACTCGGCCTGTGAAGAACCTCCATTTGCCCGCTCACCGTAGCACAAAATTTGACCTACTTTCCGACTTCATTTGCCTTTCTAGGGCCTGTATGCCATTTTTACAACTCCACCTGATCTAGACTCCGTTTTGCATTTACAAATGATTTCAATAATGATCTCTGGGCATTGTGATGTTTTTATCAGTATATTCAAGAGATTGAAAAGTGCAACACAAACACTTTGCAAAATAGACACAAATGTGTTCTCATGTTTAAAGCAATTGCCGAATAAAAAATATTGTGTTATCACGTTTCAACAACTTTCACCATTGAGTAATCGTTGTAGTACTTAATAAATCTGTTCTTATCAATTCAAAAATGTATGTGAAATGTAACCTGTACCAAACATAAAAATGCAATAACTATTTGTGCAATTAATAAGGAGGAGAAGTATAATATTATGCTAATGACTTAATGTAATTGTTTTAAAAGTGTTGCACAAAAATGTGGCAAAACAGAAATAAACTTTTTAAAGGCTGCTGTAGGCATTTGTGTTCATACGTTCGCTTGGCCATTAATATAGTACACTGCAGCAACCTTTGCTTGGAAATATCAGAGAATTGACCCGAGAAACGGAAAACAGGACCTACCCTCTTCTCCATGCGATACGGAAGCCGAGCTCACACACTCACTGACGGAGGACAACACACACCAGACCCGGCAGATCAGACACACTAAAAACAAACAACAACATCACATTACAACCTTTGCATGGAGAAATATAAGCGTGCACTAAACCACACTCATATAAAAAGTATATGTTTAAAGGTTTTGAAGCATCGTGATGCGCGCGCACAGTGCGCACACGAGAGAAGTCCATTGCTGTTCACTTTAAAAGTATCCACTATCCAGCTATATAACTGTGTTACTCTTCCAGAGTGAGTGGCCGAGAAACGCATTTAATGATGTTATAAATTACAGCACGCGTAATGAACATAACAGCACTGTTATTCTCACGATACGCCTTTAAAAATAAAGATTACATTATGGATAGGCTACACTAGAAGGCGTAAAGATATCCCACCTTAATAGAGGTCTAGCAGCAGAAGCAACGTGGAGCGGCCCGAGTATCCAGTGTTAGATGTCCGTTCGTGTCCTTTGCGCTCTGTCGATGTCGATGTCCATGAAGCGACGCGTCGGCGCTCAAATGCGTCTCCCTACAATGAGCGATGGAGCTTTAAACCGGAGAGAGGGAGAGATGGAGACTGGGAGTTGTTTAGGGGGTCAAAACACGACGGGGTCTCTCACCCCCACCTCCCCACCTCACACACGCGCCCGCGCATAACACACACACACACACACACACACTTGCGCATTTCAAACGCAGAGCCTTTCATTTCATCTGAACGCCGTGCTTACATACGCGCGCAGCCCGTGCTTTCATCGTCGCTATTGCGATGTAAAATCATATTGTCTTAATTCTCGGTAGGCTGTAACGTCCAGTGATGTCTGAAGCTCTGTTTTGATTCATGCATTGAGTTGAAATGGTAAATCTATTGATACACAAACGCTCGAGCGTTTCCTCCCATGCGTACTACATGCAACGCAATCAGATGTTACCTAGTGGCACCAAGACGCATTTATAGACTTTGGTCGCACATTAATGTCATTTTATGACAAAATTCAACGGCGTACCACCTTTACTTCGTTAAGTTTTTTTCTTCATTTAACTTGCATGCAAGTTTCTCACACTGTTGTCCATGAGTAACCTCATAGCCGTTTCTGTTTAAAGTATGAATACATTTCTAACGCTTGGCAGCAATGTGTGCAAACACAGTGGAACTACGTAATTTCTTACCAATCGCACACTGCTGAGATAGGACACTTAACGCAATAAAACCGAAAAACAGAGGCACAACTAAAATGAAAACAGGTTGTTATCAGTTGATAACACTAATAGCCAATTATCTATCGACTATCGTAGGCCGTCATAAATAACAGTCTCATTATCATGCAATTGTTTTAATTGCAGTGCAAATTATAGCAGTGTGCCTTAGCTTATTATTTATGACTGTGAACAGTTTGTCTCTTAAGTCAATTATACAAATGCGTGCCTTTGCATGCTGTTTGAAACACGCACATTAGTCTTGGGTTGAGAATGTTTGTGAAGTCATCCCTCGTGTTCCGGTAAAATTTGGCACAGGCTATGTTGATGAAAACCTTAAAAGATGTTTTTATGACATGGCTGGTAGACCTATATAAAACCAGGCCAAGCATGTTTTTTAATTGCATGCGATATTTGTTTTAACCATTGTTTATTACTTTTCGTTTCCTTAATTGTTTAGTGTTTCATAATTGTTTGGCTGTTTAAGTCAGAATGATTTGTGAGTCAAAATGATGCGCTGCAAACATACGCCAACCAGCATAATAATCATTTAGAGAAACATTCAACGGTCTAAACCTGGTCTTGTGTTGTAAATGACCCTTAAATAACATAATAATTATTCGACACGTCCTCTTAAAGTCTCCTCCCGCTGGGCGAGCTCTCACCGGGCGGTCAGCACTTCAATCACTGCTACGCTCTTCTCCGCGCCGCGGCCGCACTGACGCGCACTGCGGGCGACGGGCGGCATGACACAGGCGAGGCGCAGGATCAGGGGATCTGCGGCCTTTCAACCCCATGGGAGGGCACTGGCAAACAGAGATGATCATAGCTAAATAAAGGCATTAACAGCGCAACAACAGCGATTGTAAAGGCGTTGAATGGAGCAACGCCCTTTGAATGCGCCCTTTAATCGGGTATTTCCACTTGTAACGCGTTTTGTCATTCTATTCATGGGCTGTCGAAAGAAATGTACTGTTTTATGTTAGTCTACTGTACGATACTCATGATCACGTCATTGCAGAAACGGTGGTATAATACGGCCGATATCATATCACCGCGTCGTCCGCGTCAGGCATACCAGAGAATTATTATGGTGCAAAAAAAAACATGATATTATCATGGTGCATGTGTGAAAGTTTGTGGATTGGTGCTTTTTGGTTAGTGTGTGGATATTAAATAGGCATATGATTATAATAGTATAAAATAAAACTAGTTCTCAAGGTTTGTTGAGTTCATTGTATTATTATGGGCGATAATTGGCGGTTTCAGTTTTAAATATGGTGTAAGTGATCTTTCATTTAATTTCAGCAATCTTCGGTTGAGCACATTTGCTCTTATGATGAGTTATAAAATATTATTACATTAATAAGCAAGAACATAAAGATTTCTGTTTCCTTTTAGCTATGGAGACATGTATCGATTGAGCTATGAATCAGTCAATTTTTTGATGGAAAACCGAATTATATAACCACGATCACTTTTAGTTCTGCTTTCATACTCAACCATCAGCCCTGATAATAAAGGCACGGACAATAGTCCCTGACATTTGTATGATCATTACTATGTTTGATAGCAAGGAAACACATACTCTACCAAACGCTTAAATGTAAACAATTATCGAGGAACAAAAGTCTTTGAGGTTGTGAAAATAAGGACCGCACGTTTGCAACTAACATGTGCTATATCATCTTTTGTCATCATTCTGTCTGAAATGAATATGGTATTTAGGGCATCATATTTATAATGAATTAAATGAGTCACCCCAAACATCACTTAAAAATGCATCTGACTCCTGCCACCAGTGCTTTTAAAGTCTTCGACTTGTGGGTGTTTGTGGGAGTGAAAGTGAGAAGAGTTTGTGTTGAGAGAATAACCTCATTGGTGTTGTGGTGTGAAGTTTGTTTGTTTTTTGTCCCTGTTTATCACATCCTCCCAAACTGTGAATGTTTGTTCTGCGGCATTTGTCTCTGTACACGAGTCTTGCGAAAGTGCTTTTGGCATAGAACGCATTATAAGTGAGTTAAGCTTCCAAAGAAACAGGAGTTAAAAAGATGTAAGTTACACACCTAAGCAAAACTAATTAAAAGCATACACAATCACAAAAGTTTAATACAGCCTCATTTCAGAGCTTGATGTAGATTCATATTGATCTTGTGGTCTCTGTCTTACATTTACAGTTTATGATGCCAAAGTACTGACCTCTCAAATTCACATCCAAACAAGCCGTGGCAGTCTCTCAGACCTGACCTTTGACACGTTGATCCATATCTGCTGCTGTGAGCGTTGTGTATCCCTCAGGGAGTCGTTTTCTGGTTCCTTCACCTCAAATCCTGAGGTCACGATCTCTCCGTCACACACTCACCGTTTGGATGCCTTTTAGCCGTGTTGATGGTTGTTTGCCGTTCTTATTTCTTTAGTTAGTTGTTGGTTTATTTACATAAGGGGTCTTATGACACGGCTAAAACAAATATTATCGTTTGCTTTAGATGTGATGCAATGTGTATTCACGATTTAAGGTTCAGAAACGTGGTATTTTCCACATACCGTGCATGTTGGTATCTCCTCTCTCCCACACGTCACTGAAAAGCGCAGATTTTTTGAAAAGCAAGGTGTGCTATGATTGGCCAGTTAACCAGTGCGTAGTGATTGGTCGAATACTGCAAATGTGTGACGGGAATGTAACGCCTCTAACCATATTTGAGACATCGGGTTCCTAAGCAATTGTACTGACAGGTACGCCCACCTTACTTGCGTATACATTTGGGTGGTCTTAGTCAAATCATAACACCAACTGATGTAGATTTGTGGGGGTGTGGTTACACGAAGCGTTTCAGACAGGTCCTGGTGAGCATTCGCTTTTAGATAGAATGCATCTTTTCTTCCGACACTTTCATTTTTGCAATTAAACGTGTCTCATACATGCGTGGGTAACATATAACAAACCGAAGACATAGAAAAACACGTATTCGCGCCATTTGACCCCCTTTAAATCTTGGCATCTGCAGCACTTCTTGTCTTACTGTCACATCAAGGCAATTCAACATGCTTTAACATGCTCTGGATAAAATGTGGGATTTAGCACCTACTTATGAAACCAATCGCTTTCAAACAAATAACAATAAAAAAACTTTAAAAGTGATTCCTTAAACATGATGACATCATCTCATTTATTTTTGTCTTTTTTTGTAAGTGTAATGGTTTTTGGCGGAAAGCTGACAATCGTGTCAAAATACCCAAATCCTTAATAAAATGGCCAAACCCAGTTCAGTTTTAGAAATAACAAAGACCTGCTTAAATATGCTTGAACTATTTGTTATCAGACACTCACTGTAAAAAAGATGTAATTTTTACAATATTTTACTGTAATTTTTTACTGTTTCAGAATTTTTTACTGCTATGTCCAATGACCTTTTTTAAACGGTATAAAACGTAGAATTACATGAAAAGACCATTTTTTTTTAAATAATGTCTGGAATATCTCTGTTGCCCCTGCTGTCAGAATATCTCAGTTCAGGATTTGTATACAGTACTCACCAAAAGTATCCAGATATGTGTCATAGTATAGTTTTTGTACCATCGTCATCATCTTTGAAGTTGTATTTGAATTGTGTTTGGTGCACATGTCCAGAGATGTGACTGCTGTTGACCACCCAGGCTAGTCAACACCGCTGACATGACCGTTAACTCTAATGGCCGTCGTAACCCTAGAATGCAGGTCAGCGCAGTGCAACACAGGGCATCAAAGAGAATCAACTTTACCTATAGCAGCGCTCCATCAGACACAGAGAGAGAGAGAGTGGCTAAAGGGGGGTAAAGAGAGAGAGAGGGGTGAGAGTGCTTTTTTATGAGCGTGCACCTCTCCAGTTACTATGTCGTCTGACCGGACACCCATAAATGTTCTTTCGATCTTTCCCATCAGGCCTTTTATATATGAGTTCACCCTCTCGTTGAACTATACTTCTTTACATGCACAATCATCCTATGGATGTAACAGCATTTCCAAACAATATGAAGACTCTGTTTACTTGTGTATTCCACTCATGGGTCGCTAGAAGGGATTATTCGTATGGGTTATTTTCTCAATTCAGATTCCATAGTCATTTTAATTCCTACTATGGAAAGTCAATGGGGGCCAATTTGGAAGTGAACTACTCCTTTAAGGGCCATCATATCTGAAAAATCCCTCCATTGCACTGGACCGTTCATTCCCAAAAAGTGCAACGCCAAAACACCAGGGAGCAAACCTGCTCCAAAGGTCCCCGTACTGGAAATTGCCACTCGATAAACATTATCGTTTTCATAGTGTGAACCACCATAGCAACCATCCCAAACACCCTAGCAACCCTTACTACCCAAAATATAAAAACTAACCAACCGAACTTGACGTAGAGACTAGCCCCTTTAGAATGGTTTGTACAGGAAAGCATTGATACATGTTTTCTTCTTCTCCATCCTCTCGTATTTGTAATTTCACGACATTGATTATTAGAGAAACCGTCGCTGACTTCCCTTTCTTCCTCCACCAGTCCAAGTCTGTCTTTCTCTCCATCCTCATCTCCTTCGATCTCTCTTCCTTCTTTCTCATTCTCTCCCTCCTTCCGATAGTCTTCTTACAGATGGAGATTAACTCCGAGCTGGAGCGCCATCCGTTTCCCTGACTGTTTGTTATTAAAGAGATGGATGGTGGCTTGCAGTGCCAGCCCAACGCAACCGCAATTACAGCAGGGCCCATGATAGATAGAGGGAGAGAGGCAGGAGATGGAGAGAAGGAGATAGAGAGGGGAGCATCTATCAAGCCCCTTAATCTACCTGTCACTCGGGGGGGAGAGCGAGGGGAGGGAGAATTAAAGAGAGAAGATTTTCGTCTGGCTAAATTCTCTGTTGGTGATATAGGAGATGCAAATGAGTCTGCTTACCTCTGCATTCTTTGTAGATGCAGTAAATGTGTAAAGATCCTTCAGTCATGCGAGGGCTGATTATCAAACCTTATCAACTTGACATACAGCCTAAAAATGTCTGGCTTACATGGTTGGGTTAATATGAACAAACCCGAGCGCTGGGTTTATATTCACCTGCGCTAGGATTTTCGAACTCATGGTTGGGTCAAATACGGACACTTTGTGACCAACAGTTGGGTTTATCCATATTTTACCCAACCATGAATGAGGCATTTATACCATTAAACATAGGTGAAAACTCTTAAAGTCCCAGTAAAATGAAATTTTTTTGTAAATAGTTAATCAAAGTGGTTCCTTCTCTCTTTAAAAATCGTGTGCCCTCATAATATTCATTTCAAATCAGAAAATACACTTCGTTCCTATACTGTCTATCTATCTTAAATGAGGTATGTCAGACAGCTTGGGTGGAGCATCTGTTAACTCCCCTTAAACTGGCACAGAGCGTTCCCACCAAACGCGTCTTGGGCAAATAAATCGCGATATTCGAGCATAGTCGGTCGCTTGAACATTTTTTTTGTTTACTCGCTTTATTGGTGCGTTAAATTTAATTCATAAGAGGGGCTTCTGCCAGGCGGCTCCAGTCTCGTTTATATAAAGATTTCAAATGAAGTGAAGAGCGTTTTTTACAACTTACCAAATTGTCTGACATCCCACTCACTTTCTTCCGTGCAAGATCCTTTTTATTACTGTTTCGATAAAAGTAAGAAGATGTATCGTGTAGCTCCGGGTATACACATAGCCTACGGATGATTTTGTCCTCCATTGTTGTTTCGGATTTCTGCCTCCACTCACTGATTCATAATCACGTCACTACTAGAGCAAGCTCCTGATTGGTTAACACAGCGTGAATGTTTGACAAAATTGCGCTGCAGGATGTCCTATCACATCTTTGGATTGACATGTAAATCCCTTGTGCTTAATGCTTTTTCGCGTTTGTTGTGAACACACAGTCAGTATTTGGCCAGTTTCATTTCAAAATGCAACAACTGTTTTGCGTCAAAATACGGAAGTAAAAACGATCTCAACTTTCAGTTCACGTGACTGTAAGTGTTAAGGTCTCTGGTAAGCCGCTGTGATTCTTGCATACGACAAATTTTTATGTGACTACATCAGCGTTTTGTCACGGACAGCAGGGAAAAAACAATGCAGAGAAATTAAGTGCAGTTAATTGATTGAGGTTAACAAAAATCATTATGATAAATAGTTTGCCATTTTTCTTGGGTTGCCATTTAATGTCCAATGTTATATCTGGATTCTGAAGCTAAACTTGATTAGAGACTGATGTTAAATCGCTCATTGGTGTACATGAATCACTCTGTTATCCGGCATCATTGCCCGTTATCTATTCCTGAAACATGAAGCATTCCTTTGTCTGGATGTCAACATACAGTATAACAGTTTGATCCACTTTCTATCTTATTTTGGTCTAGTTAAAGAGGACCAGTCGCCGACTGACATGTAAAGCAAACAAACACGGTTCAGTTCTCTTTTATGATTAAATAAATCTGACATGAAATGAAACCCTGAAAGCAAAATGAAATATCAATATTACTAAAGACTTTACATGAATCTTGTGGAGAATCTTGTGATATTTAATATGACCACATGATGGCATGGAAATCTAAACATTATAGTAATGCAAACATTATCTAGCACGATAACTGTTTCTAATTCAAATGTATTTGTACATTGTTGAATTGGTGTCCTTGTTTATTGTTTTAAAGGTCGTTCCTGGAAATTATGTGGCACAAACCTCACAACTGTTGGCAAATCCATACACCTTGGAAGCCCTCTGGGAGGCATCCTGGGAACAAACCTTTATTTCTTGCCAATCTGATTAAAGTCTGTGCAGTTACTCCCAGAAATTGTGTTAGACCAGCTAGTTAGATCGAAACTGTTAATTTTGTCTCTTGTCAGGCCAATATGCAATGGAAAGAATAATCTGTAGATCCTTAACCTAGCCTCAATCCTGGACTAAAACACAGAAGCAAAACATTTTCATCAAAACAGGTCAATGTGTCTGGTTGATCTGTGGTCAGTGCTTTGCTTTTTTGTGGAGATTGGGAGGTCTGGCTTTGAGTCCTGGTTGAGTCTACAGTAGCAATGTAACTACACTGTTAAAATACGTTTCTGTAAAAAAACTAAATTTTCTGTAAACTGGAAAAACAGAGATTTACCGTAAAATATTTTTTTTCGGTAAAATGATAAGATATAAGCATATATATTACATTTTGTCCCTCATTTTTCTTGTAAATGTGTTTTCTTGTTCTGTAATTTCATAGTTTTAGACCGTATTTCAAAATTAAACTGTAAAAAACAGTAAAATTACATTTTCCCCGTCTTTATTGTAAATTTGTGGTATTTTCCTGTAATTTTCCTGTATTAAAAAATACTCAAAAAATCTGGAAAAAAAAACAGTAAAATTCTGTGGCAGTTTTTTTATAGTGATGAAATGGCCTAACCACACGGGAACAATATTATAAAAAAAAATTGACTACGTTATTCACAGACAAACACAAAAGAAGAACGTTTGAAAAGAAGACGTGAAGGTTATTTTCCCTTGTTCTGAAACCCAAGAGACAGGAGAAATTGGGCGAACAGGATTAGAAAAGATAGATAACACCACGTTCACAAACATTGCCCCTCAAGGTGTTTGAGCACATTTTCTGTCTGAATGCCACAGCCCCAAGATTTTCACAAAATGAAAGTTCTCTTATAAAACATATATAACACAATTCCATTCATAGTGACATGCCATCGGGCGTCCAAACAAACACACACCTGCAGGGCAGAAACATCAAAGCCTTCAGAGTGTTGTGTAACACACTCTTGGTGTAACGCGATACAGTTTTTCTTTTTCCAATGTTACAAAAATGTTATGAAAAATCCAAGGTTCTCCCATTTCCCGTTCTCCCTCTCATCTGCCTACTAGAGTGAGGGATGGTATGGAGGGGATTAATACTCTTCCGCTGGCCGCACAGATGATGGATGGACAGATGTGGAGAAGGACAGAGGGAGGTAAGAGAGAAGGCCAAGGGAGGAACGCTAAGCCAAGTGCTCGATAAATCTAATGGAAGGTCTGCTTTGCATCAGGCACTGACAGATTGTTGCCAAGGTGTTATGATGCACGGCTGCTTTACTGCATGCTGATTGAACCTTTTTCCTCTTTTCGCAGTACTTGAAGGAAATGCTCAAACTTTTGTCTTTTGGTGGAAGGCGTGTATTCCCAGATGAATAGGTGCATAGGTTGCTCTTTTATTGTTCAGGAGATTTGATGGAGTTTTCAGTTGTGTTTCATTGAGCTGTCCCAGGTGATTCTCCTAAAATTACTTATGAGACTTTCGAACAGAAACAAATGAGACGATTGTGTACATATACTGAGGTGTTAAATCAACAGGGATTGTATACAGCTGGGGAAAAAGTTGAGATCATTCCATGATTTTCGATATGTGACTCTGGACAACAAAACCAGTCTTATGGGTCAATTTTTCGAAATTGAGGTTTTTACATAATGTGAAAACTGAATAAATAAGATTTATATCGATCTATGAATTGTTAGAATATGACAATATCTGGCTGAGATACAACCATTTAAACTCAGGATCTGAGAGTGCAAAAAAATCGAAATATTGAGAAAATCGACTTTGAAGTTGTTGATCAGGAGCACTGTAGCAGGCCCTCAATTCACAAATATAAAGTTTTTATATTTTTAATGTAGAAAATGTAGAAAATATCTTCATGGAACATGATCTTTGCTTAATATCCTAATTTTTTTTGGCATAAATTAAAAATCTATCATTTTCACCCACACAATGTATTTTTGTCTTTTACTAGAAATGTTCCCCAGCTACTTAAGACTAGTTTTGTGATCCAGGCTCACATTTATTAGGGATTTAACAATATATATCGATATCATGTTATCGCAAAATTCTCTCAATATTATTGTGGTCACACGACTGTATGATACGATAGGTCTTCTTGAGTCTAACATAGAGAACATAAGAAAAAATAATAGATGTGATCTTCGACAAGGTCCATCTGGTGCATTTATTTTATTATATAAGAGGCATTTTTAGGTCTTTTGACCCATCGCATACTATAACTAAGAAACAGTTATGATAAGAGGATCAAAAAAAGAGGACGCTCATGGCATGTTTCCAAGACGTCATTTGTCATTTTTAATATTGCAATAAAGATCGTACCGTGGACGGCATACCGAGCTATTATCGCACTGTGAGATTTTGATATTGTTGCATCCTATTCATAGGTAAAATTATCATTTTTGTTTCATTTTGTTAACTACTGACAATATTTCTACCAAATAAAAAAAAGTTTGGGCAACACTTTCCTTGAAGCATGTATGCATAATGATTTATAAAAAATAGTTTTAAACCATTGTAATGCACTTTTTAATGCATTGTTATGTCTAAATAATTGTTATTACAGTTAAAACCTTATAACACTTAGGAATTCATTGTTACACAACATATTTTAAATTGGTTATAATTCTACATATAATGCATTACAACACACATTATGAAGAATTATAAAGCATTTTACCCTTTAATAACTCTTTATAATGCATTACACATAGAGGCTCTAAGTACCGAAGTTACCAAAGTTTTTCTTTGCATTTGTTTGCAGAAAATTAAAATTATAGAAACAGGTCAAAATAACAGAAAAGATGCTCTGTCTTTTTCAAACCTCAAATACTTCAAAGAGAACATGTTCACATTCACTCTTGAGCAACAAAACAGTCGTATTTTTACCTGTATTTAGGAAAAGTTCCAAAATGATTTTTTTAACGAGATAACCTTGATTTTCATGACAGGTTTCATGTTTTGTGTCATTTCATCAGTCGTTCACATTGCTGTTGAATGACTTAATGTCACTCCTGAGGTTTGATTTCGTTAAAATACATCTTGAAATGATGGTTAAATGAACATTGCGTGGCTATATATACCTAATGCTATTTAAATGTTCTAAAAAAAAGATTTTCCAAATTTTCTTTCACTTTAAAATGTTTTTTTTCCTTCTTTTTAATGTTACAGATGTCTTGGCACACTACCAAAATGTCTCAGGATAAAAGATATTAAGGGTCATGATATTATCTTTTCATACTGAAACTACACTTCATTTCACATGCAAGGATTTTATATACACGAAAAGCATGCGGGATGTTCCTGCGACACATATGTGTACAGTGTAGCATGGCACCCCTGTTTACACAAGTATGTGTGTGTGTTTGTGTGTGTGTGTTTGTGTGTGTGTGTGTGTGTGTGTGTGTGTGTGTGTGTGTGTGTGTGTGTGTGTGTGTGCGTGTGTGTGTTTTCAATCAGCATTTGGAGTCATCTGTAAGTGTCGTTGTGCTGTGACCTGGCTAAGATCAGATAAAGTATGCCTCCACCCCTCCCCTCCGCCTGCCCGCCCTGCTCCATTTGTTATGGAGTAGCTGTCGGGCCGCTGTGATTGGTTGTTGTGGGAGACAGATAGCCGATAGGCCCTGATTAATAGTTGTGGCTCTGGCACTTGCTCATTGATCAAGGGAACAGGCTAAAGGCAGAGAAAGAGAAAGAGAGAGACTTCTGTGTCAGCCTCTTAGCTTCTGCTTATCTTGTTGCAGTAATGTGATCAAGCTGCATTTGTTGGCCGCTTTTAATGAAATGCAATGCGTAGTCATGTCATTTCCGGACTCGTACACTATCCGGACGTCTTTCCCGTGGGTAAACGATGTCCGTCGCATTTACACACATTTCATGCATAACGGATGGCTCACACGTAAAAATTCAAGTCTACAAAACGTCTTTAATAAATGACTATATCAATAAACAAAAAGAAAGCCTGAAAACGAATTATTGAAATATTAAATGACAGATATTATATCAAATTAAAATAAAATATCTACATTTCATTTTATGAAGAAATGTTGCACCTAATTGAAATGAGCACAAAAATATATGAATCTTTGTCTATCGAGCGGTGTTTCCTATATTCCTCTGGTGTTATAAATACATTTTACAAAAACAGCAGTCTCTCAATAAAAAATCGTAATGCTACAGTACACAATAATCATAAAACATTGTTACAAATAGATTTAAAATGTAATTCAGTAAACCGTGTCCACTTGTACTTGTGTATATATAAATATGTGTGTTTGAAAGCGAAAGGGGAAAGAGAGCAAAGTGGACTGCATGGTGTGTGTGATAGAGAGAGAGAGAGAGAGAGAGAGAGAGAGAGAGCAGGGGTGCTGAATGAGCTCTCTCAGTGGGGGGGTCAGTGGTGGGAGGTCGTGACCTGGACGACCCCGGGGGAGTGAAGATCATCAATCAGCGAGAGGCAGGACCAAACAGCAGGGGCCGAACACACCCCCTGTCCCCTGAACCACCCCCTCACACACACAAGCAGATGGCCTTGGAACAACTGCCTCTTGCTCACCTTACACACACACACACACACTGTATGATTGATTTTCTGTTTCTGCCGTTGTTCAGACAGCATTTCACATGCTCCTATTTGTAAAAAGTGCATATTAACTATTGATAAATCCCATCATCTACAGATCATTGGATAGTGATATTGATTCCGGCGCATTATACGGGAATATCTACACTATGTCCTTGTTTTTAACAAATTGCAATCCTAGAAATAGAGAATAAAGCGTACTTCCTAAAACTGTGCTTATAGACTCGTCTATATGGTGAACGACTCATTAAGATGCTAAATCACATTTGAAGTAAACTCTCGCTCATGCAATGGATTTTATTTTTTCATTCTGGTAAGTATTTACACATCGACCATCATCACTTTTATGGCTGATACTGTGGGTTTGTGGATAGGAATGAGGTGACATACCAACAGCACCTCCTGCTGTATAAACCGATTGTCATGAGGTGACACTGAACTCCATAATCATACTTATCTCTTCAATGTGTGAGTTTGATCACTTTTGTGCCTTGTTGACAGTAATACAACATGACTGCATTTCACACATAACTTGAATAATAAGGGTTTTACTTGTTACATTGCATCACTTTACAATGAAGTTGCATTTGTTAACATTAGTGTTGCATTAGTTAACATAAACTAACAATGAGCAGTACATACATTTACATTTATTCTTTTGGCAGACGCTTTTATCCAAAGTGACTGACAATTAGGAGAGCTAGTAAAGATTTTGTCACACCACCAAATCTTAGTTGATGTTGAGTTCAAACATGTTTAAAATCTCAATGTTAAATGTTAACATTTGTAAATGCACAGCGGACTAACATGAGCAATTGTATAGGCATTAACATTTCATTGTATATTACGATATAGTACAAAGCAATGTAAGTCGCTTTGGACAAAAGCGTCTGCCAAATGCATAAACGTATCGTAAATGTAATTGACATAAACAAACTTAATAAATACTATATAACATTAAGTATAATATTACTCATTGTTTTTTTCATGTTAGCAATTTATGAATGATAACAAACAATATCTTATTGTAATGTGTTACTGTAGTTTAAGATGTTAGAAGTTAGGAATTTGTGTTGTTTAAGCAAGAAAAATCCAACAAACATCGTATAGGAAAAATAAAAATAAATCCATATCATAATTTTAAATGAAGTCGTTCAAATTCATTGTAATAACCTTTAAATATGTGCATGTGTAGTTATTGTGAATGCTATGTAGTGTTTACTACTATTCCCTAAAAGCATGTGAAATAGTGAGAATTATTACTTTTTAAAATAATATTGCCATATTATTTTACCATGTTGCTTATGCTGTTGTGTTGTCATATAAGAAAAAATAAAATTGTTTTATTTGTCAATAAAGTTTATTTTATATCTCTGGAAAGACTTTTTAAAGAGAATGCTGTTTTCAATGAAAATGTTACCCTGGAAAATAAAACCTTAAAGGGATACTTCTGTCATAATTTGCTCGCCTTCAAAATCTGTATACTTTTCTTTGTCATTATAAACACAGAGGGAGATATTTGGAACAATGCTTATAACCAGACAGATTTTGCCCCCCATTGACTCCCATAGGAGGAAAAATACTTTATCATTGTTTTGTTCTGTTGAACACAAAATTAAGATATTTTGAAGAATGTGGGACAGCAAACAGTTCTGGGGCACTTTTGACTATCATTGTATTTTTTCTTTCTATGGGAGTCAATGTGGGGCACAATCCGTCTTGTTAAAAGCATTCTTCCAAATATCGTTCTCTGTGTTCATCAGAACAAAGAAATGTATACAGGTGAGTAGATGATGACAGCATTTTCATTTTTGGGTGAAGTATCCCTCTTTTTTAAATTGAGATTTTTTTGTTAGATTTGAGATTTGGTTTGTTAGGACAGGTCAATATTTGACTGAGATACAATTATTTGAAAATCTGTAATCTAAGGCTGCAAAAAAATCAAAATATTGAGAAAATCCCCTTTAAAGTTGTCCAAATGAAGTCCTTAGCAGAGGATATTACTCACAACAATAAAAATTTTTATATATTTATGGTAGGAAATTTCCAAATTATTTTCACAGAACATGATCTTTACTTTAAATCCTATAATTTCAACTGCAAAAAATGACTTTCTCACTTAGTGTTTTTTTCTTGTTTTTTCTTACCCCATTGTCAGATTTTTGCTTGTTTAAAGCTCAAATTCACTGAAATTTCATATTTTTTTACTTAAAACAAGACTTATTTTCTTAAGATATTTTGCTCATCAAGAAAATGCATCTTGATTGAATTTGTAGACATTTTGTGGACACAAGTAAGAAAGTCATTTTTTGCAGTTTGGCTATTACTAAAATGTTCCCGGGCTGCGACGGGTTTTGTGGTCCAAGGTCACACATTTTCTCACAGTATATTTTTGACTTATGTTTCAAAACATGGAAGCAATTTAGGACGAGCCATAATCTCTATTGCAAATACATTTCTCATTGCATATTAAGACTTTTAAAGCGATCCATTTGCATCCCGTGCATGGTCAGCATACTGTAGGAAAAGCAAGAATTGTATTCTGTTACTGCTAATCTAACCATGGGTGTGGATAGCAGAGAACCTGTGTCATTTTTTCTTTCGTATGAGAGAGGCGGTCTTTTTCTCTTTGCTATCTTTTGGTGTGGCTGAGCAATATGCAAAAGCATAAATTCGAAGGTACTAATGCTGATGTCAAAATATCTGAATAAATCATGTAGTGCCATTCTGCATCGCAAGCCACATGGCCACACGTCTTTCAATCTCCTGCGAAGATAACAACATAAAATATGATGGATAGGAAGAAAAATCTGGCTTCCTTATCCCATCTGTTCACACAATGTTTTGTACAGTATTTTTACCTTTCTGGCCCGGTGCAGTGCAGGTCTGTCGAGAGCTTTATTGTGGTTCATGTCAGCACAATGTGCAGTGCCATTAATAAGAATGACCCTGTCATTGTCCTCCGAAGTGTCATTCCAGGTCACGCTCAGCTCCGTCCATGGATCAATGTTGCCTTGGTGAGAAAGGTAACGAATCTTTATGGTTCAGATAATGTTATATCACTTATGGAGGATTATAAAAGACTGTGTTAAGCCTCAATTGTGGTGACAACAGTGCAAATTAATAAGTACAATTTGTGATGAGTAAAAATGTAAAAGCCAGACGTTCACCGTTGACGTAGAGCACGCGCTGTGTTCGTGGCCGGTTTCCTCCATAATACTGGTTGGTGAAGTCAATGTAGACAGGCAGACTGTACTGCGGGATGTTGAAGAGTTGAGAACAGAGCTCGGCTTGAGACTGGAGGTTTATCGTGTGTGAGAAGGGGCAGCTATCATCCTCACATGTCTGATCTGCTCCGTAAACCAACACAGAAGTACAAAGTTAACTTACAAAATAAAGGTCAATCATTCTGGCTCGGTTTCCTAGGCAAGGCTTTGCTCGAGCCAGGGCTATATTAATGTAGGATGTTAAAGGGATGCTTCTCCCAAAACTGAAAATTCTGTCATCATTTACTCGCCTTCGAGTTGTTCAGATCTGTATACATTTCTTTGTTCTGATGAACACAGAGGGAGGTATTTGGAAGAATGCTTATAACCAGACAGATCTCGCCCCCATTGACTCCCATAGTAGGAAAAAATACTTTATCATTTGTTCTGTTGAACACAAAAGAAGATATTTTGAGGTTGTAGGACAGCAAACAGTTCTGGGGCACTTTTGATCACCCTTGTATTTTTTCCTACTATGGGAGTCAATGGGGGGGCGAGATGTGTTTGGTTACATGCATTCTTCCAAATATCTCCCTCTGTGTTCATCAGAACAAAGACATTTATGTAGATTTTGAAACTCGAAGGTGAGTTAATGATGACAGAATTTTCATTTTGGTTGAATTATCCCTTTCTGTCGCTAATAAAAGTGCCTTTCCTGGTGCATCTTAAGACAAAACATATATATTTTAAAATAGCCTTAGGTCTGTGAAACCGGGCCTAAATAATACAAATTGAATTTGTTTTTAGTTCAAGCAATTTATAAGAAAACATTTCAGTACAACATGTTATTATTTGTTTTTATGCTTAATATTACCAGTTTTATCAAAGCAGTAGGGATGGAGGGAGAATGTAATACTCACAGAAGCCAAACTCGGTGCAGGTCTGGTACAACCACGGCCTATAACTGGATCTAACTGTGGTGCTATTGAGTTCAAGCACAAATGTCTCATGAGAGACATCCAGACAAGTTGCGTCCACCCTTGCACGATACATCTGAACAGACGCACACGATCACATACAAAATTGTGTGTTAAAAACATGCTCTGGTACCATTGCACATGCCAGACTATCAATTTCACTCTCATCTTTTGCTAGGGTGCTTGCATGGTTTGGGTTCATTGCCATTGTAAGATAATCCAAACTAAAATCACATCTCTACGGTATTTTAAACTCGAGCATTGTGTTTTAAATGATGAGATGTGGTGTGTATGATAGAAGCGGGCAATAGCATAGCCAGTGATGCCCTCTGCTGGTCACGTATTATATTGTTCCTGGAAAAACACATTAGCAATATGACAATAGAATATAGTTAGTTTAGTTACTAACGGCTAGTTTAAAGCTGTTCTTACTTCTGGTTTAAGGAAAGGACAAACTGAAACGCATTGCATTGTGGGATGCAGTACTGTAGCAGTTCAGTTACTTTACATTTTCATTTTTGTGCAATGTGGTAGGTTTTTGATACATAAAGATAATGTAGACACATGCAAGTGGCCCTATATTTTTTGAATGGTACTGTAAAAGAAACTTCAGTATAGAATAACGTGAGAAGTCAAGAATAAACTAATGAAACTGTGACAGCTATCATAAACACTTATTAAAGGGGATATACACTCACCTAAAGGATTATTAGGAACACCATACTTATACTGTGTTTGAACAAGGTGCTGAAAGCATTCTTTAGACATGTTGGCCCATATTGATAGGGTAGCATCTTGCAGTTGATGGAGATTTGTGGGATGCACGAAGCTCCCGTTCCACCACATCCCAAAGATGCTCTATTGGGTTGAGATCTGATGACTGTGGGGGTCATTTTAGTACAGTGAACTCATTGTCATGTTCAAGAAACCAATTTGAAATGATTCGAGCTTTGTGACATGGTGCATTATCCTGCTGGAAGTAGCCATCAGAGGATGGGTACATGGTGGTCATAAAGGGATGGACATGGTCAGAAACAATCCTCAGGTAGGCAATGGCATTTAAACGATGCCCAATTGGCACTAAGGGGCCTAAAGTGTGCCAAGAAACATCCCCCACACCATTACACCAACATCATAATTGCATTAATCAGAAATTGAACAGGTGATCCTAATAATCCTTTAGGTGAGTGTATGTCACAACAATTTTTTTTGATGTAGTGCAATGTTTATACACGAATTAAGGTTAAAAAAACGCTGTATTTCCCACATACCGTGCATGTTTGTATCTCCTCTTTGCCCCGCATCTCTGAAATGAACAGATTTTCTACAAAGCTAATCGCTCTGAAAAGCGAGGTGTGCTCTGATTGGCCAGTTAACCAGTGTGTAGTGATTGGTCAAATAATGCAAGCGTGTGACGGAAATGTAACGCCTCTTACCATATTTGGAACATCAGGTTCCTCTTCAATTGTACTGACAGGAGCACCACCATACTTGCGTATACATTTGAGTGGTCTTAGTCAAATCATACCACAAACTGATGTGGATTTGTGGGGGTGTGGTAACACGAGGCATTTCAGGCAGGTCTGGGTGAGCATTCGCTTTAAAATAGAATGAGTCTTTGTTCCGACAATTTTTGCAATTTTATGTGTCTTATACATGGGTAACTTATAACACACCAAAGACACAGAAAAACACGTATTCGCGCCATTTGACCCCTTTAAGATTCCACATGAGATAAAGAACTGTTGCTGTGTACCTCCACTAGTCTGATCAGACGGTCATATGCCTCCTCCTTCTGATTATAAGCTTCACTCTTATTGGTCATAATGTGACAAAGCTCCTCGATGTTGAATGCAACCCCCTCCTCATTGTACTGGACGGTACCCATGAAGATGTCTGCTAAACTCTGCATAAATTCAGTCTTGTCTTGTGGTTTTATGGGGGTCTCACAGCAGCCGAAGTCTTTGGCAAGCTGGATTTCGTTCCCCATCAGCAGAGCGGCCTCCACTGCGGCAAACGCCTCTCTCACTTCTGTTAAACACTACAACACACATTTATTCTCACAAACAAACACACTAAACGTGTTTTGGTAAAGGGGCTTTACCTTTTTAGAGCCTCCGACTGCCTTATTCATAAGACTACGACCAACCACCTGCAAAAAACAAAATGAGATTTCATGCAAAACCAAATCACTACTGCAATAGACATGAACGAACTGTAATCTATTTATTCATGTTTACTGACACAAATTTCCCCCCTTTCTCATGTCAGTCAGCACTACTTTCAATCTAATGTATTAAAAAACACGGTTTCTTTCATGTGTATAATACATATCAACGCAGTCTGATGGGAATTCAAACCTATTTTACAAGGGAGCTCATTCGTGTGAATTCCTATTTCCTACGATCTCATTGGTATGTTTTGACTTTTCCCCTGTGGTGTCAAATTAACGGGCAGGATTAGAGGAGACCTTTGTAGTTGTTTTGCCACCTCGTGAAACTCTCTTTTTTAGCAAAATTAGCCTTTAGGGTTAAAGTAAGTTAGTCAGACACAACCTAATATATGTGCGACTTGTTTTGATATCAGGTTATAAATATATATACGAACGGAGTATGTGTATTGAAAGGAGTGCTGAGTGACACGAAAAGAATGTAAAAAAATGATGTCTATCTATGCAACTTCATATCCACATTTAAATTTCTTACAAACAGTAATGTAATAAAATATAAATATAATAAAAATATTAAATTGGAAAATAAATTTTGATAACAGTTTACACTTTACAATTAGGTTAAATTTGTAACATTAGACAATTCATTTTAGCTATCATAAACTTACAGTCAACAATTATTCTGACAGCATATCATAGTGTAAGTTAAAGCTAACCCGTACATGAAGTAAAGACTAATATCAAGTCTTTAATTATGTAGAAACATGACACTAAACGATACAACAATAAAAATGTAGATATGACACTCAACGATCATTTTTTTAAATAAGTGTAAATACGTAATTGTTAAAGTAATGTTTCAAGTGTTTTTGTGTGTGTTGGTAGTAAGGCACATGTTCTTCATGTTTCACCTTATTATATGAGCTGAAGTCCAGCTGGGCGTGAACAGGAGCGGAGGACGCCACTGCTCCATAGATGAGATGAGGAAACTGAAAGAGAAAACACCGCTTTCAATGACAAAGCTGCATGCAAAATACAAGCAGAGCGATGAAAGAGATTTTGTCACTCAAGAGAGAAAATGTTGCCTTCCACTGTTTATCTATACATGTTCACCATATGTTGACATTATTAATCTACATTACGCATCTGGAGATCTAAACCTGCCTATTGTAAACATATGTGCACTTTCTCCATATTCATTTGTGATATTTAGTGTAATTCATGCCACCTTTATAAGTAGTCGTGTGAATGTTGAACACATTTTAAGTCTATTTCATCGGTTCGTCTTATACACCTTCAGAAGATTGGCTACAGAATATGTTTGCCATATTATTATACCTTATAGCATGTTTATTTACCAAAATGTACCCAAAATAGGCATAATGATAGATCCCTTTGTACACTGTGAGAAATCCCTTTCTATGAAATAATGGGTAGGCCAATTTACAATAAGGTGTTATTTGTTAACTTTAGTAAATGCATTAGCTGACACTGAACAATTTGTTTTTTTTGAAAATTGTATTCCTTGATATTACACGCCTCATTGGATTGCTTGATTCTGATTGGCCAGTCGCGCATTTGCAGGTACATTATTCCCAGTAAAAAAACCTCTCACAACTAATAACACATGTCGACCCCGATGAAGCAAATAATTTTGACTGTTTTTTTTGACAAATTTAATATAAATATGTCCTTTAATAACATTTATATTGTATTTACAAATTATTAAACCAAATTGCCTGTTGGTGACATTTGAACGTCGTTTCTTACTTTAAAACCGAAATTAACGGCTTTTCCTCACGGAAGGTTGACATTCGGTAAAAATTAGCTAATAAAATATATATTTAAAAAAATAGTATTACACGGCTACTTGCCACATGAGAAAAAACTGGACATAAAATGTGAATTTCAAATATTTTATTTGCTAATTTTTACAAAATGCGGACCGTCCACAAGGAAAGTCATTTTGTTTCAGTTTTAAAGTAAGAAACGACGTTCAAACGTCCCAAACATGCAATTTGGTTGATTTGTTTGTAAATGTAACGTCATATATGTTATTAAAATACATATTTATAATTCATTTTTGTATAATATTAAACCGCCCCTCTCAAAACAATTTGCAGCATCCGGGTTACAGTTTGTTATTAGTTTTGTGGGGTTGTAAACAACCCTTGGAATGTCGCGACTGGCCAATCAGAATCAAGCATTCAAATGAGCCGTTAAATAATTTGGAATAACGAACCTGCAAACGTTGCAAATGGCCAATCAGAATCCAGCATTCCAACGAGCCGTGTAATAACTAATGTTAACAGCCACAACGTTTGATTTTAATAATGTATCAGCAAATGCTGAAATGAACATAAACTAACATCAATAAATTCTGTGTTAGTATTGTTCATTGTAAGTTTATTTTAGCTAATGCATGAACTAATTGTTAACAAATGACACCTTATTGTAAAGTGTTACCAAATAATGATTATGAAGACAAACCTTCCCTCTTAACCAAGCCGATAGAGCTCCCGCATAGGATCCCCCAAAACTGATCCAGGTGTTTTTATAAGAGAGGCCGAAACGCTGGCATATATAATGATGAAACACTGCCAGGTCGGCCAGACTGAAAGAGGAAGAAGATGTGACATAAGGTATCTACGGTTTATTGTGATGTGTTATGGAGAGGTTTATCAGCACAACTTACGCTTGCTGACTGGAGAGATCTTTCAGCTGCTCTGTTTCCAGACCGTCAGGGTTAATGCTTTCCCCATAAAAGCGGTGTTCCAGAGCTACCAGAAGAGCTCCGTGTCTCTCTGCCATTGCCACATGATGACCTGAGAAATGAAAGATGTCATAGTAGGACACTTTAAAGATCTTCTAGCACCACGACATACTGTAGTTACAACGTAGTAATTACCACAAAAACTATTCTGAATTGAGCTATTTAATTCATTTGTGGAAGTTATGAAGCTGAGATGTAAGGGAAAGTGAGTGCTCACCGTAAAGTACGCTGAATTTAGAGAGGGGGCCCTCTCCTGATATGTAGAGAAAGACTGGTCCATCTGATCGCTGCCAATAAATGTCATTCACAAAGAATCTCTGTGCAAAACCAACAGTGACAATTTCATCAGATATTAATAATGAATGTTGACTTATTATTGGTGTAATTATTGCTGAAATCACTACTGGGCGGCATCGTATTAGACTGTTTTGGAGCGAATAGTTGCACGTACCTGAGGAAAGGTTTTGGCGTTTTTTAAGTCTAAATGGTTGAGTGGTTGATGAATTCTGCCTTCTTTAGGAATAGCAGTGGAGGGGTGTGTCATCACATGCTGCTTTGTTCTGACCTGTTGGATATTATGCAAACGCTCTTTCATTCTCCAGAGAAGTCGACCTAGGAGAAAAATATATTGTATATATATAAATATTAAACCTGAATCATTAAGTGGTTGGTAATTCACAAAAGTGGAACGTGGTTTAGGTGCTTGTTATTTTCGTTATTTTCAATTGTCAGTTGGATGTGCACTTACAGCACATGATACTAATTATCTTTCATTTGACAGATCAGTCTTGGATTCTAATTAAATTGGTAACACTTTATAATAAGGTTGTAATTTTCAACAATAGTTACAGGAGAAATGCAGAGATTTAAGTGCCATCTAGTGGTGAGGTTGCGAATTGCAACCAACGGCTCACTCGACCCATCCCCCCTCTCTTTCCAAGCACTACAGTTGCTGACACTGAACTGAGATATTGTCACGTTTTCGCTTCTTTGCTGAAGGAGATTAATTATTCACGAAATGCCCTCTGTGGAGCAGTTTGTCCGTTAAGGGCTTCTGTAGAAGCAACATGGCAAATTACATGTTAGGGGACCCGCAGTGTATGTAAACAGAATTTGCTCATTCTAAGACTCAATTTACACTTCGTGAGCTGCACTGCCTTCTACTTTTGTTCCGAAGCACCTGGATTTTCCGCTCTCCTGGCGTCTGTCATAGCTAAGCAACCATGGGCCACGAAAGCCGTTGAGACGAGGACGAATAAACAAAGGGTATATGGATTATATACGCTCACAGCGACCCGAGTATGAGTCCCGCCTCATGCGGTCCATTGCCGATCCTGCTCCCCGTCTCTTTCCAGCACTTTCTAGTCACCTCTCCACTGTCCAATAATAATAAAGGCAAAAATCCCCAAAATATAACAAAAAAAATCCTCCAGAAAACTACACATGGGACCTTTAATGCACAATTAATTAACATGAACAACTGCAATAGCATTCACCGACATTAACGAAGATCAATAAATGCTGAAAATTATGTTGTACATTGTTGGTTTGTGTTAGTTAATGCATTTACTAATATTAACAAATACAAACTTATTATAACTGTTTAAAAAAAAAACTTGATAAAACCAGATATGTATATATGTTGATCGAGGCATATTTTACATTAAGTTTTATTTGAATCATCACGTTAAAGAAATTATAATTTTCCCTTAATGCAAAAGCACAAAACAAACTGTTCATAATGGTTATAGAACAGATAACAAGCATCCTGAAAAAAATATATATATGTATGTACGCTTAATGTATATGAACCTGATTCATATTTATATTGTTAAAAATTGTAAGGTAGAAGATCATCCGTCTTACCGGCACAAACCAGGTCAAGTAGCAGCAGGACAGTTACACATCTCACCAAAGATGAAAAAAACATTATCACTTAATTATCTTTATAAATGAACTCTCCAGTTCAGTGTTTTGATGTGGTCTACAACTAATACAAGATCAAACCCTTATTTATACTTAAATGGGGGCCAATCAGCTCTGTGTTTGACTTCACAAACGTTAAACACGAAATGTATGCTGACATGAAAATCATATGATATCCACGCTATGATGCCCTATCACATTACAACACTAAAGCACTTTCCCTTTCATTGACTTTATCGAAACAATTTCACTATTGATTATATTCATCAACATGTAACTCACTGTGACAAATCCAGGGATTGTAAACACAATACTATGGATCTAAAATTAGCCAGTTTTAGTAGTTGGTAGTGATTGGGTAAACTCAAATTTGGCACCATCGAAAACATCAAATTTAAGTTTTACTTAACCAGACCTGGAAACACGTAACACGTATCAACAGTTAAATGCAAAAGCATATAAGTATGTGCCCTTGACTTCTGGGACTTCAAGCTGTGGTCTCAAGTCCATGCAACCTTGATATCGATAACACACTCGGATACTTTCATGCGTTCTCTGGTCTCTGAGACGTTCTGTCTCTTCTCCAACATTATGGCAGACTTTGGCAAAACAGTTTTGTTTTGGTTTGTATATTGTGTGCCAGGAACATTCATGTCTGTTGTCAGTCACCTGTATATTTAACTGATAAACAGCACTTCTTGTGCTGTTTTCAGAGATGACAGTAGACATTTTACTGTATATTTCTGCTGGAACTGATTGCCCTTTGAGAACAAATTATTTCTGTGTAAACTTAGTCCCAAATTAATAATGTCGGCCTCTAGAACTGGGTGTTTGTAGCTAGGCGACATACTTATTGACATTTTTTCGATAAAAAGAAGATTTACTGCACCACTAAGACTAGTGGATACGTATTTTTAACATACCCCAAACTTAAAAACACACATATACCCCAACAAAGAGTATAAAGGGCATAAAAAGCTTAAAACAGGGTGCGTGTATGTGTGCAGGCACCTTGTGTTTCTTTACAAAGATGCATAATACATCTGTTTTCTGGGATCGTTTTGACAACGGTGTTATCATGAAACTTTTATAACTTTTCTGTTTTCCATCGTGTAAACATGACATAAGACCTCCACCATTTATTATGACCTTTAGTAGAATCCTTAACCTCCTGAAGGAGTCACAAATCAGGGCATAAAGAGCTTTCTGTGTGACGCTAAGAACTAAAAACCCAATTTGCCATCCAAGCAGCGCAGTACATGGCAACACGTTTTTTTTGGTTAACTTTAAATTCAAAATCATTAAAAGCAAAAACAAGAAATCACACTTTATTGTAGCTTACAAGACTTATAAAAACACAACACTTTTAACTGGACTGCGAAAGCATACTGTAAATGCTCCCACAGAGTCTCAGAACTTTGAGAAAACAACATCTTTAAGGCTTTTCTTCTCTTTAGCTGCCTGAGCAGACTTCATCAGGTCCTTGGTTTGGAGCATGCTCATATTCCAGCTGGCCTGCAGAGGGACAGATAGGACGGGTAGTACAGGTGAGAACAGTGTTATGTTAAAAACATGGGTGGGACATGTGTTGTTGACGTCCGTAATAGAGCAGAAAGCCAAATCCTCCATTTGGCTCAAGTTTGAAATTCAAGGTTCCAAGGATACCAAATAAATGTAGTGTCGCAAGATTTTAAGGTTAAGAGTCATTTACTAATATTTAAAGTAAACTCAGTAGAATAACATATATCTACTACATCAACCACTTCTCAGAAAATGACCATATTTTTTAGATGATAAAACATTGTGGTCAAAGATGATTTTGTGGTTTTCATATGGTCAGACACTTGCATGTGTAGGCACAGAGATATTTAAAGATGTACCTTAAAAATTGGTAACACTTTAGTATAGGGACCAATTCTCACCGTTTACAGGTTGCTTATTATAATGCATATTATTAGCATATTGGCTGTTTATTAGTACATATAGGGCACATATTCTGCATGAACATATTCTACGTCCCTAATACTACTCAATACCTAAACCTAACAACTATCATACTAACTATTAATAAGCACCAATGAGGAGTTTTTGGAGGCAAAAGTCGTAGTTAATGGTTTGTTAATAGCGAGAATGGAAACTAAAAATAAAGTGTGACCAAAATAAAGTGTACTACTACATACAAGGAAGCAGATGAGTCTAGAATATAATAGTAAAATGGGATAAGAGGGATAGTTCACCCTTTATTTTATCTCAAAGGGTTATTTAGTATCACGTAGGAGATTGGGAGCATATAAGAGAACGAGCGACCGGACCGTCGAAGAGAGAGGACCGGGCCCGAACATGTTTATGTTTGTATTTATGTTTTATTCGCTGGCCGTGGTCCGTGAGGGGCGGCCGGCTGTCTTTTTACTTTTGTTATTATTTGATTAAATGTTTAAAATGTCTGCCGGTTCCCGTCACCTTCCTTCCTTTTATTGAGCTTTTCTACAGTAATAATAATGGAAGTAAACAGGTACCGGCACACTTTGAGAGTGACATATCATCTTGTAAACCAATTTGATCGATTCCCCCTTTTTGTATAGAGTGCATCGCTTTGCGGCCCCAAAATAAATATTTATAATCTTTAACTTAGAATTTTTAATAAAGACCAAAAACAAATGTAGTTATACAATACTCGATGATCAATTCCTTCAGTTGGTGGGCAATTTGTGCCCCCCCTGGATCCACTGTAAGTTATGTTTAGTGTATTGCAAGCGCAGATGTCTCAGAATTTCTTCTTTATTGTTCGGCTGAAGAACAAATGTCACCCTGAATGGCCTGAGGGTGAACTATCGCTTTAATTACACTTGAAACTAGTTATTTATTATTCATTTGAATTAATTAAAAGAGCCGATTTTATTGTTTATCATTGAATAAATTCTTATCAAGGTTGATGTAGGATATAGAAAGTAATTAGTAATAATAATTTATCAAATACTTTTTGGAGAGAGTCATTTGTACAGTAATCTTACCACACTATTGAATATGTAATAAGTAACTAGTAATTCATTACTTTTTCAGAGTAACTTACCCAACATGCACGTTATAAGAAAATGCTTTTCCATCGTAATACATTAAACCACGTTAAGCATTTTTCGCGTGAAGCGTTTTAACAAGTCCAAGGCCATTGAATTACATTTTCATCTATACTGTGTATGCTGGCTACGAGTCTTGTGTCAGATTTAGTTCTCACCATGTGCTTTAGGCCGTCTTCAACACTGTGATCTCTGGAGAAAATAAGATTGATTTTGGTTCCCTGGACTGCTACAGGACTTCTGCTAGCGATCTCTCCCGCCATCTCCAGAGCTCCAGCCATCATGGTCTCTTTATCTGGAAACACACGGCTGTGTAAGAGAAGAGAGAACACAAGAACAGCCACGTTAGGTTTTTTCAAATGATCAAATGAATTTCAGAACAACACACTCGGCACAACGATGTAAGGCAATAGGAGCATCGCAGTGCCAACTATATATCACAGCCTACCACTGAACCTGAAAACCATAATTAAATAAAATTAAAGGCCTAAAGGGGAAAAATATGTTTAAAAGTAAAACACCACAAACTGTAGATATTGGAGATAACCAGTCGATTTTAGAGGAAGAAATAAAATAAAGGACATGATACCTTAAAATATGTATATGTTAGGAATACATTTATATTGATTAAATATTTAAAGCATGTATTTCCAAAATTAGATGCATTTTTCAACAAAAAAAATGAATTCCAATTAATAGCAATTAATAGTTTTGATTGAAGCCACAATAACTCAAAAATACAGCTAAATAACACCATAAAAGCATGATAACATAATTAAAAACATGATTTTTGAGTAAAATGTAAACGGAGTTATCACTTTTGGGAAAAAACTCTTCATTTGAACTATGCATTGGGTCTAGCAACCCCTTCATACCTTCTACATTATTGCTTAAATATCTCACCTGACCAATCCACAGCTTTTGGCTTCATCTGCATACATCTTCCTTCCAGTCAATGCCAACTCGTTCACCAGACTTAAAGACAATAAACACTGATGAAGATACTGTGAATTGCATAAAGCTATGGATGATACTGGATAATACAGCTATGATACCTTCGACTTCCAATAACTTTGGGAAGACGCTGCAAAGTCCCGAGATCAGCTACCAGACCGAAGTCAACATCCTGAACAGAAAACATCAATAACATACATTCTTTCTGTACATTTAGGTTTGTGCACACTGAGCTTTCCTGTAGCTCAGTGGTAAGAGCATTGCGTCAACAACGCAAGGTTGTGGGTTCGAGCCCAGGAGACTGCAAATGCCTATGTTAAATGTATAGAGTAAAGCAATGTAAGTCGAAAGCGTCTGCTAAATGCCTAAATGTAAATGTTTAGGTTGTGAAAGTTGACTTTACAATTATCTGTGTATATATACAATATACATTCAACAGCCACTTTACAAGATAAAGTGTTCACTATGCTAATTACGTTGCAGCTACGTTGTTGACTTGATCAAGCAGATTTGCTTTCGTTCAAGATGATCAAGAGTCTCTCGTCTCAGAGGAGACTCTGATGAATGGTTATATGAACCGTTCCTGGCCGATGACGTCATTGTAAGCAGCGAAAATTGGCTCTAATCTTTGAAGGTACGTGATGTTTACAACATTTGCGACATGGTTACACACCTTAACCTGAAACCAGGCGTCTTGTGAACAAAGTCGTATATCACAGGCTGTGATCAGATCCATTCCTGAACAGGTACACAGGGAAAGTCCCATGTTTAAAACTGATCATGAAGAATTCAATGCTAAAATTGCAATAGAAAGTAGTGTTTAGGAAACGAACCTCCTCCTCCTGTACATGCACCATGAACGGCCACGATCACTGGTTTTGGACACTGCAAAGAAACATCAGACACATGATATGATACAGTCTGTAAATGACATCATGATGTGAACTTTTCTTAACAACACATGGGGTGTCATGGCAGCCCCCACAATTTAGTTGTTAGAATGTTTAAGTGTTGGGTCGCGATTGTGTAGAAGCCTTAAAGAGAGTCAAACTGCCATTACAGACGGTTTCATTTTTACAACATGAACAAACGTTACTTTGCATGTGCACTTTTGTGACTTCCCAGCCCAACTTAACTTCCGGTACACTTTAACAAACAATAAAGTGTTTGTAGATTATTTCTGATAACTATCAAAAGAAACTGAGAAGAAGCGTTACTTGGCTTAACTTTTCTCTCCAATATTTTGAATTTATACTGCGATACTAAACTCAACCACTAGATGTTAATGTAACATACCGTTTCTTTAAATGCGAACGAACTACAGGACACACTCAACCAATTGTTTATTTAATAAAATGAACAAACAACAAAATTCATCTCTGCAGCTCTGGTGTGTATTTTGCATTTTTTATTTGAAACTAAAGGAGTGCCCTCCCCACATACTCACCATTTGAATATGATTCTGTTGTGTTACTCTAAAGTGTAGATTGGTGAAAAATACAGTCAAAGTCTTGCGAGTGTTTTCATTGGATATTTCTTGTGTCATTTGCTTTGTGAGTTTGCGAGATGTAAATATGAAACTGGATATTATATGTATGATTTTCGCGGGAGAGGGTTGGTTGTGGGAAGACAAATTCAGAACTTTATTTTGTTCTTTTTACGTAACATAAAGGCTAAATTATTGGAAGTGGTGGGAAAGCTGAGGTTCTAAGCTTTCAAAATAAATTATTTACTGTATGTCTAGTTTTTTGTTTAAGATGCAATGATGATGCAATACTGGACCCACCTGTGGATCCGGATTTGGTGACAGAGTTGAAAAGGTTAAAAGAACATGCTAAACTTTTCCTTTAAGGTTTTTCGTTATACTAAGATCATATGAATACATTCTAAACACTCACCTTTTCCATAACAGAGAAAGCCTCTTGGTATTTGACTATGATCTGGCGAAAACCCCATGAGATTCTTGCTGTGTCCTCTCCCACAGGCTGTAGTAAATCAATGGCCACGTCCATAAAATCAAACCCTGTCAATGAAATTATCACGATTCAGTTAATATGTCATTTATGTCTGAAATGCTGCTGCTTTGGATAAAGCGTCTGCAAAATGCATGCTAAATGTAAATCACAAATAAAAAAACATCGAAAAGAAAGTCATAAAGAAACAACAGGTCATATGTTTTAAGTATTGTAGTAGTAGATATTGTGGCTGTACCAGACGTGAAAAGCTTGCCAGCCCCAGAGAAAACCACCACACGACACTCTGAGTCTTCAGCTATCTGCTTGAAGCAGTCGACCATTTCACTGCAAGCAAAACAGAAATCACACATACAAAACAATTCAACGTTATAGCATTGATTGCATGTGCTATGACACTGCTTAGTCCAGTGGTTCTCAAACTGGGGGGGCCCCAAGATGGATCCTGGGGGGCACACATTTTCTGTAGCATTTTATGAAATATAGAAATTTATAGTGAATTTTATTCCACTAATTTACCACGAAGCGATGCACTCTACACAAAGGGGGACTTACAACGAAAAAGTTTGAGAACCACTAGTGTAGTCAAGACTGAAATTAATAGACATGGCCTCAGATGTACCTCCAGAAAGCCGTGATCAATTCATTGTCTTTCTCGGGTACACAAAGCTCGACATGAGTGATGCCATTAGCCGGGCGGCTGATTGTCAGGGTTGTGAAGGGAGGAGTGGTGAGTCCTGTAGTAGACATTTCTGCTTTCGAGACAGGAATATAGATCCTGTTAGTATTAAACAAACCGGTCAATGATGACCGTTTAGTAAAAATCTGATATCTTGACAACGTTTGCAAGCATAACAATTCAATAACAGCAAATACTATTGCATGCATTTTTTGCAAGATGTGACAGCACATTTATTACATGACCTTTAACCCAATGAACTAAACCAAGAATGTGTAATCATTCACCTACGTTTAGCTAAAGAAAATCATTTTACAAAATGAATATAAATAACTGTTGGATAACGATGCATATAAGACAAGCTTTTTTGCAAGACACAATAACATACAATAATACAGTTTGATGATTACAACAATTATTAATACAGCAAATATTAAGATTATTACTGTTGTTAAATATGATCAGTTAGCAGTGTTGGGTAAGTTACTCTGAAAAAGTAATTAATTACTAGTTACTCATTACATATTCAATAGTGTAATTAGATTACTGTACAAATTACTCTGTCCAAAAAGTATTTAGTTACTCATTACTAATTACTTTCTATATCCTACATCAACCTTGATTAGTAAAGTAATTCAAGGATAGACATGAAACGGCTTATTTAATTCATTCAAATAAATAATATTATTAACGGACCAAAGTATGACAAATGTGAGAATTATACATTAAAGCACAGATTTTAAAGTTAGACTTTGAATTTTGATGTCAATACACTATTGCACATGCATGTATTGCACAAAGTATTTGGTTTAATTACATCAAAAGAGTAAGAGTAATCCCTGACTTAACTTTTTCAAGGGGAAAGTAATGAAAATACACTAACTAATTACTTAGTAACTAGTTACACCCATCATTGTCAGTTAGTGACTACTTACTTGACAGCAGATCTGAAAGTAGTTCCTAGTGCCTTAACCGATATTCACGCTTACTGTATGACACAGATCCACAGACTTCAAAATGTGTAACTTAACTTCGGAGGAGGGGCTATCAGACGCTGTGGGGGCAAAGTCCGGGCAAAGCGTCATGTGACATATGCTGTATACATCATTAACATACAATCACACACTGTGACAACTGAATAATTCTGTTGCTAAAGACGAATCCTTTTACCTGATCTTTATGGAAGACCAGGGGTGGAAAAGTAGATTACCAGTCACAAATCTACTCAAAGTAAAAGTTACTTAATTACTTTTTAAAAGTGGGGGACCTCAGTGAACAAGAAACATGAATCCCTTTGCCAGGAGTTTAATCAGTTTGATACGTACCTGCTGTTTTCGGCCAAAGACTGGTTAAGTGGGGGAAAGTGTTTTGTTCATGTTCAGAGCTTCACAGCACTCTCTCGTGGTGTTGCCATGTTTACATATTTTTAAGAGCTTAGCATTTGTTGTTTAGTCTTTTCTTATGAAGCTGCATATACATTATATTTAGTAAAGTGAACAGTTGCGCGTAGTGGTTTTTTGCCATATTAAATGTGTCGATGTGTATTTTGCACTTGTCATTGTTTGCTGTTCTTGTCAACAATATATGATCTGGCAACACGGTCCTTTTTACGGCAGAGCTGGCTTACAGAAGAGAGAGACATATGATGCAAGTTTAAATATGTCATTAAACCAGAAGTTTTTTAATTTGGTTCCATACACTCTGCGTAAATGTGGTGCAGATACATAAGTGAACCGTGCGTCTATAAAACAGGATTTAACGCTCAAAATATGGCATAATGCACCAATGTCAGTTTTGACTTTTACTGAACTGTCCAAACTTCTTATTAGTAACCAATGTAACGAGGGAACGAGCAGTATTTAAAGGTACAGTTCGTAAGAATTTTGCAGCAAAATATACAAAAACCACTAGGCCAATGTTATATATTTTTTTCTGCTGACTACTGACAATATCTCAAATGTTTCCAACTGCTTTTAAATCCTGAGAAAATGGCCATTCTAAACAGTGGACCGGGGCCGTTTAATCGCCTGTCAATGGCGTCATATCCGCGTTACCTATAGTTACCGCCTTTACTGACGTACAACCGCATGACACTGTCGTAGACCGATGCAGAAGTAGTTTGTACGGTCGGTCCGTCTAGGATTATTGCAAATGATGTGGGTACGTTCAAAATAACTTAAACAAAAACTAAATCACACTATATCACACCATCGAATTGTATAATTACTGTATTCATGAGTAACAATTTAGTTTAAAACCTTACATTACTCCGGTCTAATTCATTATAATGAAATAAAAAGATTTAATCAAACGCAACATTTATAAATCTTTATTACTTTACCTCTCCCGCAACATGATTTCTCGTTCGCGTCTGATTGCATCAGCGGTACCATCTGCGGTGGAGTTGAAGACTACATATCCCATCATTCAACGCATCTACACAGCATAATTTACTTTCAACCTCTGTGGAAGACCGTAAATACACTTTAACGCGTTCGTTTCAAACGTCTTGTCCCTGTTGGCCTTCCATAGAACTTTATCTCTTTCTCAACATTTTCTGTTTACCTGTATGCAGCTCTATTTGCATTAACATTCCAGCTACACTCCTATTTCAGCCCTAAGCCCTTAATGACTTGGAATCTGACCTTATGACCCAATAACGTACAAACTTTGTGATATATTTGCATAGCATATTTTGTTAAAGGTACAATTTTGGTGGGTTGGCTAATGTTAACGTTTTCTTTCTGCAAGCCGTTTTAATATGAAGAGTAGTTCTTAAAAAATGCTTGATAAAATTAACCCCGTGGGTATTACACAACAGTAAAATTGTAACATTGCCACGAACAAACAAGAAGAAGTATTTTTACACCCCCATTTTTAAATACCAGAACCACTATCGATGTCATTTATGGTAGTTTACATGAAAAATCTCGTAACATAACAGCAAAGACGAACATTTCAAGTGTACATTTATACCAAAAGTGTCATTAGATAGCAAGTAAAAAATGTTAAGGTTATGCTCACCAGGCATACGTCTCCAAGAGCAATGGTGCATGTACTGGAGAGAAGTGGAACACGCCCACTTCATTTCTCTATAACTAATGCTTTGATTTTATGAAGACATGCAAAAACATTTATTTATGGGACACCACTGTGATAAATCCTTAAAATCCTTTAAATGAATGGAGATGTTTTTTCTGGCGCATTTTATAAATCCCGTTTGAAGCATCTGTAATAGATTGAACTTCTGTGTGGAACAGTGAGATGTTCATGGATTCGTCAAGTGACAATACAGAACATACATTTACAATTGAACTAATCACAAATGTTACGCTTTAATTAGTCTGCTTCTTCAATATATATTTTAATGTCTTATTTTTTTATTTTATATCAGTATTCGTTCAACATAGTTTTATGAAGGTATGTTGAATGCAATGTTGGGCAAGTTACTCTGAAAAAGTTATTAATTAGTTACATATTCAATCGTGTAATTAGATTTCTGCTCAAATTAATCACTCCAAAAAGTATTTAATTACTTATTACTTATTACATTCTATATTCCATCAACCTTGATTAGATAAGTGATTCAAGGATAGACATGAAACTGCACTTTTGCCAAAACTGCGCTGACCAAAATATTACAAATGTGAGAATTATACGGTGCATTAAACCACATGCTTTATAAACCACATACAAAGTTGGACTTTGAATTTTGATTTCGATTCCACTATTGCAAAACAAGTATTTACTTTAATTGCTTCAGAAGTAACTGTAATTAAATTACAGGAAAAATCTGAGTAATCCCTTACTTTACTTTTTCAAGGGGAAAGTAATTTAATTACAGTAACTTATTACTTGGTAACTAGTTACACCCTACACTGCTGGTATGCCTCACCTGTGCCCCGGACTATCATTCTTCATCATCTCCTCCAGCTTCATCACAGTGTACTGTTCAAACTTTTTACATATTCTTTAAACAAACAAACCTCCTGAGACTTTACATTTACATTTAACCCTGCCACACTGTTGATAGTAAAGATAGGAGTTGTAATGTGTAAATTCATCTTCAATTATTTTATATATAATGTTAAGAAAACAGTACAATCATCATTGTCGTAGGATATTGTCAAGTCATATTATGTAAGTCGTCGTCAAAAAATGACAAGGTACATAAAGCACGATCTAATGTATGCATCTTATATGATTTCGTTTTAATCGTCGTCAAGTGTTGTAGTTTTTTGGGTAAACTGACATTTGTGTGCCAAACATTATTAAAGCCACCCACAAAAATCCTGAATCAAACTTTAAGTTAACCAGATCTATAAACAGAACTCTTCTCCCCGAAGTTAAAACTAAACCGAAGAGCCAAGATGCTTCCACAGAATTTCAGAGCTTAGAGAAAATAATGTCTTTAAGGCTTTTCTTCTCCATCGCTGCCTGAGCTGACTTCATCAGGTCATGGGTTTGAAGCATGCTCATATTCCAGGTGGCCTGCAGAGGGACAGACGACAACGGGAAGTACAGTTTAGAACGGTGTTAATGTTTCAATTATGGGTGTCACATGCTTTATTGGCACAGGAAGTCACACCCTTCATTTTTCTCATATTTAAATTTCCTCTTAATAACCTTGAAAATATTTCAAGGATTGCTACACAACCAAAAAATGTAAATTTTAAATAAGGGCACGATTCTTATGTCAAGACCGATTTAGATCTCACCATGTAATTCAGGCTCTCCTGAACACTGTGATCTCTGGAGAAAATAAGATTGATTTTGGTTCCCTGGACTGCTACAGGACTTCTGCTAGCGATCTCTCCCGCCATCTCCAGAGCTCCAGCCATCATGGTCTCTTTATCTGGAAACACACGGCTGTGTAAGAGAAGAGAGAACACAAAAACAGCCACGTTAGGTTTTTTCAAACGATCAAATGCATATTGAAAACAAACACACTGCGCAACAATGTAAGGTTGTGGCTTTAGAAGTCTTTGATTAAAGGAATAAAGAATCAAAGAGCCAGTCTACAGCCTGTGGGCATTGGTTCAAACAAAAGTACAGTAGGATTAAATCTAAGAGATGTTTGAAATGAAATCTACAAACGATTGCGAATGTTTTGGGAATAACACACAATGGCTAACATTACAAATCAACATTAAAGGCAAAAATAAAGATTAATATGTAGAAAATGACCCCCCTACTATACTATACACATATCATCTGTTTTACTATGATGTAGTAACTTTAAATAAGCAAAATTACACTCAAGGCTATGCTGTTTTGTTAATACAGTTACACGCTCTAGTACCTCATCACTTTAAGTCCCCGTGACCGTTTTTACTTCCGAATTTCAATGAGAAAATGTGTGGCCGTGGCTTGCGTCTTTCACTGCGAATTGATTGGATGTGTAAAAACAGCCATTGCATTTTCAAATGAAACTGGCAGCAGACCGACAGTTAAAGGGGAGGAGTTAACGGATGCTCCGCCCAAGCCGTCTAATCTACATCATTTCAGTAATCTTCATTTTCAGTAATAAGTAAGCTATTTACTATAAACTCTGCAAAATTTCATGAAAAAATAAGAATTTCACTGGGACTTTAAATATCTCACCTGACCAATCCACAGCTTTTGGCTTCATCTGCATACATCTTCCTTGCAGTTAATGCCAACTCGTTCACCAAACTCAAAGAAAACATAAATACATTTTACTTTTAAATTTCTAAATAATATGTTAATTGTTACTAGATGTATAATACAGCTTTAGATTTTGTGCATATTGTATACCTTCGATTTCCAATAACTTTGGGAAGACGCTGCAGAGTCCCAACATCAGCTGCCAGGCCGATGTCAACTTCCTGTGCAGTTAAAAATAAATGAATACAGGCATCTGCATTTGAAACTTCATTCAAGTTAACTACGTGTCAGCAACACGGAAACCAGATCTCTATCCAAGACAGTAACTTCGGGATCTAAACCATGAATCCTTCAATTTAGACCACAATCTTTGAGGAATGTATCCTTTGTTGGATGCCACAGGTTGTTCTGAGGGAAAAAGGGGATCCAACCCAGCACCAGCTAGATATACTTAATAAAGTGGCCAGTGAGTGTATAAGAGTAAACAAATGAAATCATGAAAATTCTCTTTCACGCACCTTGACCTGAAACCAGGCATCTTGTGTACAAAGTCGTATATCAGATGCCGTGATCAGATCCACTCCTGTAAGAAGACATAACAAGGAAAAATCGCATGTGTTCAATTCAGTACTAAAATAATCACGAAAGAACGTAGAGTGTAACGAAAACTAACCTCCTCCTATACATGCACCATGAATGGCCACGATCACTGGTTTTGGACACTGCAAAGAAACATCAGAGACATGACATAAAACAGTTTGTACATTACACACCTCCACATGACGTGAATACCGCCTATGACTGCCTATCCATATGGATATACTGAGATGTTCTTCTGAATGATGTCATCAAAAGTCACCTTTTCAATAACAGAGAAAGATTCCTGGTATTTTACTATGATCTGCCGCAAGTTCCATGAGATCCTCGCTGTGTCGTCTCCCTCAGGCTGCATTATATCGCCGGCCATGTCCATAAGATCAATCCCTGCATATGGGATCAAATGATTACGATTAAGTTAATATGTCAATCGTGTTTTTAATGCTACAGGCCAAATGTTTATATCTTAAAGTACCTTTTTGTTATAAGCGGTATCTGCTGATACAATCATCACTATAACTAAAGCATAGCTAATAAATCCCACGTACGAAGAGCTACATTCCGCAAACAAGGTCTTGTCCGAAAAAGGCCTCTTGCTCCAAGCCAGATATACATCTAAAGTTGACCAAAGTAATCCACGAAAAGTCATAGAATTAACAACAGATAACACCTAGCAAAGGACATCAGATCTCTTCCCCCATTCAAAGCCATAGTAGGGAAAATAAATACTATGGGAGTCAATGGTGGATGAGATCTGTTTAGCTACTGACATTCCTCCAAACATCTTAATTTGTCGGAAAAATAAATGAGGACAGATTTGTGTGAACTATCCCTTTAAACGGTGGGTCCACAAGGAGAGGGTCCAATGTTACTTATTTGGGCTTGTATGTTTTGGGCTCTGAGATAAAGGGAGGGACGGCCCGGTCCGCTGATCAGCACATGGTTGTGAGATGGAGACAATGACCCAAGCAGGTTGGAACATAGAGATGGAGCATTATTCCTGGAGCACATTTTTCATATTAAAACAACCTGTATGATTTCAAATGATAAGTGTTCCTGTAGCTCAACTGGTGGATGATGGTGCTTGCTTCACCACGACAGTGGGTTCATTTCTTGTAAATGACACATGACTTCATGTACACTGTAAATGTACTGTAGGTTGCTTTGGATAAGGCATCCGGCAAATGCATAAATCACAGAAAAAGCTTAAAAAAGAAAGATAATGCTGTAAAGTGTTAGTGTAGTAGTGTGGATTTACCAGCTGTAAAGATCTTGCCAGCCCCTGAGAAAACTACAACACGACACTCTTTGTCTTCAGCTATCTGATTGAAGCAGTCGACCATTTCACTACGAGCAAAAGAAAATAAATAAAACAGCAATTCAACATAACAGTATTATAATGCATTCTCTGTAACTTAAGTGTAAACCGGAAAATGCGACCAACTTTGTTTCCACGTTAATGGATCCAAATCAGTAAACTGATGTTAAAGATGGAGCACTTTATGGATTGACTAGCACGCATGAATTATACACCACATATGTGAATTTACAAAGCAGTTCATGTGAACTTAAAGTGTAGCATAAGTCAATAATGGATGTGGCATAGTCACAAAAGGCAGATCGCATGCACCTCCAAAAAGCCTTGTTCATGGCGTTGCGTTTCTCTGGTCGACAGAACTCGACATGAGTGATGGTATCGGCCGGGCGGCTGATAGACAGGGTTGTGAATGGTGGAGTGGGGCTTCCTGTGGACATTCCTCTGACAGCATTCAAGACAGGAATCAACAGACCCTGTTCTAAGCAGGCAAGATACACATTAACATTACTGACATTACAGACAGTTAATAAAAGTGTAGGATATTTAAGGTAAATGCCTTAGAAAAAACATTACTGGTTTGCATATTGAGACAAAACAATGGCACTGACATACTTTAAGATATGTTGGGGCAAATTATTTCAGTTAAGACAGTTAAGACAGTTCAAACATTCATTTTAGTCTGGGACTAGCTTTAAATCTTGTCTTGGAAACCGGCTTTAATCTACAACCTTCATTTTGTGAACAGTTTTGCTTGAACCTTTAAAACGAAAGGCACTTACTTAATTATATTACTAAAGCACACATTTTAAGTCCATCTATACATTAATATACACACACACAGCACACACATGACACAATACGTGATTAGTGAAAGTCTTTTAGATTGCATCACATACACAATAGAGCTTATTTGCAGAATAATGAACATATAAACATTTTATATTAATAACATGTACTAATGTCATTGCCATTTGAGCATGTATCGAGAACTTAATCTTCTTAATCTCATGTTATTCTAAATCATATGAAATGAATTTTCAGATGTAATACCCCCTGACCCTTTACCCAGTGTCCCAAGTCAAACATGTGAAATTAACCACGTGCATTCATCTATAGTAAAGCATTATCATTTACATTGTAAATGTAATTGATTGGTAACGATATATAATGACACACACATTTTCTTTCTTAATGACATCTACAGATTGCTTTATACAATTTTAGAGTTATTTGATTCAGTGTTCACGACACTATTTAAAACTAGTCTTCCAAACTCAATTTGTAATGTCATTTCGATCAAACGATATTCGCGACAACTTACTTCTGAACGAAGTTCTGAATAGAAATGTCATTGATGCCCTTTGACCGAGATTTGCGTTGACTGGACTTGGGGTCTATTTATGACTCAAATAAAAGTGCCGCCTTGACACTTTAAAGGTGTTGTCAAACTTCACTGTGTTTATCTAGTAAAATAACTTGCTATTATTAAATACAAATAAAAGCAGAACTGTTCGGGATGTTTTATTTACGCATTTCTTGCATTTCTTCTTCTTTGATGTATATGGCGGTTGGCAAACCAACTTATGGTGCAAAGTCCGCCACCTACAGGCTGGTCCAATATTCTGTTTAACAGTTTTGTTATTTTGATGGAATTAAACGGAGCTTTATTAACTCTATAAAAACTGTTTATCACATTCTATAAATTCAGATAATTTATGACAGCAGATTTAAGTTTCTCATTTAACTGCAGTCTTTACCTTTCGTGTTGCTTTTATTAACTAAATCAATAACTGCTTTACAGTTTCTGAAAGTCTAATTATCAGACTGACCGGATTCAGGCATTTATTGTCTCTTTTTTCTAAAGAGATTTATTAAAAACAGCGTCCTCAATACTTATCTATATAACTGTATCAATCCCCTCTATTTTTTTAGTTACGTTTTTATTATGAGAGTGATGGTATTTATATACAACTGCATTTTAATGTGTGTTATGTAAAATTTATTAAAACTAATGAATATAAATATAACATATATAAATTCATATATAATGCTTCTCATTAGATACATAGACGACAATTTAAAAAATACATTAACATATTAAAGGTTGATGCAGCTATAGAATAAGTATAATATATTATAATAATTTAATGCATATACAATTATAAAAATTTTACGCACTTCACTGATAAAAAAAATCACTGAGAAGAATTATAATAATTTTATAAATATACAATTATAAAAAATATTACGCACTTCACTAATAAAAGGATCATTGAGAAGCGCTTTTTGACAATTTAGTTTTATCCAATCATAATCCGCAATATTGAATTACACTGTTTTCATTGGATTACAGTGTTGATTGACAGTTTTTTTACACCAGTTAGACTTGTCGTTATTATCCAAAGGGCGTTACCTTGCCTAGCCCATTTTCTGTAGTTTTCATCCATTTCGTTTTGATGCGCGTGAATCGTTACGGGACAACATGGCGGCACAGACGGCCCGCTACTACAGCGAAGGCGGCAGAGCGACAAAACGGCAAAAAACCGAAAACGAAGGTGGAATGGCGACCGTAAGACGAGAGTTTATGCAGATACAATTGAATAGTTTAGTATGAACCTGAGTATTTTATAAAGTTGTATTTCGCTTGCCTTTGCAGGTTGAAATAGCAAAAGTTAGCCTACTAGCTAACCAAACAATTAATGGTCTGCTACAGCAACCTGGGTTTTACACTACTGAAAAATACTGCAAAATTGCAGAATGTGCTAAAATAACATACTGTGACGTTAAAATGTAAATAATATCTGATATATAAATTATATTAAAGGGAAATGTTTTGCTTTTGTAACACATGTCTGCAATTCTGATAGTGATGAATGAATGGGTTGTTGTATGTAACCTCATTAGATAAAGTAAGCTTATGGGAACTGGTGTTAATAATATGCAACGATGAGTGTTCAAAATATGTCAAATGTTAGTTTTGCACATAAACAATGTCTTAATATTGCTATTAACCAAACATATTGCTGTTTGCATGCGAGTTTAACACGTTGATGACCTACAAGTCTGTCACGCCTGCGCTTGAACTATTGATTTGTTTACATTGCAGGAAGGTTACGAAGATCCTCACAAGACCCTCCCTTCTCTTGTGGTGCATGTCAGAGGGTTAGTGGATGGGGTTTTGGAGTCCGACATTGTTGAAGCCCTGCAAGAGTTTGGAACCATCAGGTAAAATGAAAAATTAGTTTTCACAGTTTTATACATATAAAAAAGATGAAGAATAGGAAACCGAATATGTGACAGAATTAATAGATGTTGTGATCTTATGTTTTCGAGATGTGTCAATTTATTTCGGTATTTTGCACTCGTACTGTAAACTAAGTGCCAAAGACGTTGTTGATGTATGAATCTTACCTCGCTAGTTGTGCTGTATCTTGTTTATGCCTGTTATTGCATCCGATGCTCTGCAGTTATGTTGTACTGATGCCAAAGAAGCGCCAAGCCCTGGTTGAATACGAGGACATGAATGGGTCCTGCAATGCTGTTACTTATGCCAACGACAACCAAATCTACATTGCCGGGCACCCCGCATTCATAAACTACTCTACCAGTCAGAAGATATCCAGGCCGGGCGACCCTGATGATTCCCGCAGTGTTAATAATGTTTTGCTTCTCACAATCATGAACCCTATTTATCCCATAACCACGGTAAGGCTCACTATCGCCAAGTTATATGTTTGCCGTTTTTCAAAAAATTTAGTTCTAACAGTCTTGTTTTTACAGGATGTTCTGTATACAATTTGCAACAACTGTGGTCCTGTTCAGCGAATCGTCATCTTCAGGAAGAATGGTGTCCAGGCCATGGTCGAATATCCTTTTGTGTTTTAGGCTACGTATGCTCGTTAGAATGCAGCTGTTTTATGAAGTGGTGAATATATCTTAAAGGTTCGGTCTTGTTTCGACCTGCCATAATTTTTTTAATGATGTTTGGAAGGGGATCTGTGTCTCATTAGCCTTTCTTAAGTATTATGTATTATAACAATACTCCAGATAACAATGTCTGTATTTACAAGACTTGATTACAGTCATATTTCTTTAACTCCCCTCACATTTGACTCTGTTCAGAGTGCCCAAAGGGCCAAAGCCTCGCTTAATGGGGCTGACATTTACTCTGGCTGCTGTACTCTGAAGATTGAGTATGCCAAGGTGAGGATCGTCAAAATTGTATATTTTAGTGATGGGCGATATAGCAAAAACCATCAAGTTAAACTAATCAACAAATTTTATTTTTCTTTCCAGCCGACACGTCTTAATGTATTCAAGAATGACCAAGACACATGGGACTACACCAATCCAAACCTGAGCGGCCAAGGTAACGTGAACTCTGCGTCTGCTCTGACATCGCTCAGCGCCCTTACTGCCACTGTGGGGGAAATAAGCGGGTGGGTCTTGGGCAAGAACTGCAGCGATCAATCTACCGTTTACCTTAGGCATACCAACGTCTTCATTATATGCTGTGTATGTTGTTCTGGCTCTCTGAGGGGGAGGTAAAGCTCTATCCCTGTGATCCTCAGGATGTGCTCCTAATTTCTTACAAGCTTCCTTTTCCAGCAAAGCCCATCTAAAGTCGGTAGTGTAAGGGGCAAGTGGCTTACTGGGTCAGCACCGTATCAGTCCATGGTTTCTTAAAGTCAACATGAAATGTTGATCGCAAAATGTTTTTAGATTTGATTGAATTGTACAAATTGGTTGGAAGTGTTTAACCAGAGGTAAGTAAAATAAATGGCGTTAATATTGTTTTCATGGTGACTTTAAGACATGGCTTTGACTCGTAGATATTTGTCTGAAAAAAAAGTTCAAATCTTAGTTCTTCTGAACGAAATGTTCTTTGGTGCTCGCCCATGGCAATTTGCTCCTCACATTCATGCTGTACATTCAGAGACCAATACGAAAGCACAGAAACTTCCAGCAACACTCAGTACATCTGGACACTGGGGGACATGACCTATATTTCATTGAAGACACAACAGGTTGCTCACACTATCAGTCTACAAAGCACAACTGCTTCCTATCGCTGTGAGAAATTTCTCCAGATGGACAAACACTCATTTTACTCTCGTCAAACTGCAAGGCATCCTGACAAACACCTGACCACGCAACATTTCGCACTCCCACAGAACCGACACTGCCAACGAAGACATGCTACCACGGCACAACACACTGAAGGATTTGGGGTTGTCGGTGCAAGTAGTTTTGGCTCCAACACCCTTTCAGCCATTTTTTAACGGCTCGAGAACAAGACACACATCACCATAACTTC
Source organism: Triplophysa tibetana (assembly GCA_008369825.1). Taxonomy (NCBI): domain Eukaryota; kingdom Metazoa; phylum Chordata; class Actinopteri; order Cypriniformes; family Nemacheilidae; genus Triplophysa; species Triplophysa tibetana. The sequence continues at coordinate 4,297,456 of CM017917.1, read as the reverse complement.
ACTGCTCACAAGGGATCTCGAAAAGTGACAACACACCACAATGCACCAAACAAAAGCCTCCTCATCATTTGTGTCAAACTGACGTCCAATCCCCCCTCAAAAAAAGCTTTCTCTGAACCTGTCTGTCTTTCTCTGGGCTACGCCTTCTCTCTCGCCGATCATTACAACACAACACTGACTCTTCACTCGTCTACAGCTGATGACACAAAACCACTCGAGACACCGAAGACACAGCAAACAACATTCTGACAAGCAGATGCACTGACATGCAGACAGATGATATGGCAACTTTTCCCCCTAAAGCCTTTCAAAGATTTGGCTTGGAGGCTGCTGTTTCAGATACGCCCTCTTCCCCCGTGTCCTTCTATAGTCCTTCCTTTCTCCTAAACGCTTCCTCTCTCTTTCAATGTGTGACATTTTTTCCTTTTTTTCCAGTCCAATGACTACTGTGTAACTCCTTCCGTATGATGCAGGTTGGCTATGTGTCTCTAGTGGAAGCGCCAGTCAGTCTGAATTGGACACAAATTGCTCCAGGTTTACAGCCATTGAGAAAGAAGCCGTTGAAATGAGAAAACGGATGCCGACCTCAGTGGAGCTTTGTAACTGACACGAGAAACGCTTGGAAAATAAGCGGAATGGACTGATGGAAGAAAGAAATTGGACGTTTTTAAGTGTGATAAGGAAGAGGACCCCATGTTCAACGATGGCTAAGTTACGGCATCATCTACTTGCCTCGCCTCTCAACCCCCAACCCTTGAGTTTGTCCTGTAAGTAACCCCAAGCTTCTGTTGTCTTGGAGTGATACTCTCATAGTGTAATGTTTCGAGGGGACGTGTGAGAAAATGTTTGACTTCCGTTTTTCTCCCCAGTTGTTTAGTTTTCTTCCAATTGGTGTCGAAAGTCGGCAAGGTGCATTATAAACATTGCTGTGTTGGGTTGAGCTTTTACCAATTTAGGTGTGATTGTCAGATATGTCATAGAACCCCTTTTTGACCGACAGGGCCCAGTTTGGCCACATTTAGCATTTTAGCGCCAAAGAAAAGTTGGAAAGCTAAAAAACTTAGATCAGTTTGGCTAGGCTGATGCAACGAAAGCATGGTCACAAAAAACTAAATTCTTATGAATGTTTGTATTCAAAGCGTCCGAGGTCGCTTAATGCATTGCAATGTCTCCTATTGATGTTTTTGAAAAGTATCATACTTGGAAATATATTGTTTGAATTTTATTTGCTGTTAAAAATAGGGATGTAACGATTCACTCAGCTCCCGATGCGATTGACGATACTGATCTCACGATGCTATTTATTCATTTTACAAATTAGAAATGAACACCTGCCCTTTTATTGTTTCTTAAATGCTGCAAAATTCTTTGTAAAATAAAAATACATTTAGTCAAATAACAATAAACGGAAATTTTTAAAACAAATTCCAAATTAATTAAGAAATGAATAATACAGAAGTCTCTTTAATACAAACAACTAAGACTTTGTCTGTGCTATAATACCACGTATACTTTACTTCCAAGCGGTAAAATGGGAGTGAATGGGGGACGATTTTTTTAAGCTCCAAAAAGTGCATCCATTGATTGAAAAATTGCTCCGTGGTCTTAACAAAGGTCTTCTGAAGCAAATCGATGAATTTGTTTAAGATAAATGTCCATATTTAAAATGCTATTAACGCTAATGTCTAACATCCGCTACAGGCGACCAAGAGGCTTGTTCAAAAAATGAATACGTGGCATTATAACTCCGACATCATTATTCTTCAAGAAGAAAGTCACATTCACTTAGGATGCCTTGAGGGTGAGTTAAACACAGGGACATTTTTCTTCAAGCTTGTAGTATCCCTTTAAGAAATATCAGCATATATAAGCATATAATAAGTTTGCAGTATACACAGCGGCCCTTGCTATTCACAATGTGTATTGCGGTTCATTTTACATCTCAACCGACTTGAATCGTCACATGTTTAAAATGGATTTACAACTGGCTCACAGTGAATCGTAACATCCCTAGTTAAAAATAACCCCTCATCCACTATGCTTGGTTGTGAACAATTTATGTGATAACATAAGTTCTGTTCTGTTGTATGGCTGGTATGTTTTTATGCATTGTTTCAGTGGTTAAGAGATGTTTTTGTGTCTTTAAAGCATTCATGTAGAGTATTACGACATGTATTAATGTTCAGAAATGTGAGTGCGATTTATGTTTGCGCTGTGTGTACCTAAACAGGTGCAGATGCTGATGGCAATGGGGGAAATCAAGGTGCGTGTCTGCATTTAGACATTCTATGCACCCCCACCCACTCACTCCCTACAGTTATACATCACATGCTTACATTGCCACGGGGATCAGCCAATGAGCTCTCTCTCTCTATCTCTCTTACTGTTGCCGTCTTGTGATATGTGGCTGGAGCTCTTAACTAACTGATTAAGGCTGGAATCTCTATAGAAGCACACATTTTAAACATCTGACCGACTGTATTGAACAGGTTTAGAATGGTTATAATAAGAGGTGAAACTTGTCAAGATCATGCATGGGTTATTTCACACTTCAAAATCAAAGATGTAGGAATAATTTATCAGACCATTGATATTTCTTTCATTCTGATGTTAATTGCCCATTTCCCACAATTCTCTGTGCTGTAAGAAAAAAAACTGGCGTTGATGTTTTACCGCATTTGTGCTTCATAGTACAAAAATACTATCTATAATTTACAATGATTTGATATAAAAAAAAACTTGGATAAAACAAATAATACATTTCCAGAAAATTTAAGATAGCTTGTATTACAGTAATGAGAATTTGGGTTCAACTTCACACAAATATGAAAATTCTGTCATCATTTACTCACAGAGTTGTTCTACATCTGTATAAATGTCTTTGTGTTGATAAACACAGAGAAAGACATTTGGTAGAATCCTTACAACCAGACAGATCTTGACTCCTATAGTAGGAAAAATAACACAAAAGACGACATTTTGTTGGATTCTCGAACATCCAACAGTTCTGGGGCACCATTGGCTACCATTATTATAAGCATTCTTCCAAATATCTTTCTCTGTGTTCATCAGAACAATGCGATTTATACAGATTTGGAACAAATCGAAGGTGAGAAAATTATTATAATTTTTGGGTGAACTATCCCTTAAAACTTTTTGTAAGTCTTTATTCAAAGTATAAATGTGTGTGACATGACCCAGTCATGTTTTTTTGGACATTCTTATAGTGTTGCCACTTTTTTCTAATATTCTGTGTTGTTCTCTCTGCTTATCTTAAAGCTCAAGTCAGTCATGTGAACATTCACAAAGTCAGTGTCCTGTTCTGTCGCGTCTCTGCGTATTCATCTTTCGCTCTCTCTCCCTTTCTTTTTGCCTGTACCCCTTTCCTTTCTCTGTTCTTTTCCTCTCTCTCGCCTCTCAGATATGAATGCCAACCCCAACAAGCGCCAGAGGCAGCCGGCTCTGCTGGGAGACCACCCTCCAGAGTATGGTAAGGCTCGCTGGGGCACACGCGTAAACACATTTGCTTCGCAAACAGGGGGTGTGATTGTTAAGACATCTGCAAATCGGGACGCATTCATCACAGTGGCAGCAAGATGGTGCTGTGTTGACATTAAAGCTTAAACTAACACGCAGGCCATGTGAAATGTTTCCTAAACTGCCCACAGCCAACACGTATGGTCTGTTTGTTGGTTCTCAGGTGGGTATCACGGATACCAAGAAGAGAGCTACGGTGCTGGACCCTACGAAGGGCGGCGAATGGGGCCGCCCATGGGTGGTCCGAGGCGTGGTGGAACCAGTCAACGCTACGGTGGACAGTACGGCCCCCCTCCTCCACCGCCGGGTGAATACGGCGCACATGCGGACTCCCCAGTGGTCATGGTCTACGGCTTGGATCCATCTAAAATAAATGCAGACCGGGTCTTCAACATCTTTTGCCTGTATGGCAATGTAGAACGGGTATGTGAAACGAAACTTCTTTGATTTTGTCAAAATACAGACGGCATCATTTGAGCATCGTTCCCTCCAAATGCAGGTGAAATTTATGAAGAGTAAACCTGGAGCTGCAATGGTGGAGATGGGAGACTGTTACGCTGTAGACCGTGCCATCTCTCACCTTAACAACAACTTCCTGTTCAACCAGAAGCTCAACGTATGGTATGTTCTCAATCTCATGGGGTTGACTTGTCATTTATCTACTCGGGTCAAGAGCAAAAGAACCGATTTTTAATTGGCTTTTCTTTTAAGTGTGTCCAAGCAACAGGCCATCATGCCCGGGCAGTCTTATGAGCTGGAGGATGGGAGCAGCAGCTTCAAAGACTTTCACGGCAGCAGAAACAACCGCTTCACTTCTCCCGAGCAGGCAGCAAAAAACCGCATCCAGCATCCCAGCAACGTTCTTCACTTTTTCAATGCAGCACCTGAAGCTTCTCCGGAGGTCTTCACTAGAGTAAGTTCATGTCAGATACAAGTTGATGCTTTTCTTTTAACGAGACTTGATCTTTAAGATGTTGATCTGTAACTTTGTTCAGGTCTGTGAGGAGCTTGATGTGAAAAGCCCTGCTAGTGTCAAACTTTTTGCAGCAAAAGGTAAGCGGTGACAAGAATCTTGTCATAAAGTCTTAAATTGTTGGGTTTGAGGTTGGCTTCATATTGAAATTTGGCCTTGAAAACAGAATCCAGGTTTTTTTTTCTCCGTCTGTTGGGAATGTGCGTGTAATTTTAAGGTTGGCTCTAAAACATACTAGTTCTGCTATCAGTTGATCAGTTATTCATTATTATAGTTTTCACATTCATCTAATATGCATGTTTTGCAGTTTTATTTACCCTCATACCATCTTAGGTGTACATGTCGTCCTTTCTTCCGCCCTCCACGACTGGAGTAATGATAAATATAAATTGAGTCTATTCCTACCTTTGCAATGCTATTGAATAAAGTCCTTTTTTTTGACTTCCAAAAATCACATCCACTCATCATAAATAAATGTTCATAAGTGTTTTCAGAGGTTAAACTACACATTTGTTCGAGAAAACAAGCATTTTGAGGTCAAGAAAGGTTGGATTATAATTTAATCATGCATAGATAAGAGATCTACGTCCAATATGGCGGCACGTCATGTCCATCTCTTGTTTATATTTCATTCTCGTTGGTTCTCATTAGGTTCCTCATCAGAGAAGAGTTCGTCTGGGCTTCTGGAGTGGGAGTCTGTTAATGATGCCATGGAAGCCCTTGGCATGATGAACCATTACCAGATGAAGAATCCTAGTAAGTAGATATTTTGTGTCTGTTTTAGCTCAATGTAATGATACTTGATTTCTAATTGTTAACAACTTTGGGTTAATGAATGTTGAAAGTGAATACTTGCTTATCTTCTCTTCTTTTTTTTTGCAGATGGCCCGTACCCATATACGCTAAAGCTGTGCTTCTCCACTGCACAGCACGCAAACTAAGCAGCATATTTCGTCATGTCCCAGTATCAACCCTAATCATCTTCACTTGCTACGTTTATTGTCCTTTATTGGCTCATTTGAGCGAGTGGGTGTGCAGATCTGTTAAGTTTTGTCCTTTATATTGAGCCACAGCACAAGCAGAGAGTGAAACTGACTGAACCCTTTCAAATAGTTTTTAAGAGAAGATTCGAAAAGCTTTTGTACCAGTATTCTTTTTGTTACCTTTTGTTTTGTTCCTTTTTTTATTGCTTATCGTAATTGACTGTTAGCTGTGTGCTCGGCACCTTACTTTTAGAAACGTCGACCTGTAAAGAAGAGATTTTTTTGGATTGTAAAATAAAATTAGTCACAACGGGTTTTTGTTGTTATTTGTTAAACAAGTGCAGGACTTGGTTTTTAAATGGCTGCCTAAATGTTACGGTCGGGCATTTGCAAACATGTGATCAATTTGATAATCTGCAAAGAATGAAAACTTAAAAACGGCTCGGCGACACTCGAGAGTTTATTGTGAGAAATGGATCTTATGATGCGCTCACTAAGATGTTTGAGGAATGGTTACTTTGTAAAATAATAACAGAAATAATGTTGGATGTATGCAGAGCCTTAATAAAAATGCATTTAATTTAACATTTCCACAATTTTATGTTAACAAAGCATAATGAACTGAATGTTAGCTTTAGGGAGCTGCTTCAAGCTTCCCAGATCAAAATGTATCTTGACTTTGGTCTGTGAAGCTTAGAATAGGAAGTAGGTTTGTTACTATAGTTAATTAGGAGATAAGGAGAATGGAGATGGTGGTCTAGTGCAGGGGTTTTCAACTGGTTCTGTGCCAGGGACCACCGTCCTGACTACCAAGTAATCGGCGGCCCACTATTGTGTGTGTGTATGTACCAGGGTTGCCAGGTCCAAGAAATATTTAATTATATGCTCATAACCCCTCAAAACCCGGCCAAAAGGAATGAAAATTAGCCAATTTTTTCCCTGTGTCGAATCAAAGTAAACAATTCCCTAAAGACGTTTCTATTGCCATATTTTTGTTATCTGAACGGTTTCCTGGGTATTGTATATATCGTTTTGTTCTGTTGAACACAAAATACGTTTTGGGATATTTAGGAAAGCAAACAATTCTGGTTCATGTTTGACTACCATTAATTTTGTTCTGCTATGGTAGTCAATGATGCCAAAGAATTTTCAGCAGCTAACATTCTCCCAAATATCTTTGTGTTCAACCGGACAAATAAATGTATACAGGTTTAGAACAACTAGAGTAATTCATAACAGAATTTTAATTTTTGGATGGAGTGTCCCTTTAAAAATATCCCACATCTGCCACGCACGCAAATGGACGAGAAACATGTTTTCTCTTCATAAGACATTCAGAAACTTGCTTAAGAAATAAGGATGGTAACATTTACTGCATAATGTATAATGTGAACAAGCACGTCAGTGTTTTAGTTGTTCTAGACTGCGTGTAGCGCTGCTCAAACGTGATATTTGGCAGCCGGAAGATTCAAGTGTTGTACAGTCATGAGTGATTTCTTTCATTGTGCACCGTGACATTCACCTGACGAAATATTGATAAAAACATCATTCGGATGCTCTGTGTCTAATACCATCGCTAATTTCTCCTCTTTGGTTGAGCTGAGCTCCGGCGTCCCTCCCTGTACTGTAGCCGTCTGTCAGACTCGTTGAGAACGGGCCGGTCCTGGAGTTGCCAGGTATTCATTCGGAGTTTGAATACAAAATAAGAAACTCATCAATTATCATTTATCCTTAGAATATAAATAAACATTTTGGCGGCCGCAGTACATTATGAAAGTAGGCCAAAAACTCGAAACCCGCGGCTCCATAATTTTTCCCGCAACTGCATTCTGAAAATAGCCCAATTGTGCGGGAAAACCGCGACCCTGGCAACACTGGTATGTACGTATATGTACGTATATGACGTTGGGGACGCAAAACACAACGTTAGCAAAGCATAAGATAGACCTGATAGGTGCAAAGCAAGCCTATCCTGTGTCAGTTTGAATCTCAACTCAAACTCAAATTATTTTAAATATTTTAATTAAATTTAGTATTCACACCAATGCGCAAATATTCTGGAAATGTTTGGAAAAATATCTTATGAAAAAAAGTGATTTTAATAGTGAAATTAGGTAGGCTGGAATGCAAATCATGGACCACATGCAATGCCGCCGCGGACCACCAGTTGAAAACCCCTGGTCTAGTGGGTTAAACCACTGAACTGGTAAATCAAAAGGTTGCTGGTTCAACCCAGCAGCCACCACAAGTGTGTCCTTGAGCAAGATACTTTACTCCATGTTGCTCCAGGGGGATTGTCCCTGTAATAAGTGAACTGTAAGTCGCTTTGGATAAAAGCGTCTGCCAAATGACTAAATGTAAATGTAATTACCTAGCAAGGTGAGATGCAGTTATTACATATAGCAACACTAACTTTATTGTAATATGTAAATATCACCTGCCAGGGTTGATCATTTTCACAAAAATCCGGCCACATATTTTCTTCTATGAGTATATAAACATGCATTATATTGTCTTTTCACAAACAAAATATGTTTTATAATCTGAACCTCTTCAAAAGATGAGCAACAGCACCACCTGCTGTATGACATTGAACACACGGATTGCAGGAAGTTTCCATCAGTGGCAGGGAAATGAGTATGTAAGGATGTTATGTGAAGTAATGGCTATCCCTGCGTTCCAATAAGATTACTGTCCGTCATAATAGTATTCGAAAGCACTTTAATGGCTGATATTACCCACAAATCACCGCGAGTTGGCGGAGTGTAGTGACGCTCCATTGCAATAATAAGTTATATAACGGATGCGTCACTAAATTAACAAATGTATCTATATAGTAAACATTACATACCAAATAATCAATTTATAAATACCTTAAAGGAAAGAAGACGTATTTTGATGTGTGTGAGAGTTATTGGGCACAATGTTGTCTAGGCAACAACGGCCACTTCCTGTTTGTACGTCCGATCTATTTTGCCATGCACGCAAAAGTATCTGCTATTTGAACACAAAAACAGTACCTACTAAGTAGGCGAATTGGACCGCAGGGTCAGTCAAACAATGGCTATTTTATAAAATTACACTTCCACGAATTTTTATTCAAGGTATAAAACACAATTAGGGGTAAACACAGGGTAGCTGACGGACATCACAAATACTCCGCAAAGCCATAAAAATCAATAAAACATATAAACATAGTTATTTTTTAAATAAAAAAAGGAAATAAATTAAAATACAGTTAAACATAAACCTAAAGAAATCTTACATCAGGCTCAAGAATGTTACATGTATTACTGCACACCGCTATTTTGGAAATACATCTGCGCGTGCGCAGAAGTGGAGCCTACTGACGTAACAAACCAGAAATTTCGCTTCCCCGGATGTAATAAGTACAGTACGAAGGTCAGAACATCAGAGTGAGTTATTGAAACGTAACATCCAAACGACAGACATTTAATCGAGTCCCTGTGCTTTTGTGGAAGTAATAACAAACGCAAACATGCCGAGAGGAAGCAGAAGCAGAACCTCGAGGATGAGTTCTCCAAGGTGAGTGTGTGTTAGCGTAACATTAGCTTAAGAGAGAAATGAGTGCTAGTCATGTGTGAGGAACTAACGTGGACAGATATGCTTATGAACAACCATGTGTAGTATCGTCGATATGTGCGTTTTATTGGACAGTAGAGGTCTCTAAAGAACATTTTAATTGTTTGGATTTGTTTAAAACCCCACGAGTCTGACCACGAGTCTATTAAAAAGGCTTTGATTACATCATTACAAAGGAGTCATTATGACGTAAAGGTTTTGTTATGACACGAGAAAACTTTCCATTTTTTGGGCAAACTATCCATTTAACGTCACGGGTGTCTGGATAATGTATGAATGGGCTTTTGGTTGTTTTCAATGGTTGATCAAACAGGTTCCCAGATCTCTGAGTAATTCTTTGCCGTCTTTTAGTTTCTCCTCACCTCCACCTATGGCTAGGGCAGCACCTCCACGATCATATGCCCCAGCAACTGCCCCTGCCCCACCATCGGCAGTGGCCCCTGCTGCTCCCCGGCAGCCAGGAATGTTCGCCCAGATGGCGACTACGGCAGCAGGCGTTGCTGTGGGCTCTGCCGTTGGGCACACGATAGGTCATGCCATGACCGGTGGCTTCGGTGGAGGAGGAGGACAATCTGAGGCTGCTAGGCCCGATGTGACTTATCAGGTAAACACGACTTATGTCAGCTTGTGTAATAACCCAAATCTCAGCTGGTTTTAAGTCTAGGGCTGCCTCCGAAATCGCATACTGTGACCGTACGTACTGCATTTGACTAAGTACATACAGTCGACCGTTAAAACAGTACGTTCTATAAAGTATAAGTGTGTTTAGTATGAATATATTCTGCGTCTGAAATTTCCTGATTCCATACTATATAGTAGGCAAAAGTTAGTATGAGTCATGAGTAGTATGTCCGAAACCTCCATATGCAAAAAACAAAGGCGAGAAATACCCGGATGGTCTACTACTTCCGCTGAGATTCGTGAGTGTGGATCGGACGGACACTTATCAATCCCATAATGCCATGGGAGCTGAGCAACGGTCAAATTTCAAAAGTAAGTCAAATAAATTTAGTGTAAAACTTCAAGGCGGAGGTCTGTTTTTAATGTAAGTGCCAATAAAGGAAGTTGTTTTGCCTGAATGATGTTTTTATCAACGCTCATGTGTAGGTTGTTGTTAATAGGTCATAGGTCAGAGAGCATATGGGTCACATGACCATAAAACATGGCTGACGCAGTATGTCCGAAATGTATTCATACTACACCCATTCATACTATATAGAACGTACTTTTTTAACGGTCGAATAGGATACTTATTTAAATTCAGTAAGTATTCACACTTCACGATCCACACTCACGAATCTCAGCAGAAGTATTAGACCATCCGGGTATTTCTCGCCCACTGTTTTTTGCACACTGAGGTTTCGGACATACGACTCACGACTCAATCATTTTCGCTTCTGTATAGTTTGGAAGCAGGCGATTTCGGACGCAGACCAGGTGTTTTTATTTTAGACTTTAACCGTTTTGCTGGGTGGAGGTATTGAAATATTTATCATGGCCTCAACGCGGTCTTGTTTGAAACCGTAAACATCTAAATCTTCTTTAGATAGAAAATGTGATTGTGATTGTCACCACGTGAAGCTGACAAGCATTTGTGTGTATGGTGGTAAAAAAAAGGTTGTATTTGTTAAATTTAGTAACTGCATTAGCTAACATGAACGAAATATAGTTTTTCATATGCTAGTATATACAATTGTTCATGCTAGTTCACTATGTGTATATTTAATAATGTTAACTTTAGAAATATCAAATATACATAGTAGTAAATGCTGAAATTAACATGAACCAAGATTAATAAATGCTGTAGGAGTATTAATGAATGCAATAAAAAATACAACCATATTGTAAATTGTTACCAAACGTACCCCTTAAAGGGATAGTTCGTCCAAAAATGAAAATTCTGTAATCGTTTACTCGCCCTCAGGTTACTCCAAACCTGTTTAAATGTCTTCGTTCCAATGAACACAGAGAAAGCTTTTTGGACGTTTTAAACTCTGGGACACCATCCACTACCATATTAGGAAAATAACATTGAGTTTAATTCTTCCTACTATGGTTGTAGTCAATGATGTCCCAGATCTGAAAATGCCTTACATTCTTCCAAATATCTTTCTTTGTATTCATCGAAAAACAAAGTTTATACAGTTGTAAAAATAACATGAGCGCGAGTAAATCAAGACAGTCATTTTTGGATGAACTATCCCTTTAATGCTTTTAGGATGCAGCAGATCCAACACATATAGGCATATTCAGTCTCTAAAGAATATGGTTTTACTCAGATTTTCCTGAGAAAAGTGAAGTGAAAATTTTGCGATGCAACATCAGAAGAATGAAATCAAACAAATCCTAATAACTTTTTCTCCCGAACGTTTTCCTCAGGAGCCCCAACAGGGTCAGCCCATGTACCAACAGCCTCAGCCAATGTACCAACAGCAGCCCATGTACCAGCAGGACACACTACAGCAAAGTTCCTGTTCATATGAGCTGAAGCAGTTCATTGAGTGTGCTCAGACGCAGAGCGACCTTAAACTATGTGAGGGATTCAGCGAAGTACTGAAACAATGCAAATTCTCCAATGGTATGTATATTATGTTTGTATAGTTACGTTTTGGACTGCTACTATGGTAAAGGTGTGTCATGCCAGTGCTTTTTAAGGGTGTAACTGGACTGTGTTCTCGCATAGTTTTATTAGTAAATGTTCAAACAGATCTAAATACAAAAATGTTAAAAAGAAAAGTATCGACGTGTAGTTACTAGTATGTACTAAAAGTACTTTTCTTTTCCTCAGGACTGTCATGAGATTTAGATGGAAACATGGACACGACTCTTCCTTCCTCATTCTCCACTTGATTGCATTTAGAAGAATAATTGAGAATTGCACAGAAGAGTGATGTTAATAAATATCAGAAAAGCAAAATGCAACACCTAAAAGTAGTGTTTTTGTAGAAATGCTGTGTAACATATCTGATGCTTAGTAGTTATGTTTTATTTTTGACAGCTGCTGCTTTTAGTTTGTTTTGCTTCAATAAAAGAGATGTCTATCTCATGAACAAAAATGTTTTGTTGTAATAATGTGATCTTGAATTGCAAATAAAATGATTAAACACTGAAATGCATGTGTCATTTACTGTACGTATTTAAATATAACGTCTTTTCAAATATTGAGTCATCTCATTGAGTTTATTTAACAGAATGTATAAAATGCTTAATAAATCATGTAAATTACATTGTACTGCACACGTGACATTGCATATGAAGAGTTTGGTTCCAAGATGAGAACTCTTACACTCACCTAAAGGATTATTAGGAACACCATACTAATACTGTGTTTGAGCCCCTTTGGCCTTCAGAACTGCCTTAATTCTACGTGCTATTGATTCAACAAGGTGCTGAAAGCATTCTTTAGAAATGTTGGCCCATATTGACAGGATAGCATCTTGCAGTTGATGGAGATTTGTGGGATGCACGAAGCTCCCGTTCCACCACATCCAAAGATGCTCTATTGGGTTGAGATCTGGTGACTGTGGGGGTCATTTTAGTACAGTGAACTCATTGTCATGTTCAAGAAACCAATTTGAAATGATTGGATTTTTGTGACATGGTGCATTATCCTGCTGGAAGTAGCCATCAGAGGATGGTTACATGGTGGTCATAAAGGGATGGACATGGTCAGAAACAATGCTCAGGTAGGCCGTGGCATTTAAACGATGCCCAATTGGGCCTAAAGTGTGCCAAGAAAACATCCCCCACACCATTACACCAACACCATAATTGCATTAATGAGAAATTGAACAGGTGATCCTAATAATCCTTTAGGTGAGTGTATATGTTTAGTTATTTTTTATTGTGAATTCCAATTACAGTTTTTGTCGATTGTTTAAACACATTTCTTGAAATGATGCCTCGTTTTCTCAAAACAGTAAACACAAATCCATAACATCTCACCCAATTCCCCAAACATCCCATTTTCAGGTCAAAATGAAGCTCTCTTCTCAAAAAAAAACTTTTCCAGCATATTTGATACACAAGCCCGCAAAAACCCACACAGACGCTGGTGAGATCAATTCAAATCACTGTTACTAAAACCTATTGTTGGGATTCAAGAATAATTTGACAGCTCAGTGTTTATAAGAATATAACATAGAATAGTGCACATAGAGCAAAGTGCAAGAATGAGCTTAAGGAAAAGTTAAACATTACCCAGACTGTAAAGTAGAAAAAAATCTGTCATCCGCTGCGCCTTTAGCCCAATTTCGTAAAAGTATCCGTATTTTCTGCAATAATACAGAACAGGTACAAAAGGGTGTACACGTGCTATAGTTTACTGTGAAATTTTTCTAATATAAAGTGTGTAGTGTAATTATACTGTATGTTAACAGTTAGAAATATAAAGCCAAGCAGATGAGTCTAGGATGACCTGTGCTCCTGTCGATATGATCCTGAGGTTTTGATTGGCGTGTCATCAGTTTTGCGACTGAACGTTTACTGATGGATAAATATGTTTGTTATTTGAGTTTACATCTTGACACTTTAGTTCATTATATTGTGTATTTATGTTTTCTGAATGATAACACGGTCAAACCTTTGAAAAATGAGGCTGTTTTTGTGATGGGTTTGTACAAGTTGGTGTGTTGACATAAGAATGTGTTTATAGTTGTCAGTTGAATGAACTGTTTCACGAATTGTGTGCTATCGAGAAAAACTGTAATATCAACAAAACTGCAGTTGGTTTGTTTTGCCATTTTAAAGTCACAATAACTCAACTGACACAATAAAAACGATGAAAATAAAAAATGATTTTTGACATCATTTTGACACCAAACTCTTCATATAATATTATTAGAAAACGTTTTTCACATTTAAACACAACACATAAACGAAACTAGTCTCAATTTAACAGTTTCGATAAAAAACATATTATGATTGAATCATTGAATATACTGCATAGTTATGTAATGCAATAATCATCGGTATATAATTTAAATGTTTAAAATACATTTTATAACAGTGATTCGGTTCCTTAGTAATCCACCCGGCAGTGACTGTAAGAGGTAACGCGATATGTTCCCTCACAGTCCTTAATGTTGCCTTTTATTTTTGGATCTTGACATTCAGAGTTGCCCTTTCGCAGCAGAGCTGTGCATTTCTGTAACATGCACTGAGCATCGAGGGACTAACGTTAGCAGGACAACAGAACTGGATTAATATTGTTTATTTTAACAGGTATGGTGAACGCAGACGATCTAATGTAACGTTTATCCGCTCGTGTGTAAAGTGATCTCGGCCATATTATTGCCGCTATATCCCTGATGATGCGGAACAACAGAGACCCGCCGCGTTACCCCGCAGCTTTATTAAACATCAAATATCATCACACACTTTAAATATATGGACATGTGTGCGTATGTAAGCAAAGATCCACGTATCGGATCCGCATCATCTGTCTGACCCTTAACGCGTTTGCATTTCTGAATTAAACCACGAAACAACAAGTTGCATGTTAATAACATGGTGAACTTTCTTACAAATAACAATGTTTATTTTCAAAACAATATTTTTTAATAATGATAATTTCACAGCTGTTCGTGTGCCAGATGTCTTTTTAGCTTGAAACAGTCGGATTGTATCACACTACGTAACGTAAGTAGGCCTGTATCGAAATACCATTATCATTGCGCATTTGCATTTATTTATTAAGTACAACCAGTGTTTTTTCTTGAAGATTTTATATTTATTTGTTATTTTCTGTCGTGTGGTTATTTTCAGAGGTTTGTTTAATCATCTTCATAACATTTAGCCCATACAATCTATGAATATACATCGCAATAAATGACTTTCTTACTTGTGTTATGTCTACAAATTCTTGAATCAAGAAGCATTTTCTTCATAAGCAAAAATGACTAAAAAATATGAAATTTCAGTGAATTTGTGCTTAAAACAAGCAAAAAATCTGCCAATGGGGTTAGATAAATGATCTTGAATTAAGGTTTACCTTTTTCTCAGTCACTCAATTCAAGATCATTGTTTTACCCCATTGGCAGATTTGTTTTGCTTGTTTTTAGCACGAATTCACTGAAATTTCATATTTGTTTACTAAAAATAAGACCTATTTTCTTAGGTCTGTTTGCTCATCAAGAAAATGCATCTTGATTCAAGTATGTTTACACATGTTCACTTGAAAACAAGAAAAAAAGGCGGCATTTTTTGCAGTGTAAACATTAAGTCTGAACTAGGTTGAGTCACTGATGTAAGCTTATGAATTATTGGACTATTGACTGGTTTTAAACAATTTTCTTATAATACAGACGAGTCAGTAATTATGGCCAAAGAAGACGAAATTCCAGAATGGGTCGGAGCTCAGGACTTCTATGAGAAATATGATCCAAAGGAAATCCTCGGAAGGTACTGGCTTATTTTATTAATATATGGTTGATTCTCATAAAAACTATTTTGCATTCATTTGAGGTGGACTCCAAAACAGACATGTCATTTTTATGACTGTTTTACACTATGTTGTTATAATTTTATAATATACTAGAGTATGTGTAATTTATCCCCTTAGTTCAGCATCTTTTCTAGATCAGTGGTTCTCTGTAAGGCCCCCCTACAGGGCATCGCTTCCCCCCCCCAAATAAAGTCTTATAATCATAAGCTTAGAATTTTTATTAAAACAAAGACATATTCAGTTATACATTGCTGGAAAATCAATTCTTTTGGTTGTTTGATTGCATAAAAATCTATGAAAAGTTTCTATATTTCACAAAATCTGTGGATCCTTGGGCCCCCCCAGATAATCAAACCCACATTAATCAACCACTTTTTAGTTTGTCCCAGATATTTTCTATCATTTAGTTCTACAGATCCTCCTTTCTGTGCGTGTGCATTGTTTATTACAGATTTTGTCTGATTTTGTATGATCCTGGTTGTAACTACTGTCAGACTGTTTAATCTTGAGACGATTTATATACACGAGAAAACCACAGTTTTATAAGACATCACAAGACTGTATTTTGTGCTCAAATTGTCTTATTGATACACTCTCTCTTGTGTAACTTGCAAAACGAAACTGCTTTAAACAATTTCACCTTCTCTAGAATATAAGATACGTATATATTTTTATGACAATTTGAATGAAATGTAAATTCTGTAATATAACAAATCCGAGACCGATCAAATGATCATTAACAAATGTGATCATTGAAGCGCAGAGACACATCTATCTGAATTCGTCCTGTTTTTACTGCAGGGGGGTAAGCAGTGTGGTTCGTCGTTGTATCCATAAGCGCACCGCCCAGGAATACGCTGTCAAGGTCATAGACATCACTCCCTCAGATAAGATGAGCCCTGAAGAGATCGAGGAGATCCGAAATGCCACGATTAAGGAAATTGATATCCTGAAGAAAGTCTTTGGGCAGGAAAACATCAGTAAGTGTCATCCTTCTGAAGTACAAGTGGGTGGTTTTAAAACATGAACATATGGGGAACATATAAACCACACCATAAAATGTTTGTCATTGCATTAGAAAGCAACATCTCAAACCAAGTGACAAGTATTTTTAAAGAAAGATATACGTCTTTAATACTTAAACAATAGTTTTGTAATTTTGCACTTTGTGGTTGTCATGTTAGTGTGAAAAAAACATGTTTGATAAATGTGAAAAATTTGTGTTTCTTATTTCACCAGTTCAGCTGAAAGATTGCTATGAAACTAAAGCTTTCTTCTTCTTGGTGTTTGATTTGTGAGTATATTGTGGTCATATGTAATGCTTACTTTAAAATTCGAAACTAAAACCTTTTAAATTAATGATAAATATTGTTCTTACAGGATGAGGAAAGGAGAGCTTTTTGATTACCTAACTGAGAAGGTTACACTAAGTGAAAAAGAGACCAGGTTAGTTTCTCATATGACATGAATCTTATAAAAACTCTCAGAGACAGATCATATGATCATTGACATTTTGGCACATGATTTAAGTTTCAAAAACGCTTTATTTTACACATACCGTGCGTGTTTGACACGTGCAGATTTTTTACAAAGCTCATGGCTCTGAAAAGCCAGTTTGATAAACTACCTTTAATTTGTGTCTTAAATAAATACAACGTTTTCTCATCTCATGAGAAACACCTTAAAAATTAGATTTTTACATATAAATTGGTGTGAAACACAATATTGTTATGAAATTCATCCTCTTATAATGTGTGTTTAACTCTTTCGCTGCTCGCCTTTTTCTTTAAAAGTTTCCAGCCTACGCCAGCGTTTTTTAACATTTTCACCATAGTTTAATGGCTCACAGTACATTTTCTGTAAAGACTGTATGGACAAACAATATGTCCAAGGAAAGAAGAGAGTCTCTGCTTTAAAATAAAAAGAAACCATATTCTTCAATCTTGATTTGTTCTTTTTTATCCCTCGTTAGATGTGGGTAGGTTTCTTCAAAAATACATCATTTGATAAAACAGCTGAGATAATTAACGTTTTTTGTCAAAGATTCCGCCCAGATTACACTCAGAACAATCATTAAAAACCAATAAAAAATAAATGTTCCAGGGTCTGGAATTCTGTACACACCCAAAGGTGTGTTACAGCGCCACCTGCTGTAAAACAGTACTAACACTGATTGCCGTAATAACTCGTCTTTGGCGGGGAACCGTTTTTTTTTAAATGACATGATAGCTCGTCAATGGCGGTGAAAGAGTTAAATTTGATCACAGCTCGATTTAAAAAAGGAAAACGGTATATGTTAATTTATTGACATATATTTCTATTTTGCAGGAAGATTGTGCGGTCCTTGCTGGAGGTGGTTCAGCTCCTTCACTCTCAAAACATTGTCCACAGGGATCTAAAGCCAGAAAACATTCTTTTGGATGACAATATGAACATTAAACTCACCGATTTTGGCTTTGCTGTGCAGATTGCCCATGGACAAAAACTTCATGGTAACCACTTTTCTAGCTATAGCTGTCCATATGTGTGTATAAAATTTGCTGATCACTACCACTGATGCATTGCTATAATTGAAAACTTGGAATTAGGTTATGTGGGTTGTCATAGCTAGATAACTGGTTGACATTTGAAGAGTAATTTTCCCGTCCTGTGGTCATGTGGTGTGTCCTATGATCTTTTTTACTGGAACATGGTACATTCTCGGTTCCATTCGTGACCGGTTGCTTACGTTAACGTGTTTGTTGCATGTCTGACTCTTTAGTCTCACTCAATGGAAGCATTTTATGTATTTTTTGTGAGTTTCGTCAGAATTTTAGATATAGATGTGTTCTCAGTTGGCCTACAGGTTGAATTTCAACATATGATTTATTGTATATAATGGACAAAACCCCAAACATTTAACTACAGAGTATTGGGGAGTATAGGTTTCATTAGAGCATCATTTCACTTTCTTCTCAAAGCCAAGCTGCAGTTTCAAGCAGTGTTCAAATTGTGTCAAAGCTCTTGGGGGTCCCTTACCAGCCCTAAAATAAAAATTTGACGGATGGTAACTGTTGAGTTTTGTCCTTGAACACCATGTGGTGCGCTTGAGCACACATTAATATTTCAGATAAATTATCATTTTAATTAGTCTTATGAAATTTTGAAAAATTTGTATTTGTTTTAGCGTGATTATTTGACAAAAAATATTTAGGATTTTTTTTTGTCTTAAAACCCTTTTTTTATTAAAAGTTCATTATTTTTGACCTCATGAGGGGTCCTTTAAGGCTTATAAGGGGTCTGACACCACCCCAGCTTCCCCTCAATTCGAGTGGTTGAGCATGGCGCTAACAATGCCAATGTCATGGGTTCGATCCCAGGGGATTGCACATAGTCAGAAACAAATGTATAGTACAATGCAATGAAAGTCCCTTTGAACAAAAGGGTCTGCCAAATGCTCAAATGTAAATGTAAGCTCAAACATTTTTCAAAGTTGGACTTCAATTTTGGCCGGTACTGTACAGGGTCATGTTTTACCCTAAATCTAAATAATAAACATATTTGTTTGCCTAAATAATATGAAGTGCTTGCATACAGTATCTTTTAATTGATTTGTTTCTTGTTGTGTACAGAGGTATGTGGAACACCAGGTTATCTAGCTCCAGAGATTATCGAATGCTCTATGGATCCTCACCACCAAGGTTATGGAACCTCAGTAGATCTGTAAGTAATGTAGTACTGTAGAACATTTTTCATGCGTAAGTAACTTAACTGCTAAATAAAAAAGTAAGGACTAGTCTATATTTGGATGGACACAAAAAGATGATTTTCTTGTTTTTCTCAGCTGGAGTGCTGGGGTGATCATGTACACCCTTCTTGCGGGTTCACCTCCCTTTTGGCACAGAAAGCAGATGCTTATGCTACGTATGATCCTGGCCGGTAACTATCAGCTCACCTCTCCGGAGTGGGACGACCGTTCAGACACTGTCAAAGACTTGGTGGGTATTGTGTAGCAGAACTGAAAATATAAAAAAGTGACTTCACACATTCAGCAGACGCTCCCATCTGAAGAGAGCATTAATACTGTCCAAAAGTATTTATGAAAATGCACTTTTGCTTTAAGTTTGGCTTTACTAAATAACTTCTATGGAGTACCTCAGGGATAACGTATTTTTGTTTGCACACGCCGGAAGCGAGTTAGCATTTTAGCACTTCCGGTTTCATCACCCCAAAGTCAATATTTTTTTTAATGGGTTTTTCGTAAATCACCTGAAATAAGGTTTGTGGTTAACAAAAGCTCTTAATATTTTCATCAATGACATAAAACACACCAGTCATAACCCGCTTGTGATTTTTTTAATCCTTTATTGAGTGTTTTTAAAACGGCTGTCGCAATAAAGTTGCTAAAAGCAACTACTTCCTTTGGTGGGGACGTTGGCACGTCATTGCGCATTTAAAGCTCATAAATAATGCAATGAATCTCTGAAAAGATTGTTGTAGATTCATTCACAGAGAAATTACTTTCCAGAGAACACGTTTTTAATAAAGTTTGAGAAAGTTGTCGGAGGCTTTGTGGTTGTGACGTTGATATCGAGCGACCGTGGTTTAGTCTGTTTATAGCCTCGTGTTAGTTTGTTTCTTCTGCTGGTTATAGCAAATAATAGTAAACATTACACATCGAGTCCAAAATTTGCATCCGAAATTTCCGCATGTTAAAAAATACGACCTCACGTTGTGTTAATCACATTTTCACACTATCTCTTTTCACACAATATTTTTGTAAGTTTTAAAAAAAAAAATGACCGGGTTCGATTTTCTACGTTTTTCACATCCGTCAAGTATTTTAAGGGGCCTTTTTCACAATTCAGAGACACCGTACAAATGGTAGCCATATACGAAAAACTAGTAAGAAAATTTCTAACTGTATGTGCAAAGACCTTTAATCTGTCAAGATGATCTTGATAGACAATTTTACGATCTTGCAAAAGTCTATGGGAATCAGCGCGATGCTAACTTCTGAGCTGGTCTACAAAAATACGTCATCTCTGAGGTATTCTGCATTAGACCTGTTAACCTGCTCTGCTGTTCGATTTGCAAACCTTTTCAGATTTCCAGGATGCTGGTGGTCAACCCTGAGTTGCGGTACACGGCAACAGATGCCTTAAACCACCCTTTCTTCCAACAGTATGTGGTCGCAGAGGTGCGGCACTTTAGCCCATACAGGAAGTTCAAGGTATTTGTTCTATGTTGTTTGTATTTTTGTATATTAAGAGGGATTGTTCAGAGGTAAAATAAAATTGCACCATGTTTAACTCATCCTCAAGGCTTCCCTAGGTCTACATGACTTTGTTCTTTTAGACGAATACAGTCAGAGTAATAATTTATCTTGGCTCTTCCAAGCGTTTTACCATCATCCTTCCGAACATAAACAGTACTTTTGGTTTGTTTTTTCAGGTCATCTGCATTACAGTTCTGGCTACAATGCGCATATATTGCAATTATCGACGTGCCAAACCAGTTACCAAGGAAGTGATCAAGAGTGACCCCTATGCTCTAAAACCTATTCGCAAGCTCATCGATGCCTGTGCTTTCAAGATCTATGGCCACTGGGTCAAGAAGGGCCAGACACAGAACAGAGCTGCTCTCTTTGAGAATAGCCCAAAAGCTATCTTGCTTTCTCTGGCGGCAGAAGCAGAAGACTCGTCTCTCCGAACAATGTAATGATTGTAAAACAGATGAAACTACTGAAACTAAGACACATATAGATGGATTTAACTTCCGGTCTGTGTTTGGTAGCTAGCAATATATTTTATATTTAATGTATATTTATTTTAATATTTCACTGTATATTAATTGTATTAAATTAAAACTATCTTGTTGCCACTGAACAATCTGTACTGGATAGCATGTTCATGTAAAAAACACACTTTAAATTTGTGGGGGTATGACAAACAGCCCATATCTCTGCTTTTGAACATGAATTAGCACGAACATGAACGCACTTTTTGATTTGCTTGCAAAGCAAATATTATTTTGCTCAAAAGAGTTGCATTATTGGCTTACGATGTTTGAATGTAGTTACTTTGTATTTTAAAATGGAAATGTTTTATGTGTTACACCTGGATACTTGAAGTTCCTCCTCTATCCTAATAAAAGTCATCTTTTGATTATTCTGTATTCTGAAATTATTTAAAGTAGTAAAAACACATTTCAGCACATGCTTTGTACATGATCCTGAAAGTAAATTATATTGAAGTGTAGAAACTAAACAGATGCATTATTACCTACTTCATTTGGTTCGTGAATATGAATTAATTAGATGATGCCTATTGGCTGAAATACAGTGTTCGAACTGACTAATAAAAGCAAAATAATTAAAATTCTATCATCATTTACTCATCTTTGAGTTGTACCAAATCTGTTTACATTTCTTTATTCTGAGGGACACGGAGAAAGATATTTGGAAGAATGCTTACAACCAGTCAGATTTTGCCCCCCATTGTCTATCATAGTAAGAAAAATACAATGATATTCAAAAGTGCCCCAGAACTGTGTGCAGTCCTACATTCTTCAAAATATCTTCTTTTGTGTTCAACAGAACAAAAAAATGATGAAGTAATCTTTCAAACTATGGGAGTCAAGATCTGTCTGGTTATAAACATTATTTCAAATATATTTTTCTGTGTTCATCAGAATAAATAAATGTATACAGATTGGGAACAACTTAAAGGTGAGTAAACGATGACAAAAATTTTATTTTGGGGTGAACTGTCCCTTTAACTAAACAATGTTACTGTGCCAGAGCCAATGAGAGAGAGTTCTGACAACGGTAGTACAATATACTGGAGGGTCACGTGATTCATGGAGCCTTCAGATGGTTCAGGGAAGTCATGTTTTCTCTTTAAATGCTTTGTTTCTTTCATTTTTTATTCATTAAATGTCTTTCTTCATTTAATTGCTTGAAAGTTTACCTCACTTGCTCTGTTTAGTCGCAGCTCCGTGCGTAGCTAGTAACTTCCGGGAACTATTGAGAGCCTCCATGAACCACCGATGCTGTGAAACAACCACGGAATTGACGCGACTCTCTCTCTCTCAATGGCTCTGCACTGGGCAAGCTAGGAAACGTCACGTGGGAAAATTAACATTCATGAGCTAAACCTTTCCACGTGGTAGCTCCGTCTTTACACTTCCGGTGCTCCATGTGTCTGTATTCTCTCACAGCGAAGTGAAGAGATGGCGAATAAACGTCAACATAATGAATCTCCCAAATGCCCAACAGCTGCAAAGAAGAGCAAACCAGAAGAAAGCGAGTTTAACGGCACTGTCTTTAAATCCATGTTAAAAGATCCGTCTAAAGAGCTAAAGGGTAAGTTTGTGTTAGCTGCTTAACGTTAAGGTCTCACTGTTATTGGCTGTATGCGGGAATAATCGCGAGTTGCAAGAACAGTTTTAATGTAAATGTGTTTTTTGAGCACTGTCGCAATTTTCTTTAAATTGTTCAAATGTCATGATTTGTTCAATGGGTTCCACTTTAAGTTCAAATGTGTCAGCGACCATAAGGTCAGAGCGAAACGTAGTTAAAAGTACATTAAAAGAAGCTTACCCAAAATAACCTCTTAAAACAAACACCTCATATTCACTGCACTGACTTTATTCTTTATTCTGACTTTATTCTTGTTTTCCAATAAAAATGTCTACAAGTTCTTGAATCAAGATGCATTTTCTTGATGAGCAAAATGACCAGACAGAACAAGTCTTGTTTTTAGTAAAAAAATATAAAATTTCAGTGAATTTTTGTTTAAAACAAGCAAAAAAATCAGCCAATGGGGTAAGAAAAAAGATCTTGAATTAAGGTTTACGTTTTTTTTTGTCACACAATTCAAGATTATTTTTCTTATCCCATTGGCAGATTTGTTTGCTTGTATTAAACACAAATTCACTGACTTTTCTTAATTTGTATTAAAAACAAGACTTATTTTCTTATTTTGCTCAACAAGAAAATGCATCTTGATTCAAGAATTTGCAGACATTTTTCCTAGCATAAAAAAGACGAAGTAAGAAAGTAATTTTTGCAGTGTTGCCCGAGTTGTTTTTAATTGAACACTTTTTAATTCACTTATTTGCTGTTTTTGAGGTGTGTGGAATAGTAAGAAGTATACTTCACCCTTAAATGAAAATCTGTCATCATATATTGCCCGTATGTCATTCGAAACCTGTGAAGGATTTAATCTTCCATCATTAACATACTAATACATTCATAAAATTCAAGATACTTATCCAGTTCCTTGGCCACTAATTTGATTGTGCTGTATTATTTTTGTAATATTTTAAGTAATTGAGATGTAGGTACTGTTACTTTCATCATCTATCTTAAGCATATCCTTTTTTCTAGGTTTGCAAACCTTCATAATAATCGCACGGAGACTTCCCTGTGCTGACCTTCACGATGTCGTCGAGGGCTACATTAAAGTATCGGTTGAATGTTCAGAGATTTTTAAATTACTGGAGGCAGAGGGTCGGTCGGAGTATGAAGTGAGTCACAATCAAATAATCTACAACAAAGTTGCTTTGCAACCTGCCATAAAACGTACAAAGGAAAAGTACGGCCGGAATGACTTTTCATGAGAAAAAACAAAATACACTTTAATCGCGTAACATCATTGAATGGAAACGCAGTCATTCTGCGATATTGTTCTAATCGACATTTAGAAAACATCGCTTAAATTTTGTAATGGAAAGCCTGCCCCGGAGACTAATCAGTCTTTATCGATTGACGATTGGCTCATCTTACTCATCTTCGCTTGAACGACCATTTTGATGAATGCATTACCTCCGCATTCATAGTAACGTCAGTTGTGCATCTTAATCGTTTATTGTTCTTGGTTGAATTCAGTGTATTCTGTTATCGCAGAAATAAATATGGTCATACTGCATTTTAAATAGTTTGTGAAAATAATTACCTTATATAACAAATAAGTAGTGTGCTAGTGTTACTATGATACTCAAATTCTGATCAACATAACCACATCTCAGTTTTACGGTCACAATTGTGCAGCATTAAAGATTCACAATAGTTTGCGGGGTTTTTTGTCTTTTCTAGTTGATGCAGATTTTTCAGAGTCTCGAGATGATTTTGCTGCGGACAGCCAGCGATTTGAGTCACTTGAGTATGGTGGGCTCCAACATAGTTAAGAAGATGGTTTCAACTCATATGAATCTTCTGCTCACCTCCCTGCAAGCTGAGGAACATCGGTATTTCATAGAAGAATCCTGCACATTTAAGAAATATATATTGCATTGCATGCATGGCAGTGATATGTTTGACTGCTTTATTTCAACAGGTTTGTTCGCCAGTGTCTGTTGTTCCTGTCCGCTATGGTTTCTCAGGGAGCAGAGGCTGCCAGGGACATCTACAGTCACACAAACTTCAGCAAAGGAATTTCTGGACTCGCTCTCAGAAGAGACAAAAAGGTGTGCACTTGTTAAACTGTTGAACTCTTGGAGGAAAAAAAGGCTTTCATAATGTTGATTGTGACGGGCAATGATTTCAACAAACCCTTATGGCCTCACGTGTACGCGAACGTACAAGCGAAATTTTCGTACCTACTTTGATTCATATGCTTTCATACTTAAGTTAAGAAGAATTTTCTTTTTAAGAATGTTTTGTAAATCCGGCCCCTGATGTTTAAACTAATTTCTGCAAGATATGGAATGCGCGTAGTTTGCATGCGAGGTAACAGAATTTCGGCAGTGCGCGTACATAAACGGCACGCGAGGCAACAAAATATCGGCGTTGCATGCTCAGTGCAGGGCACGCGTTCTATTCCGATGACGAAATTAGCGTCACGCACACTGTAAGCTGAACAGGCTTATTAAAATCCGCACCAATAGACCTTACGTTTGTTTTTAGACGCACACTACAGTTTCACATTTTAGCGCGTGAACCCTTTAAATTAGAATAGATTTATTGGACCATTTGTGTTTTATCATTATAAGTTGATCAAAAAACGCGTTGATAATCATGCTTATGACATTGTTCCCTCTCTAAATTTAAGAGAATAGTGGAGTCCACACCACATCTTTAAAGATAGATTTTTTGGATAATTTACGAACCGACAATACACGATGCTAAAGATACAGCAGATTTTCCGCACTACTTTCTTTTCAAATATCAGTCAAGTGCGATCAAAGCTAATAATGGTCGCTACCTACTTTCATTCTATGAAAAATAAGCAAATTACAAGATCTGGTAGTTTTTAACCTGTCTGTGAACATATTTTTATTCTTTTTACAGGGCAAACCTGATATAAGAATGGCTTATATACAGTTTGTTCTCTCATTCCTGATATCTGGAGACAACACAACTATTGGTCAGATACTGGAAAGCAAAGGTAATATTGACCAAATCCGTTGTTTCCTACACATGCATCATAACAATACCCTAAATGCTTTTTTTGCTGTTTAGATTTATTGGCTGCAGTTTTTTCCAATGGACTTAAAGAAGACAGAATATCCATAGTAAACCTGATTCTTTCCACCCTTCAGACAAGAGTAAGACCTCCATTTACAATGTTGAACTGTTTTTTTTTATGTTGAAGATGTATAAATGAGCTATAAATATGTGCTTTGTGCTGCTTGTTAGGTTG
Organism: Triplophysa tibetana; assembly: GCA_008369825.1. Classification (NCBI taxonomy): domain Eukaryota; kingdom Metazoa; phylum Chordata; class Actinopteri; order Cypriniformes; family Nemacheilidae; genus Triplophysa; species Triplophysa tibetana. The sequence continues at coordinate 4,271,290 of CM017917.1, read as the reverse complement.
TGCAGAATAAAGCCATAAGGAAAACTCAGAAGGTGCGTTTCTTTAGCGCTTCAATACTGGCTAAGATCTCCTCTCTTTATAAATGGAATGGGATTGTGGATGTCGGCCCTGATGATGAAGAGGTACAGTGGAAGGTTACTAAAATTAAACCTTTGAATACGTTCCTGTTCATTGAAATCAAATCAAATATTGACCTAAAAACTGTTGCCTCAAATATGAACTGAAGTAAGTTTAAAGCAGTACAATTATAATAATAAACCTAAATAATAAAAATGTATTCATATTTTATATTTAAACATAAAAAATAAACCGATCCATTATAAAATGACTAAAGCATATACCAAAAATTGCTAAAACTTTAACTAAATTAACACAAAAACTTAAATTATAAAAATAAAAGCTAAATTAAAATATAAATAAAACTAAAATCAAAACTCTGGTATAGTGCAGATGTTTTTTTCTTCTTCTTGAATTGATTGTTTGTGATTGAAATGTGTACAAAAATACAAAAATGAGATGTGATGAGATTGCATAATTTTTCTTTTAGGAACAGAAAGAGCGAGAGGGAGGACAGGGTATAGTGAGAGAGCTGGTGCATAAGTTCCTGCTGGACCTCTGCTGTTCTCGTAAATATGGGATTAGTTTCTATGACCCCAGTCTGGGGACCGTGGGACGGTAAGTTTGCATAAAGTGCATTAATCCTATTAAAGTATTTTATCCTGGGCTGAAATATTCCTATAAGATGGGCTTGTTTCCATTTGTGGTATTCGTAGGCATGGTTTCTTCAAATGCGACCAAACTACAGGACCCATTCAACAAATTGTCTATTTAATAAAATGAACACACAACAAAATTCAACAAATTGTTTTTTAATACAATTATTATACAATAAAATAATAATACAAATGAACATAAATTAAATAAAATATAAATAGTTATATTATTAGAGACTAGCCAAACACTAACCGGAAGTTATCTGGGGTTTAGGAACGCGCACGTCTGATGAAACTGTCTTTTACCTACACAGTTTCATGATCTTATGCCTACACATGATGTGATATTACAGAAATTGAACATCAGACAGTGACGAAACATCCTCCCTGTTCATCAGTTCTCTTTGTATTCCTTGCCGTTTCCAGATTGGGAAACATTGTTCTTCTGCAGTTCCTGGTGGGGCTGAAGCAGTTGACGGAAGACGAGATGGTGGCAGAGCTGGTTGTTAATATTCTGAAGGACAGTCCTGATATTCTGACCAGATACTTTAAGGAAACCCAGGTTTCCTTCACTCCACGCATCAAGAGCTCCTGGCAGAATAACATCACTCTTCTCAAGAAAGTGAGTCTAAAGGGGGATTTATGGGACCTACGCCGTAGCATATGCAGAGTCGCGTACCACATGGCGTAGCCTGACTCGCACCTATCCACTAATTTAACAATGTGTGAACCCGCAAGCACTGTGATTTGTCTGCTTTAACAACCTCCCTTCAGTTAAAAATCTCTGCGATGGTGTCGGGTTTAGTCGAACACAATTGCGAATGAATTTTCTAAATAAATTGTGTGTTTTTCTATATTTAACAAATCAAGCTGCAAAAGTGATTGTTTTATTGACATTATCACTGCTAAATGCTTCCCAGAAAGTGTACACAACGAAACGCTTCTTCTTCGGCTCTTGTCTTGGTAACACAATCAACACGCCCGTGGACACTGATGCCTAGTTGCCATTGTCTGTCGACGCGGACAATGACGCACATGTATAACGGGTGGTTTGACTACGGTGTACAGGCTACGACATGGGTCCAACGCAGATGTAAAAAATACCCTTTACGCCTTGGTACTTTCTTCTTTTATTTATGAAGTTTACTTATTGAATTATTTATTTATTGATACAGATCATTCACATTCAACATCTACTGATATGGAAAATATCTTTCCAAAACCTTGTCTCTCCAAATTGTTTCATTTCAAATCAAGTCATTATTATTTGTCACCCAGGGTTATACAAATATCAAATTGCTTGTCAAACAGTATTCCAACATTTTAATTTCATGAAAAATGTCAAAATTGTCATAATTCTTAAATGTTTACAAAATCTTTTTTATGCGTCAATTTGGGTCAGGAACAATTTAGGTATTTATGAATATTGGTGATATTTAGCATTCACTCTAATTAAAAAGAAAATTAGCCCAAAAAGAAAATTCAGCACAGTAGAGTTAGGGCCGATTCACATTTCGCGTCTAAAACCGTGCGAAAGCCGCATGAAAAGCTGAAATATTTGAATCTCGATGTTGGACTGACGCACCTAGAAAAACGGGAGCACCGCATCACGACCACGTCGCTCCCTATTTGTGCGTGACTTGCGGACGCAAAAGACCAAAATGTGAATCACCCCTTAAGAGTTGTTTGATGTTGTTGCAGATCTTTGAGGCCCAGCCTGAGATGTCCAAAGCTTTTCAAACATCTGAGATGATTCCTTTACCTCGGTTGCTTTCCATGGTGTTGGTCACGTGTCTCCCTTCAGCGTGCAATAAATTGTTTTTCACTCAGGGACTCAACGTAAGCGATACCTTCAAAAAATCACTTCATCCACTTCTAGATGTGTTACTAAATGTGTACTAAGGGCCTTTATATTTTTACAAACAGTTACCCAACGTGGTGGTCCAACACACCACACTTTCCCTCTTGGTCTTCATCCTCAAGCGAGCCCAGAAGAACATTGAGCACTGTTTAGACAAAAGAGTCTGGGAGACTTCGGATATTTACAATCCTGCTATGATGGAGGAGTTTGTTCAGCTCTTCAGAGAAGCCTTGAGCAAGGTATGTAGTGGTGTTATTTTATTTCGTCGCTATAAAAGTTCAGTGAAACTGCATGCTGTTAGGAGGGGAAAAGCTATATCAACACTTATTGTTCTGGTGTCGTAGATTCTGCCAGACACGCTGTCCATCATTTCCAAATGGCAGTCGCTCTCGAAGGAAAAGGAAGAGGGTGCAAAGACGGCAAACAAAGAACAACAGCAAGACGACAAGAAAAGGATTGAAGAAAAACGCGGTGGGCGGCATTTTAGAGGTGTCTTGATTTTTGAAGTGCTGTTATTTATATACCGTGAAATAAAATGGCTTTTTATCCCGACGGTAGGTGAGGATGACCCACAGCTTATTCTGGTGAAAGTGCTGCTTCTCCAAGTGATGTGCTTGTATCAGAGGGTGGTCCCTCACCTCGTCAGACAAAGCAAATTCGACTTTAGCAAGCTCCTGAAAGGCAGGCAACATCGCTACTGATTTTTTTCGTGCAAGACATATTCTGCGTCTGCTGTAGATGGATGAAGTAACGCTCTTATTCACACATTTGCAGGCGTGGTGATGAAGAGAGGAACGAAACAGGAAGTTCCTCCAGTTCTGCAGTATCAGATTCTACAACTGGCTCTTGAGCTTCCTGCCAGCAAGTTCTCCTGGTTCAGGGTTGAGGTACAAACACTGGGAAGTTTTTATTTTTAAGGCTTTAGGACAGAAGAAATGGAAGTATCTGAGTGATTCTCACGAATTCTTGATGTGAAACGTGATTTTCTTAAAAACACTTGTATCAACACATTTCCTTTTAATCCATTAAAAACAAGGAATCACATGTTTAAAGGCATTCATTTCAAAACTTTTGCTAAAAGTTGAACACGTTTTAACCAAAAAGGCCTTAAAATTACTGTATCCAATTGAAACTTCTTTCTTTCTGTCAAACACAGGAACTATCAGATCCAGATCTTGAAAAAGGAGAGAACTCTGTTTTCTATTTGTTGTTGAAGATGCTTGTAAGCGGTAACAGTAACTACTTGAAGACCTCAACCAGGATGCTTGTCCTAAAGGTGAGTTTGTGCACCTGGGCAATAATGTAATGCGTTCTCATAAGTGTATAACCCTGTGTGTGTCATGCATGATAACACTATCTGGTGAACGGTTAGTTAAAACAGAAATACCCTGACATGGAGCAGCTACTTGCCACTTGAAGAAAAAGAAAAACATTATATTTAACATTGGAGAAATTGGTTCTGATCATGTTTTAGAGGATTCAGTTTGTACTCAATACAACTAAAATGTATATGAAATCCAATGCAACTGTTGTTGGAGTGATTTTTAAAGGTAAGTTTACACCCAATTTCTGCCAATGTAGAATAGGGGCTTTAAATGTATTGCGTTTCACACTAATTTTACGATTCTGTGTCTTATGCACAGCTCTTCAGTAAAGTACGGCTCTTTCATCAGTAGGAAGTCTTGCTCAATCTAAAATCACTACTAAATTGAGTCGTTTATAACGTGCATTTGAAAAAGCAACACTCGTCAAACATCATCATTGTAAATGTACTTTATTATCAAGAAAATACCAGAGAAGGAAGAATAGCGATAGTATATCACCATTGGCATTTCCTGGAACTGTGGCTGTGTCCGAAATCTCCTGCTTCCATACTATATAGTAGGCGAAAGTTAGTATGAGTCATGAGTAGTATGGCCGAAACCTCAGTATCCAAAAAACAGTAAGTGAGAAATACCCAGATGGTCTACTGTTTCCGCCGAGATTCGTGAGTGTGGATCGGATGGACACTTTTCTATCCAATCAAAGTTTCTGCGTGAGAGCGCCCTCTGGCGTTCAGATGTTGTAGCATGTTTTAGCGACGGGACGGCGCCATCTATCAGTTTCAAGCGATCTCAAAATCCAGCGTTATATCCAACATTTATATAATATTCATCACCCAAATGGAGTGAGCAAACAAACACAGTTAAACTTCCGTCAGCCAAGTGAAACGGCATAGATGGGCGTGCTCTTTCAGATGTGGCTGGTTGACATGTTGGCGTGCTTTTCCGGGAGAATTGTCTAATAAGGGACTAAGAATTCTTGTTACGAAACGGGAATCCATGTTCTAAACAACTTTCCGAATCCAGGCGGAGTTAATAGAGCACAGAAATACTACATCAAACATTCAAACAAGTTGACCATGTTAAGCGTGAGACGCAACCACGTTTAACAGTGTAAAGAACTCCGAATGCATGAAATAGCATGTTGCCTCCGCTTTAAGAAGCCTGATTATAAGGTGCATGGATAGCAATGCATTACACCCCATTCATTTAGATGTAGAGTCTTTATATACGAGATTACCATTATCTGAATATTGAAATTATTAAATGAATATCATCCACTGAATCAGAATCGATCTGCTTTGTTATTCAGGTGTTGAGAGACAGTGGCGTATTCGAACACACGTCGAAGGAGTTGGATCTATGGTTGGACCATCTGGTCCGTTTGGACCCCTCACAGCAGGAGACCGTCATTCGGTTTTTAGATCATGTACTACAATCTGAAATCTTGCATCTAACTTGTCCATTTTTTTAAGTTATAAAATTGAGCAGGAATGAACATGTCTAAATGTGTTTGGTGACAGGCTCTTGTTCGAGTGGTGTGTAACCAACACGTTTACACTGAAAAAGCTACAGGTATGGTCCAGGAGGCGGCGTACCTGCAGGCAAACCTGAGCGGCCAAGAGGGAGATGAAGCTAGCATCCCCATATCACACATCGACGGTTAGCCATGCACATTTGTTTCGGAAAGGAACGTCTAACGTGTTGTCCTCAAATGATGCCTTTTGATAAAACATCTTACGCCGTGTTCTGTTTTCTATTTCGTTTTAGATGTGCTGGATATGGTTGATGTTATTTTGGAGGGCAGTGAAGGGGACATCGGAGAGATCGGGCCGTCCCTCACCGACGACGTTATCCTCCAGACGTTCCCTTTCAGTGTCATCGTGCCTGCTGTGCTAGAGGCTCGCAACAATCTGCCAGCCAGTTCAAATAATAAAAAAGGTAATATTGTAATAAAAAACTGACATTAGACGTAGGAATATTGGGATGGCTGTTAGAGCACATGCTCCAGACACATTAGCACATGATTTTAAAACAAGCCTACAACACAAAATTTGCCATTTATCAGTGTGGAAGTGTACACAAGGTTTTTTCATTCATGTGAAGGTTCTTTTGTACATTTTACATTATTTCATCATCTATCTCATAATATACATATCTTAAGTATTCACTTTAGATATTAAAATTTAGAATATTGTGTTTTTAAGTAAACATTGTACAGAGATGATGTATTTTTGAAGACCAACCCGAAAGTTAGCTCCGCACTGATTCCCTCGACTGAAAGTCTATGAATTTTCCCCGTAGACTTTTGAAAGATTGCAAAAAATAAGCTCTGTCATTAACAAATGTTCATGATGTTTACAATCAAGATAATTTTTACAGATTTACACAAAATTTGCTATTTTTGAAGCCCAAATACAATGGGCAGAAGTAAAAAGCTAACAAGGGCCTATAAACAGACTACACTACGGTAGCTCGATATCAACGTCACCACCACCAAGCCTCCGACAACTTTCTCAAACTTTAGTAAAACATTTCCCTGGTAAGTAATTACCAGAATAAATCCCCAACAATGTTTTTAGTGATTTATCCCCATGTTGCATTATTTGTGAGCTTTAAAGCTCGAACACACTGGGACGATAAACGCACGCGCTTCTCGCTAGCATTTTTCTATACGTTTTTCAACGTTCATACCTAAGTGGCGATGAGCCAAGTGAACGTGCAAATTCACTCCCTGGCATAGATGCCGCTTAATAAAAAACAGAAATTTCCCTGTACACAAGGTGTTTTGTGCTTGAGCACCCCAAGTCGTATTTTATTGTAACTTCAGCAGCTCCAGGCACATGAACTAAACCGCAAATCTCATTGGTTGGCCAGTTTGTAACGTTGCGCGTCAAACCCAAAAAACAAGCCTGAGGCATTAAAAAAGAGGTGATTTGCGCATCGGTGTGCACACTCACATTGGCGCCCTTTATTTAGTCACGAGGCGTTCAATGTCGACGGTAAATGAGCACGATTATCGTCCCGGTGTGGACAAGCCCTATATGCACTGTGATGTTTAGCGTCCTCACCAAAGAAACTAGTCGCTTTTTGCAACTTGATAGCAACCGCCGTTTTAAAGCAATAAAGCTTTATAAAATTACAAGCGTGTTATAACTGGTGCGTTTTATGTCATAGAATTAAATGTGAAAATATAGCTTTCATAACCACAGGTATTATTGATTATCCAAAAACCCACGGACTTTGGGGCGACGGAACCAGAAGTGCTAAAATTCTATCTCGCTTATGGGGTTTGCATACAAACATACATCATCCCTGAGGCACTTTATTACTGCACTTGTTGTTAATATATATACTATAGCCTGTGTCTCCTCAACAATCCCATTTATCCAAATTTTTCCAATTGTATTTGTTGTTCTAGCAGTGATATTAATGTATTTTTGACTGCGAGTGATTTATGGGCTGTCTCTGCAGGTGCGGTGTATGAGTACATGAGTGCAGTTCTGTGTGACGTTCTTCACTGTCAGAGGGACCCGCTAGCTCTGTGTCTGACCCTCCAGCAATATGATAAAGAGTTGAACACCACAGACACTTCACCTCATCCTTCTCTTGTCACTTTCTACCATTACTACTCACAATGGCTTCCTAAACCAACACAAGACAAGCTGGTTAGTTCGTATTGAAATACGACTCAAGTGGATGTCAATTATTTGTATCCTTATTTGCTCTCACAGGTGTCAACGAATGCATTTGTTGGTTGTAATTATCAGTTTAAACATCTTATTTGGGCCAATAGTTATATAGTCTCAACTAAGTTCTTTTCTCACAGTTTATCGCTGCAGATACCACCGAGGGACTATCAGATTTTGGTCTGAGCGCTCTTCTGAAGGCGTCCTATAGCGAAGGATCCGATGCTTTCCTGCAGGAGGAATTTAAAGGGGTCATACGCGAAGCTTTGGATACACTTGATCTGTACCAGTTTCCAATGGTTGTCAATCAAGTTCTTCTCTACCTCAGAACCTATGTGGCCAATTTTAATTCGGTATTTAGTCTTAAGCATATTTTTATGTTTGATAACTGTTTTTCTGAGAAAAACCAGGTGGCAACCGTGTCCTGGGAGCATCGATTCAAGGTAGTTTAAGAAACGCTGACCCTTGTAGGACCAAAGAGGAATTGCAATATATTTTAATGGTGTCTACGCGTATGTGTCGAAAGCAGTGTACTTTGCAGGGATTTGCGTTCTGCAGTAAAAAAGAAGTATGCCACAGGTTTTAGAGTTAGCTCTTAATGTTTTTAAAAACCCTAATGTTAAATGCAATACGGATTAATTTGATAATTTTTTATCGTTTACCACGTCACGTATTTACTTTTTTATGGAACGCAAAAGGAGAAATTTCATAGAGAACGGAGCTTTAAACGGCATTAATACAAATTAAGGTTATTCTATATGACTTGTACACTATATTACTAGTCATATTGTAGCGTCAAGTGAGAAACGGTCTGAAATATCATTCTGTCATGAACAGAGTTCAGTGAAGAATGACAAATTGTGGTCAGTTTTTAGTTTTATCAGAATTGTTTTATTCAAGTTGTAATCTCAGAAGGCGTGTGTATTACTATGTTGTATGGATTACGATTAGCCCCAGTCATCTTTATCTCCGTGCTTTTCTGCTAAATTAAGGCAGAATTGTAGTTTTGTGCGAATTTAAGTCGACATCACTGAAGCGTTTTTACTGTATAACAAAATGAAATTCAGTGCTGTGATTCAGGGGCCGTAAACACGAGATCGCAAAAAATATGCATCTTGGCAAAACGCAAACTTTCGTAGACGAGTCTCAAAGTGCAACTTTTTGAAAACGGAATAATTTTTCATATTCATGTAAACGGCAAGACGGAACTTTCTGATGACGATGATTTCATGCACATGCTTATTACGCAAACAGTTGCGCGAGTATAGCCAAAACAAAATGGCGGCTTCCCGTTCTGTGAGCTCTCGCTTCTGGACTATGTTTTTCCGTTTCCCCAGCAAAATGTGGATTTGCTGCAACATTAAGACCAGCAGAGACGCACTATTTACATTCGCCAGACTTTTAACACACGTATACGTCGACCAACAGTATTAAAAAGCACTTTGGCTTATTAGAGTGCATGTGTATGTGCCAAAGGCACATCTGTTTCTTTACGCAACAACATCGCCATCCACTGGTCTGGCGTCCATATACACCGTTTTTATCCGTAATGCCGGATCCGTGAAAATGCAGACAGTTTGATAACGCTGTCATGTGTACGTGAAACTTTGCAAAAACGTGAAGGACATACTTTTCCGTTTGTCTTTGTGTAAACGTGCTCTTATATTTTTTAAGAAAATATTTTTCTTTGAATGCTCTTAGATGGATAAATGATGGAAATCCAGTATATCTGATAATGCAGAGTGGTTCTCATAAGTGTTATTTTCCTGCGTTTACAGCTTGGCAAGGGCATTGCCTCAGAGGTGTTGGGCAGTCTGATGACAGTACTGAACTCTCTCATTCTGAAACTGCTGAGCTCAGAACAGACGACTCAAATTGATCGTAAAGAAACGCCCGAGGACATAGACCTTTTCCTTGATACTGACCTTATACCTACTCAAAACCTTGACAAGGAACAGGTATGTATTAATTCTAGCTATAATGTTTTATGTTTGCTTTTAAAGGAATAGTTCAGCCAAAAATGAAAATGCTGTTATTACAAAAAAAATTTTTATCGAGCAAAGAAGACATTGGTGGTTTGTTGGGAATTGGATTTTTTTTAACATGAATTTACCTTTTTTAACTTAAAGCTTTATCAATATAATGTGTGGGATGCTTCTGATCACCACAGGAAGTCATTTTATTTGGTAGATAAATGGCAAGTGTTTCATCTCAAAATTTGGAGATAGAGAATGAAATGTGTTTATTCACTTCCAAGTCATTCCAAATAAATGAGACTTAAAGAAATATTTCTCTTCGAATTCTCGAAGTATATGACTGATGATTTAATTATGTTTAGCTTAACCCAAACATTTTGTTCTGTATAATGTTAGGGAGTGTGACATACTTTTAATAAAAATCTTAGATGATGTGTAAAAACATGAGGATGGCTACTTTAAGAAGGGGTCTTCAAACTTTATGATGCCAAGGACCCCCAAACATGATTACCCTTTTGTGAGAGACCCTCTTTTCTAAAATATTTATATCAATCTATATTTTTTGTTGCAAAGAAACGTTTAAAATTTCTTATATAAATCGTTAATATGATATTATAAAGACAACACATGGGGTCTCTTTCACTAAACATGCGTGCGCACAAGTTTGTGCGTGAAACCTGCGTACGAACGTTTTCACGAACAGATCACGATTCACTAAAACTTTCATCCTAAAATTTATTCTAAATAGCACATTTACGCAAAAACACCAGTCGCTTTCCATCTCTCTCTTTTTCGCTCTCTAAGACAAAGTGAGAAAACGTATGTTTCATGTTAGGATAATAGTTAGGCCTATATACTTTAAATAATATATATATGTATATATAAATATAATTACACGTAGATGTATTTTTTATTATTTCATCATATCCAGTGAAAGAGTAAGAAAAGCTGTGTTAGACAATAACTCTTTCTGTGAATAACCGCGCCTCTACAGCCGGCTAACGAGAGCTCTGTCTGTGTGTCTGTATAAAAGGTGTTTTATTGTGTATGAACTTACTTTGAGGACTCCACACTTGGAATTACTTGCGAGAGCGCGTCCGTAGACCGCGCCACATGGGTTTGCCTGGAGTATCTTTGACTTAAGTAACAACAGGTGGTAAAGGAAAAGTTTGGCTGAAAGCCCTTATATTGGGATGGACTGGGTTTGTTTTGTGCAAATGACTAAATCTGTTCACGCGGCTGCTCATTTAATTTACTCCAAATTCACTAACATTAGGACGAGGTTAATAACAAATTCATGTGCGTACGCATGTGTTGTGAATTAGGCGGAAAGTGAGAAGTTCCAATTTGTGTATAAATACGAAAAATCTACGCAATTATTAGTGAATGAGACCCAGTGTTTCTAAACCTAAATAGTCGGCAACAACTTCACTTTGAGACCCAAAAAAGAAACTAATATATAAATATAAGAAAAAAAAAAATTCTGGAAACTATCCATAGCAAAAAAAGCAGATAAACACTTGACTTTTGTCATTTGTCTGGGACCCTTTCAACCTTCTGGAGGCCCCTTGGGTCCTCGGACCCCAATTTTAACAGTTCACACAAAAATGAAAGTTCTGTCGTCATTTACCCACCTCAAGTTGTTCCGAGTCTGCGTAGATTTCATTTAGTGTTCTACTAAACAAGGAGAAAGATACTTGGAAGAATGCTTGTAACCAAACAGTTCTTGGCCAACGTTGACTACGATAGTAGAAGTTCTTTGTTCTGTTGAACACAAAAGAAGATGTTTTGAAGAATGTAGACAGCTAACCAAGAACTGTTTGGTTACAAGCATTCATCCAAATATCTTTTTTTGTGTTAATCAGAACAAATAAATGTATACGACTTGATTTGGAACAACTTGAGGGTGAGTAAATGATGATAGAATTTTTATTAATGGGTGATCTGTAGGGTTAAATTGTTGAACTGGGTGAACTGCCTTTGTGAACATTTTAATCTGAGGTTCCTTCATTGGCTGTGTATTTATTTCTTGTCATTCCTTTAAATCCCTGATGTTTGTAAACATTGGCTCAAGCATTGGCGGTCATTATCATTGTTCCTTCTTCTCTCCAGATCGTGCGGACAGTGCTCAGATCGGTGTTTAAACACCCGGCTGTGGAGCAGTGGTTTTTGGCTCTGGAGTTGAGCTCTTTACCACCGCACACGCTGAATCCCGTGCGGTTAAAGCAGCTGTGTGGTTGTCTCACGGAGAACACGCTCACCCTGCTGGAGTCCAGTGCCGCCATCCTCAGAGATCTGGAGGCGTCAGACATCATCAGCACGTATCTGACCGCGGCTCACAGAGCCGTCCTCAAAGAACTGCAAGAGAAGGGAAACAAGTGAGTAGCTTAGCATAGCCATGTCAGGTTTTTGTATTATCAGAAGTCATTCACTTCCCTTCGTGTCAGAAATGATTTCTGCACACTGTTGATTCATTACTGAGTGTTCTGAAGTGTTGCCATTTCAAAGAAAGTCAGAAGCTTAAAGTGATAGTTCACCCTAAAATGATGTCGTTGTTTACTCGGCCTCGTGTCATTTGAAACCTCTATGACTTTCTTTCTTCTGCAGCACACAAAAGAAGATATTTTGAAGAATGTCGTCAACTGGCCCTCCATTCTATTGCATGTATGGGTGCCACAGCTGTTTGGTTATCAACTTTCTTCAAAATATAGTTTTTTGTGTTTTGCGAAAGATAAAATCATACGGGTTCGAAATGATTAGAGGGTGAGTAAATGATGACAGAATGTTCACTTTTGGGTAAACTATCACTTTCTCATTACCCCTCTCATGTGAATCGGGCCATAGGCTGTACACGCGAATACGCAAGGGTGGCGTATTCAGATTGATTCACTCTGGGAGCCGGTTTCAAAAACTAGCGGTTCAGGCTCTCAAAACGCCGGATCCTTGTGGACGGAACATCGTTATGAAACAAAATCATTACACATGATATACATAAAGGTCCGATTCACATTTCGCGTACATTCCGTGTGCATTTCCGTTATTTTAATTAAAGATGCGCGGCAATACAATACTGGTACAATAGGGGGCGACATGGTCGCGACGTGCATGCGGTGCTGCGCCACATTTTTCTTGGCGATATGGAAATATTTCAACTTTTTGGAGTGTCTCGTGTGCACCGCAACTTATTTGAATTGAGATAGTGGCACAGCTCGCGTTTTTCGCAAAGTTTTTAATGCAAAATGTGAATCGGGCCATTGGCTGTACACACAATTAAGCAAGGGTGGCGTTTTCAGATTTATCCACTAAAGGACCGTTTTTTCAAAAACTAGCGGTTTCAGGATCCCACACTGCCGGATCCTTGTGGACGAAACGCTGTTACGAATCAAAATCTTTATGCATCTCCATGTGGATGGCCTCTAAGAAGGCCAGTTTTACACAGAAATGGTGATGGCGAGGCAAAAGTTACAGATTGCATCTTGTATGGACAAGGTTATAGTCTTATGTGTGTCTTTGAAATACACACAGAAATACCCATAGAGTACTGTGTTTTGCATTTTAGAAAGTGTTCAAAAAAGGAATCCGCCTCTGTTCGAGTTCTCCTGGCTCTGCACGAGTACCTGGACTCATCTAGTCTGAAGGAGCTGGTGTCCAGTATTCTGCTGCTCCCTCAGGAGTGTCTGCTGGCTGATGAGAGCGAGCTGAGCGTGTATGGTCGTGTGGTGTTGAAACTCCTCACGGATGACGTGAATCGGCTGTCTGAAGAGCACAGCAGCTCTATTGCTCTGTCACAGGCTCACCTGCGGGGTCTGGCCGCTCTCCTCACGTCCTGCCAGTGTGTTCAGCTTGAGGACTTCCTGTTCCGGGTACGTGAATTTTACACGGATGGAAATGATTCATTTTGTTTGAAGGAGATCCCACATTTTTTAGAATCATAATCACTGCCGTAGAAATACAGTATAACTACGGTGTGATGTTTTTGTCAATGGAAAGTGATAGTGAAACTGCTTCCCCGTAGGTGTTGTCTCGGGAGCCAGGCAGTGCGAAGCTGATTCAGAGCGATGTTCTCCTGCACTGTATCCAGAGAGACGGTCCATCAGCCCGGGCCATTGCCGTTCTCCTTCTGCAGAACTGCTCCACACATGTCCTAAGCTTTGAGCGCTGGTGCCTGGAACCATCAAACCTGTCACAGGTCACCATCGGGAGCGACAGCTTTCTACATTTACTCAACGCCTACCTGCAGAAAGCCGCCGTAGATGATCCTTCCCGACCCAAAGACAGTCAGTACTGCTGGTTGCTTTTCTCAAGTTTGCATTTTACATGAATGATTTCCCCCCTAAATCTGACTCGATTTACTTGCATGTGCCGCGTTACAAGCCCGAGTTAGTTTTTTCTTTTATGAAACACAGAAGGTGAATTTGCGATGGTCCTTGAATATCCGTAACTTTCCTTCTCATTTTTAAAATAAACAAGGGTTTAACTCGCTGATTTCAAGTCCAGTGTTGGGAAAGTAATGAATTACTAGTTACTTATTACGTATTCAATGGTCTAATTAGATTACTTTACAAATTACTATCTCCAAAAAGTATTTAATTACATATTACCAATTACTTTCTTTATCCTTCATCAACCTTGACTAGGTAAATAATTCAAGGATAGACAGAACTCCTCTTAATTCATTAAAATAAATAATATATAACTTCATAAAGTACTCTTATTAACTGACTAATGTGAGAAAGATACATTAATTCATGCATTTTAAAGTTAGACATTGAATTTACACTTTATTTACATTACACAGTTTTAGTTCAATTACATCCAAAGGAACTGATTAAATTCAAGGAAAAATAAGAGTAATCCATTACATTACTTTTTTAAAGGAAAAGTAATTAAGTTACAGTAACTTGTTACACCCAGCACTGTTTTAGTCTTGGTTCACTATCGTAGTACGGGAATGAATGGCCAGGCGAAGTTTTTTGGTTAACTGTTGCTTTATCATTTTATATTTTCACGTTGCGTTGACGGGTAAAATACTGATTCCTTGACGTTGTGTTGTCCAGTTCAGAGATCAGTCCTGAAGGCTATGAAGAAAGCGTTCATGTCTGGGCTCTGGAGCGCCGTGCAGGATGGAGAAGTTGAGGTGTTAACAGGTCTTCAAGTGGACGTCCTCTCCAACCTCATCCGACTGGCAGCTGGGACCACTGACCTCGCCCGATTTATGAGAGATCTACCTGAAATTCTTCAGAAACCCGACAGTAATGAAAGGTACACTTATCATTTCATCCGTCAAGTAGCGTTGTGCAGTATAGCTAAACCGTAGGGTGCATTAGGGTCACTGTTTTAAATAGGCACCTAAATTCACTCTGGATTAACCAATAACATTTGGGGTGGTTTCCCAGAGAAGGATTATTTTAAACCAGGACTAGGACCGCAAAACAATCGCACTGATTTATTTTAAGATATGTCAGTGTAATTTGTATTCGAACGAAGACAGCTCTAAAATTTACAAGTAAACAAGTTAGTCTGGGAATAGTTTTAAGCCCTATTCTGGAAACTGGCCCATAAAGATAAAAAAAATTAGGTGCAGCTGTGACGTGTCATAGGAGATCTGGCCCTCCAGGCTGAGACTGGTTTCTCCCGAAGTTTTGTTCTCCATTTATTCACCATTTGAGTTTGGATTCCTCGCCACTGGACTAGATTAGATTAATTTAAGATTCTGTAAACTCCATTAACAAATGCTTCCTAAAATAGTGTAATAGAGCGTTCACACCAGATGTGACGTATTTGGACGCTTTATTTTTGAGTTTACCTATTTCATTCCAGCGTGAAATTCACTTCACAACAGATGCAAATTTGGGGCTTCTGCTAGGCGTCTCCAGTCTCGTGTATTTATATATATATATATATATAATTTTTTTTATATATATTTATATATATATATATATATATATATATATATATATAATTTTTTTTATATATATATATATATATAGCTCAAATTGAGTAAAAAGCGTTTTTTTTAGATTGTCCGACCTCCTCACTCTTTATTTCAAGCAAGATCGTTTTTATTCCTGTTTCAATCAAAGTAAGAAGATGTATCGTACAGCTCTGGGTATACAAATATAAAGATCGATGATTTTGTCCTCCATTGTTATTTTGGATTTCTGCCTCCGCTCGCTATCACGACACTACTAGATCAAGCTCCTGATCAGTTAATGCGGCGTAAATATTCGCCAAACTTCAGATTTTTCAACTGTTTCAGGTGGAAGCTGGCGGACTCTGTGAGTGTAAAACTATCTGAGAGTCCAGAACTGGGGTCTGAGTGGAGGAAATCTCTGCTCGATGCTGTCTTTCACTGGCTCACCGCTGTATACAAAGAGCAGAAAAACCCGCAAGCCCAACAAGAAGAAGCCATGTTGAAACGACTTCAATCACTGATGGTGCGTACAAGCGTTCACGCTAGAGCTGTCAAACGATTGATCGCATCCAGAGAAAATATTTGTTCACTTAATATATATATATCTGTACTGCGCATATTAATTTTGTATTTATAAAAACATAGATATATATATATATATATTTCAGGGAAAATAAAAAGGTAACACTTTATAATAACTTTTATTAATAAATCATTAACAGACATTATATAATGCTTGACAAATTATTAGTTAATTGTGTTCACGTAGCTAGAAATACAAAATAATGTTCTTGTTAATGTTTACTATTGTAGTTTTCCTAAGCATTATCTAATGATTAACAGATCATTATTTCATGTAAATTGATATTACAAATGTCATAAAACTTTTCTTCATTTTTGTGAATGTGTAGAAATGTTTACTCATCATTTTGTACCTTTATGGGCATTGGTCTTTAACAACATTGGTGTAAAGGGTGGTTCTTTACATTCAAATTTTACTGAAGGCATAACACTCAGCATTTATATATCACAACAACATTTATATCTCCTTTATATCATTGGTAAAAAAAAAATGTATCAAAATATTCCTAAATATGCACACATGTGTGTGTTTATCAATACAAAATTAAAACGCACAGTACACAGACGTATATTATTTAAAAACAAACCTTTATTCTGTAAGTGATTCATCGTTTGTCAACCTATCATTCAGCCATATTTTCTGTCATTTTTACCTGTAATTCAATAACATTCACTTTTTATCTGCAGTTGTTTTGTACGTGCTCTGGTTGTTGTCATGTTATCTGATGCCGGGTTTATCATTACAGATCTTCCCAGAAACTGTTGCTGCATCAAATTGGAATAACTTTGTCAAGTCCGGTCTAAAGCAAGTGTTCTTTATTTCTCTTTTAACGTATTGAAATGTAGGATTTAAATATAGTTTACGTTCAAAAACGAAAGTTCTGTAATCATTTACTCGCCCTTTTGTTATTTTCAACCTGTGTGATTTTCTTTTTTTCTGCAAAACACAAAAGAAGATATTTTGAAAAATGTAGGTAACCAAAAACGTCGGTCACCATTGACTTCAATTGTATTGATACAAAACCAATGCAAGTCAATTGGGACCGACGCTTTTCTGTTTTCTGACAAAATTTCTTCTTTTTTGTTTTGGAGAAGCAAGAAAGTCATACAGGTTTGAAATGACAACTGGTCAGGTAAAGGATGACAGAATTTTCATTTTGAAGGTGAACTGTCCCTTTAAAGAAGCAAGTAGAATATTTGTAGCTAGTAGTGTTTTCTACTCGGTTGTCATAAATCTGGTCAATCCCATGTGCAGGTATCGGTACCTTGATCCTGTTTTTCTGGAGACCCTGAACCACTTCTTGGAGATCATGTATGGGATGCCGGAGAGCCCTAAAGAGTTGCTGCCCTTGGCCACCATTCATATGATGATCACCAGCCACTCTCGGTTCTTGTCCACGATGCTTTCCAGACAAGACAGTGACGGTCTTCATTTGTCAAAAGGTAGACCTTCAAGAAAGGCTGTAAGCCAAGTAACGCCGTAAATAATTCAGCACCCATTCAACATCTTGGTAAAAAACTCTCTCTATTAAAACCCTATATATTTGATTTGCAGAGGCGTTGGTGTCTCTTCTGCTCACTGTGGTGAGAAAATGTCCTGAAGTGTGTAACAGCAGTCACTTCCTCGTCAATCTCGGCGCGTATGGAGCATCGATGAGCACCACAGGTAAACATTTCCATTCATTTGACATGGTTCACGTGACTCTTGAACGAGCGTTTAACACTTTCTTTTCGATGACTTCACAGATCAGAAGATTTTGCTTCTGCTCCAGGAATACGAGAAGAACAACATTAGCCTCACGGAGTTTCAGTACGTTTCTCTGCACATTTCACTGAAAAATGTCGTTTTGAGACCATTTTGGCAATTTGATTCTCATGTTTACGGTTTCAATTATATTAGATTTCGATTCGATTCAATATCAGCATTTCATTTTAAATATTAAAATGAAATGAAATATTAATGAAATACTCATTCACGTTAATGACAGAAGTAACTTTAATTAAATAACAGAAAAAGAAGAGTAATCCCTTACTTTACTTTTTCGAGGGAAAAGTTATTAAATTACAGTAACCAATTAAACACAACTGTTTGAATTATTTATTACTTTCACTTTAAGTAACCAAACATTACTGTTAAAAAATAAAAACATTGTAAATGTGCGACGTTGAAATAATGAACAATTTGAAACGTGTTTAAAGGGGTCATATGGCGCAAATTCGTGTCTTTGGTGTTATATAAGTTGCCCATGCATGTATAAGACACGTAAAATTGTGAAAATTTAAGTATCTGTAACAAAAGATGCATTCACAACTAGAAAATTCCAAAAAATTGCGCCATCCTCAGGACGAGAGATTTCCCGAATCGACGTTTTTTCTTTAAATTGAAGATCGATTCAAATCAAAGAATCTGTTTTTTTTAGCCAGCCCTGTCTGTGAAATCCAGGCCAAACTCTCATAATCTGAAAATGAAATTGAGTGTTTCAGTAATTTATTTCACTATGATTTCAATCTTTGACAACATTCTATCTTCACAGAATGGTCTTTGCATTACTGTATGTAGGAAACAGTAAATCACATAAATGACAAGCTGGATTTTCACAGACAGGGTCAAATTTGACCATATGCCCCTTAAAAAAAATGTTTTACTGCTCGCAGATCTTGAAAAAGTATGAATGCGTGTTATTTCTCGTCAGGTTTGTCTTGTGGGGTCCTGCCGCGGTGGAACATCATAAAGCCCGGAAGAGTCTGGGTCCGTCTCTGTGGCAGAAGCCCAGCTCAGAGCAGCTCCTGTCACTGCTTTCCACAGACAACATGTTAAACACCATCACGCACTTCCCACAGCAGCGATATATTATCCCTCAGGTATACACAGCTTATTAAATGAACCAGCGTACAGCATTTAAATGCACTTAAAACACTAGCTTGACCCAGTCAAAGAATCTCATTCAATTACAACATACAGTATACTTTTTTTACATTTTGAGAAATTATCCTTTTCTATGAGGTATTTCAATAAATTGCTGTATAGGTCTATGTTTTTAAATATAAAAGCTAAATGAATTGTGAACTGTGTCCTACAGGATGGCAAAGACGTCATCTACACACCGGAGGGCAAAGATTGCGTAGATCCATCATCTCTGTATGACCCGAGCTTCCTCCTGCCTCTCTTCAGCTTTATTCTTCGTCCAGGTAACCTGACACAACTCGGTTTCACAAAACTGTTGTATAACACAGATCTGATTTTGAATAGGGATACACCGATCCGATACTCTGGATCGGAATTGGGGCCGATCCGGGTCTTTTTAGCTGGATCGGGTATCGGACTGACGGGTTCTCTTCAGTCCGTTGCGATACCCGTGGATGTTACTCTTAAGCTTCATAAAGGACTAACTATCAGGAAATTACCATAAACGTTGTCATGCACTGTATTAGATGTCATGTATTTCAATAGCTTTATGCGAGGAATATATCAATATAGCATAATTAAAAAAAACTCTGACCTCCGCTGGTGCTGTCATCCGTCAATCTCAATCCAGCATGCGCGTGTCCGGGAACAGTCATGACGTTACTCGTTCAAAAGTTTACAATATTCTTCATAATCACTAGATAATAGACTGTGGTTTTGTTTAAAATGCATTTTACCGGAGACGGTACTCGCTGAGTGTAACGTTATTAGATTCAAGCACTGGAAGCGGTCTATGTTATGCGTCATTCATACACAATAACTCTTGTCTTTAGGATGGATTTAATGTTCTATGCTTTAAACACATAACATATATCTTCTCTTTGTGTTATAACTGTTTTGAACTTGGGAAGCAAAGATCCCCGCGATATCAGGATCATCACTATCCGGGATGCTCGTGAGTGAAGCGGGTGCATTAAGCGCATCATTCTGCGTCCAA
Source organism: Triplophysa tibetana (assembly GCA_008369825.1). NCBI lineage: Eukaryota > Metazoa > Chordata > Actinopteri > Cypriniformes > Nemacheilidae > Triplophysa > Triplophysa tibetana. The sequence continues at coordinate 4,251,331 of CM017917.1, read as the reverse complement.
TGCGCATGACTTTAAATAACGTAGAAGTGAATGTATGAAGCGCATCATTTTGTGTCCAGGATGTGCATGAGCGAGTTTGGAGACTTTTATATTGTGATAGCTTTGTGTAATAAACAGAGATTTATTTGTTAAACATTTTGTAAGTATCTGTGCTTTATGAGGCCACATTTTTGTTTTGTATGTATTTTTAAGTTTAATACAGCACTTAATTACATTTAAAAAATCATACTTTTAAGTAAAAATTACCTAAGTCAAGAAAAATGGTAGATTTTAATGTACTCATGGATGTAAAGTAAAAAAAACATTTATTTATGGACTGTAGTGGAGCAAGTATGATCTGCTTCATACTGTAGGGAAGTATTTTTTGTCCAAAGTACTCTGATAAAGTAGAGATATTTTAAAATGTACTTGAAAGTAAACTTGCTTAACTATCCACCTCTGGCAATAAAAGTTAAAATATGCAAGTCTACTTTGATCATGAAAAACAGTGCTAGTATCGGATCAGAATCGGTATCGGCCGATACGCAGAATTCAGGTATCGGAATCGGATCGGAAAGGAAAAAGTAGTATCGGTGCATCCCTAAATTTGAAATGTCAAGAAAAATGACATTTATTAAGGCTTGTACACACCGGCAGGATCATCGCGGGTGTTTATTGCCGACATATAAAGCCATGTGACCAAACAAAACGCGCCAATGTGAGTGTGTGCACTCATGCGAAAAACGCCGGTCGTAAAAGTATAATTTAAAAAAATGGTTCGGGCTCGTTTATTTGGTTTGGTGCGCTGCGTCAAATACTGGCCGACCAATTGCCGCTTTGGTACACATACCTGGAGCTCCTGAAGTTGCAGTTAAACACGAGTTGGTGGTGCACAAGCACAAAGCGGTCTTGCAGAGCAGGCATTGATCCCAACGTCGAAGAGGGAGCAGCACGATGAATTCTTCTGTGTGACAAGCGAGTGTCGGAAGCATAAGTTGCACAACGCCACCTTATGTACCGGGGTATTTTTTATATGTTTTTATTTAGAGTCATCTATGTCAAGGAGTGAATTTGCACGTTCACTCAGCTCACCGTAAGTGAAAATCGCTTGGGTATGAACGTCGAAAAAAGTCTCGAAAACCGCCGGTGATCAGCAGGTTTGATTATCATCATGGTGTGTATGAGCCTTTACACTTTTTTATGTTGTTTGAAGGGTTTGTGGACTCGCGTATGTCCAGTTCCAGAAAATAAATTCTGATTATACTGGAATAACAAATTAATAATAAATAAAAATTATAGCAGTGTCCGAATTCGCTCCCTATCTTCTATGTACAGTAGTGCACTATATCGGATGTACACCATTTTGAATGAATAACTCATTCTCTGAATTCGTTCACTAATTTTACCAACAATGCACTCGGATTTTGTCCCAATATCCCACGATACAGTGCAGATCACAGAGCTCCAGACTAACTTTTTAACTAGGAGTTTACTGACATTTTGTCAAAAGTGCTCTCGCTGTCTCGAAAACTGATCGCAAAATGCGTCGTAATCTGTAAATTAGTAAGATTGACCTGTAAACTATTTCTCTCCTTTAACAGAATGTGAGGTGGACTGCCAGAAATTTGTTACCAGTCATGCTTTGGGTGTCACAGTGGCGGCCCTGAGCAGTTATGACTGGAAGGTGAGGGCCGCAGCGTACCAAACACTGGGCTCCTTTTACCAGCACCTCGAGGGAGCTCGCTTCCGAGAGAAGGGACAGGTAAAGAAAGAGAGATATAAAGGCCAAACTAAAGTATGTCTTTTTAGTGTGCCAACAGCGGCAGAGTGATTTGTTACTGTTCACCAGTGTTATATTCAAACTCCTTTATGATGATTATTTAGAGCTACAAATTTCGTTGCTACCCAACTAACACAGTTACGTTGTTTACTCTCACATCTGTAATGTTTAAAAAAGAATATTAATATACTGCTAGAGTTATATATCATGCATTGAGGTAAAACGAAATGGCCGTTAATGTTTAAATGATGCAGACAAGAGACTACGCGTTCTGGACAAGTAAGTAAGTAAGTAAGTAAATAAATAAATAAATAAATAGAATCCGTTTTAATTATTGTATTTTATTAAACTTCAGTTTAATGGCTATAAAAAGTCTTGACAAATATCATTCGTTTTGACAATTCAACAAATTTAACTACCATTTCTGGAACGTAAGAAAAATTTCTCAGAAATGGAACATTGCCAGAACGTCTTCAGAACGTGGTCATAAAGTAATGTCACGGTGACCAATTGAAGACGGACTGGCGACGTCACATACTGTGTTTGCTGGGTTTGAACTTAGGATGTCTTCTCACTGTAATCTTGAATGTTTGCATTAAATATCCAGGTCCTGTACTTGCTTGACACAGTCAAGAATGGAATCCGAAAGCAAAATATCCGGTTGCCGTTTGTGCATGTGACGTACATTGCCAAAGTGGCTCAGCAAATTTTGAGACCAGGTGAGTGTTGAAAAGTGCTTACACACGCTTATAGCAAGACAGCTCTCTTTATTTACTAATAATTTACTAAAATCAAATATGTCATAGCCATGAAAACTTATGACATTAAAGATTTTGATACCACATTTTATTTTTTGACTCCTGAAGTTGGATTCTTAAACATAGATTTCAGTCGTTTTTTCGTATTTGATGCATTCTGTATCAGTCTGCCTAAACCCTGACCTTTAACCTTTCTTCAAAGAGGAACACATGTATTTGGTGATAAACCGGTTTCTTCTGAGGAATCAGTTTCTGGACCTGCAAAAGGTCCCTGACTTCTTCAAACTCTTTTACAGCTTTGATCATGAGGTACCAAAGTTTCAGATATCTGCTATAACTGAAATGGTGAATCTGCTCGTGTTCATAGAGTTTTTGTTTGGTCTCTTTCCAGCACAAACTGGAGCGCGAATGGGTTTTGAACGTGTTGGAGGAAGGGATACGAGACAAGTTATGCTACGAGATCTGTGAGCAGCAGAATGTCTATCAGACTCTCCTGGGCTTTGGGAGTTGTCCACTCTCTGATCAGTCCTCTCAGGTAGATGGGTCCAAATATATATTTGACCACAAAATCTCTCTGTTTGTCAAATTGGTATTAGGGTGCCCAAGTTTTGTCATGGAAACCCTGATAAGCTTCCTCCAAATCTGCTTTGAATTCTTACAGAGCGTTCACACCACACGCGAGTTGCGCAAATGAATCACCCAATTTGCTCGTAGTTGGACGCCGGAACATTTTGAGTTCACTCGCTTCATACGCACGTGAAATTCCCTTCACAACAGATGCGAATTCGCTTCATGTGTGGGTCTTCTACCAGACGGCTCCAGTGTTGTTTATATATATACTGTACATAGCTGGCTTTTAAAGGGAAAGGGTGATGAGACTCTGATGCCCTGATCACACGAACATAAAATTTTGGTTTGCTGAATGTCCATACGCAAACGCAGTACAAAATTTCAGAGTTTGAGAAAACTCCAGTTTCCATGTAGACGGAGATTTGGCGTATGACGTGCTGCTATATCCTTTGTGCAACGTCAGATTCCAGGCTTCTGATTGGCCACAAAGCTTTATGGTTAGGGTTATATCGGCACCTGTTGGTTTGGCATGCTTTTGACAGCGCTTTATATTTTTTAACAAAGGAAAAACTCTGTTTATAAAAATACCTGTGAACGTGTGGACTAGGCCTGATTGATTAACTACACGTTTTGCCCAAAACCCACCCATTGCTCATTGATAAATAGGGACAATAATTTTAGACCATGTTAACCATTTTTCCCGTCGTTAACTAGCAAAAGTGGATTCGGACACACCCTAAGTGCACCTGCGCTTTAGACAATCCGCTAAGATCTTTAAAATAGGGCCCTTATTGTTAAGAGACAATGTGATTCTAGAGAGCTTTTTATTGGATGACAATTCAGTTAAATGTGAATTTTGTCGGTACGATTTTGACAGTTTTCTCCTCTGCTGTTCTAGATTCTGATTGTGAACGTTTTGCACAAGACCGCTCATATCACCAGAGCTGCTTATGACCTCATCAAAAAACATGGAGTCTTAACATGGATATTACAGATGATAGGAAAGAGGTAGACGAGGATTTCGCTTAACTTCATCTTTTATCTTAATGCATCTGGACGCTTAATGTAGTTATTGTGCTTCTATTATTCCCACAGGTACATCGACAGCAGGTTATTGAGTCGTGTCATTGAGCTGCTCCATAAGCTGTGGTTCACTAACTTGGGTGATAAAGAGAGTCAAACAGAAGCAAGCGATGCTTTTGAAGAGCGACCACAAACCTCGGGCAAATGTCTTCCTCTTCCGATCATCAATGAGTTTCTGTCCACACTTCTCACACTCATCAGACATCTGGGGTAAGACTGGACATTATTTAAAGACGCACAGTTCATTTAACTTGAAGGGTTTATTTTACGGTCTTATATTCTTGCTTCTTTTATAAGAGTCCAAGCCTATTTATAAAAGATGATTTACTAAAAGCGAGTTGTTGGTATTTATGTCGCAACTGCGTTGACATACTGTAACTACATTTTTATCATAACAGAGGTCATTAACATAAAAAAGTCGTAAAGGAACAGTAGCTTAAACGGCCTGTTAATAGACGTTTCATTGGACGCACGCACTCCTGACCCCAAGTTCACTTCCGGTGTGTGTTTGGCTAGTGTTTATGAATATAACTATTTATATTTAATTTCATTTTTGTTAATATTAATTTGTATAATTGTTTTACTGTATTATAATTGTATTAAATAAATGATTTGTTGAATTTTGTTGTATGTTAAGTTGATTAAATAAAAAATTTGATGAGTGTGTCCTGTAGTTCGGGGGCATTTGAAGAAAGCATTGACATCAAGCATTGGTGCATTGACATCTAGCGGCTAAGCTTGGTATCGCAGTCTAAATTTTTTATATTGGAGAGACAAGTTTAGCCAAGTAACGGCTCTCGGTTTCTTTCGATTGTTATCAGAAATAATCTACAGGAATGTGTACCGGAAGTTCAGTTGGGTTCACAAAAGTGTGAATGCGCAGTAACGTTTCTTTGTTGTTAAGATAACGGTCTATAGGATCCAATACATATTAAAGCTGTGCCACAAAACGCTTGATTCTTACTGTAGTAGAGTAGACGGGGCGAGGCCGTGGTTCGAGCTCCCATCTCCTACGTGATTCGAGCCTGGTGTGCGCACAGCTGGCGCTCATTCACAATTACTCACCGGTCTCGAACCACGGCCTCGCCCCGTCTACTCTACTAAACTTACTTTTTGATTTTATGGAGAACAGTCATTTGGGTCTGTAGTAAATAATTCCAGAATTATGATTTCAGTGTAAAACTTTCTGTTTGTTTCTCTGGTTCTGCTCAGAGGTGCTGTGGCTGTGCCTCAGATGAAGGCATTCCTTCAAACACTCTCTTCTGTACTGATGCATTGTGGGACCGTTTTAAATGCACACAAGGAGGCCGGCTGGCTGACACTCCATCCACGGAAACCTTCTTGCTCCGAAATCCTCAGTGTCCTGCAGCGCTGGGGAACTCTGGCCAAAGACACCTTCCTGCTGTCGGCTCTTCAAAGTCTCGCCGACAAACACAATGTCAAAGAGCTGCTTGGTAAGATGTAATGTCATCTTTTGCTGTTGTCATAAAAGGTAATCGGGACTATTGGACTCTTAAAGGGATATATCATCCTAAAACGAATATTCTGTCATCATTTACTCACCCTCAAGTTGTTCCAAACCTGTGTACATTTCTTTGTTCTGTTAAAAACAAAGGAAGATATTTGGAAGAATGTTGGCAACTGACATTTCTAGGATCATTTTCTGCCATAGTAGGAAACATAAAAAAGCCCTGGACTGTTTGTTTGTAAATTCTTCTAAATATCTAATTTTGTGTTCAAGCTTTAAAAAAAGACGCCAAATATGAACACAGCCTAAGTGACCAACGTGAATTGTATGGCTTTCATCTGCAGACCATGTACATTATTTATTCATCTTCCTGTCCGTTTTTCTTTACAGTCTCTATAGCCATTCACTAATAGTATGAAAAAAGAAACGCTTAAAATTGTTAAAGTGACAGTTCACCCCAAAATATTTATTTTTATTTTTGGGTGAACTGTTCCTTTATCTTTCCCTTAAACAAACACTTGTTCACACTGGATGTCACATCAGGCAGAAACATGGCCAGTCCTTGGACTTACAGAAACAAGATAAACGTTACACAAACAAATCACATGTTTTGATGCACTAAATGTTTTCTAACTAAACATTTCCTTTGTGTACGCAGGCTCTGGTCAAGGAAAGAGAGGAGAGAAAGGCCAAGGAAAAAGTCACTCGGCAAAGTATGCTCCTTTCCGAACTGAAAAACAGGATGACACTGAAGATGGACAAAGTGATAATCTGGTGCAAACTTTGTTGGAGGATTGTAAACCTCTGCTTAGAGACATCCTCATACACTGGGAACCAAAAGTGCAAGAGCCTTCATGTGCCATATCTGAAAGGTTCACCACAAACAAACCCGATGCTAGCGATCTAGATGATGCGGTTGCCTGTTTAGTAGTCAAGTGGACCCTTAAGACATTGACAGAGAGCCCGTACGTGGACAGCAATACCTTAGCTGTTTTAAAATGGGTGCAGAGGATCGTACTGCCTCGCGCAGATATCCTAGATGCTTTAAGTGATGAAAGCACTAGAAAGGACTTCCTCAAACTGTATCACCAGACATGTGAGCACACGGCCCAAGAGCAGCGCTTCAAAGCGGAGACCCTACAACTCTTCTCTGCCATCATGATTCAGATGCTGGAGGCAAACTGCGGTTCTGTGAGTGACATCCATCAGACGGTGATAAGTACGTGCTTGCCTTCAGATGTCGATGACGACGCCAAAACAGGTGAGATACCCAAAACAGTAAAGATCCAATGTAAAGCAACACTCTGGAACATTTGCTCAAGGGCTCCCCCGTGTGGTTGATAAGCGCAATTGTTTGTTACTAGTGCTGTATTACTGTCGCTATAAAAGCTTCCTCGTGGGCAGCGCATTTTGAAATGAAACTGGTAGTAGATTGACAGTTGAAGGGGATGGGTTAACGGAGGCTCCGCCCAAGCCATCTAAAATACCTCATTTAAGATGGATCGGATAGTCATTACAGATTTTAACTGGAGTTTATGAGGGCACAAGATTTTTACAAAGAGAATGACCCATATTGATAAACTATTGACTATAAACGCTGCGAAATTTCATGAAAAAAGTCATCGTCATTTCACTGGGACTTTAAGGTCATTTAACTACAAAGTGTTGCTTTAACATCTGCCCGAAGAAGCACAACTTGAGTGATAAAAGCATTCAAGACTGCATTCAATTTCATTGCGGTATTGAATTATATGACAAAAAAAAGGGTTGTAAATGTCACTTTTGTCCACTTAATGTTTTTTTAATAGCACTTGCATGTTAAAATATTAAAATGTAAATGAATGTTGATAAATATGTAAATGAATACATGTGAATAATAAATTGTATGAAGTAAACAACTCTTTAATGAGATTCAGATGCAAAAAACAACAAATTAAAATGAATCTAATAAATATGACAAATAAAATGCAAAACATTTTGCCAATATCTTATGGATAGTAGTTTATTAATAATTGTCAAAAGTCATAAAACTCCAGGCTTTTTTGTCTAGTCACTCTCGTCTGTTTTATTCATACTGGAAGCCTGAGATACTTTTATTCAACCCTTTATTCAAAGCCGGTTGATGAAAAATAACTTGATGTGCGTCCTAAACATCAAATCATAAACAAAGATAATTTGGTATTTTTAATTATTCACATAACTTTGAAGTGCACATTGACATTATCCTGAATGTTTATTACTGCCTATAATGTATTATTGAATATCGGCACGGCACATATATTTGGTAGGGCTTGGTTTTGAGACCATTTTGGCGATTTGGTTCTTATTTATATGGTTTGATTTGGATTTGATTCAATATCGATTAGTTATCAGTATTTCATTTAAAATATTAGTTTTGCAGACATGGAGTCCACATTTAAATACGTAACTGAAACCCTCCTACTCGGATAAATTAATGAAATACACATTCACGTTAATAGTATAGCCAACACAATTGTTTTGAATTACTTTTTACTTTGAGTAACCAAACATTACTGAAAAAAATAACAACATTGTAAATGTGCAACAGTGAAATTCATGAACTGAAAGAACCGATTTAAAAATTCAACTCGAATAATGGAGACATTCTCTGGACAAGAGGTGAACTGCAGATAATAGTCTCTGAAGCAAATTCGGGGATATTGTTGCTTTAAATTAAAGATCGATTCAATTCGAAGAATCCATGTATTTACCCAGCACAACTATTCAAAGGTATAGAGCTACATTGCACATTTTAAAACGTTGTTTGACAGTCATAGATGTTATATTGTATTTCCATTTTGATTCAAAACCTATTTATCTATTCAGTACTAAATGATGCAAAAGTAAAGCGTGCCTGTGATGTTTTTTCTTCTAACTGATGTGTACTATATTTGTTTTGTGTGATTGTTGTAGGGACAGAAACAGGGTTAAAGTTGCTCTCCTTGTACATCTATGAGATGTGGAGTGGAGCTCAGTCCCCCGGTCTCCTCCTGACTCACGCCAGACTGCTGTGCCGAGACAACAGGACAAGCATGAAAAAATCTAAATCACACGTACTTCACATGTGTAAACAAATATTGTCTGCTGTAAAGCCATAACTTTGTTATTTGTCTCATTTGTGAGATTCTTTTGCAAGTTGAGTGAATCTGTTTTGTTATGTTCCGAGTAATTGTTTAAACTTTTTACCCAAGTCCAACATATGTTTTGTGTTTTATTGTGTTGGAGTGTTTGCAAGACATTTAGCACTAGTGCTGGGTTTAGACAAACACATTTTGAAAAGCCAGTATTGTAGTATTTCATACGATTACATACAAGTTAAGAATACAATCTATATTTATAAAAACTGTGAAGAGGGACATTTAAAGACACATAAATGGAGATACCATGAATTTTATTTGTAATATTAAACAAGAATAACCGTTTGATGATTCCATGATGCTTCTCACATTAAACATTGAGTTGAACTTCTTGATTCTTTATCGAAAGCATGTTTATTCTGTTCTGGGAGATTCATAATCTTTCATTAGTGGCACCCCAGATTTTTTGACTCCAGGGCCCCTACACAAAAAATAAATAAAAATGTTTTAATTATTAAAAAAAGTAATATTGCTGTTTTATCAAGTGTTTCAAAAAATAATTTTTAACTAAGCAAAATGTAATCTACACATTTTTTCTCAGCTGTGTATCCAGAGTATTTTAATCAGCTCTCCATGTAGTGAATCTGTATATTGTGTTTATGAGGCACTTGCTAAGGCACTTATTTAAGGTTTTTTTATAAAATTGGACAGTAATCTGAAACAACCGTGACACGGCCAAACAAATTTAAAACACTACTGCCAAATTTCACTATTTACCACATAGAAATGGAGCCGTTTTGCTTTGTGTTGTGTTCATTTTTAGAAAGCAAACCTATTAGGACAGAAACCGTCAACTCTGTGTGCCCTGAAAACTTAAATAGGGAGCTGATCAAAACACACTTGGAGATAGTTCAGCCAAAAAACATTTATTCACCCTCATCCCTCATGTGGTTAAAACCTGCGCACGACTCTTTAATGGAATGCACTCATTTGTCTCAGTGGTATTGAGTTCAAACAATGGAAGTCAATGGGTCCAATGTTGTTTGGTTACCAACATACTTCGAAATATCTTCTTTTAAGTTCTGTAGGAGAAAGAAAGTCAAACAAGTTTGAAATGGCATGAGTGTGAGTAAATGATGAAAGAATCAAACCAAGTGACATCTGTAAAAAAGAAAGGTAGACCTTTTACCACACTTGAGTTTAATTTAAGATTTTTGTCTTTCAAGAACACATTACACGCAGTGTTGGGTGTAACTAGTCACTGTAATTAAAATACTTTTCCTTAGAACAAGTAAAGTAAGGGATTATAATATTTTTTTCAGTCATTTATTTAGTTACTTCTAATGTAATGAAACTAAATACTGTGTGTAATATATGTGTGAGCAATAGTGGAATTGAAATCAAGATTCAAAGTCTAACTTTAAAATCTGTGCTTTAATGTTTAATTCTTACATTTGTAATACTTTGGTCAGTTAATAATACTATATGTAGTTTTTAATTATTTATTTTAATTAATTTCAAGAGCCCATTCATGTCTTTTCTTGAATCACTGAACTAATCAAGGTTGATAGGATATAGAAAGTGAATTATTAAATACTTTTTGGAAAGAGTCATTTGACCAGTAATCTAATTAAAATATTGAATATGTCATTAGTAACTAGTAATTCGTTACTTTTCCAGAGTAATTTACCCAACAATGATTACACGTTTTGCTTATGTTTGACAACCACATACGTTTTGATTTGTAAAATCTAATAAGCAAACATACAAATATTTTGTGATCTACACGCACATTAACAAAATAAAATTGCATTTGTTTTGACATTATTCAAAATAAGGCAAAGATTTTCTTCGATTTTCAAGTGATGCTGAAGTATCCACGAATACTTTATATTATGATAAAAAGAAAAACGTAATTATCGAAGGAATAGATGAGATGAGATGAAGTCACACTTACCTTGATAGTCGCCCAGAGTGTGAAATATATAACAAAATAATAAAAAATAATGCAATGAATGCTGCCAGAAGGACCCAGAAAATGAGGACAATTGAATCTGAAATACATATTTGCAAATGGCGTTAGATGTCACATAAATGAAACATTGATTAAAAATGAGTTTACATTGAGCTCACATCGGTTGTACGTCAGTGTACTTGCGTTCACTACGACTGGATCCAGATAGTCATAGTAGTACTCATATCCCCATTCATATTCTGATGTCCCCGTCGAGTTCTTCATCTTCTTCCAACTCTGTGACAGTACAGACAGAGCTCTCATCAACACTGACATTTATACAGAGACCAGCCACTAAGCCACACCCCCTTTTCTGAAAACGTCAGTGCAACCCAAACATTTTCACATATGTATATACAGAATACATTGTGAATACTCTATATACACTGTAAAACTTTGCTGTAGTTTTTGCAGCAGGTTTGAATGTAACTTTCTGTAGATTTAATGTCCATACTTAATATACTTTTCAATTAGTACTGTTTTCTATTCCTTTATATTTAAAATAAAAAACTTCTACTTTCGAGATTCAAAATGAGCAAGAAGAGACTGGCATTAATGAAGCAGCACTGCAAAAAATGACATTCTTCCTAACCATTTTTCTCTTGTTTTCTGTAAAAATATTTAAAACTTCATAAATTGCCAAACATTTACATAACAAGAAAAGTGACTCAAGATATTTTCTCTTGTTTTATGAAAGAAAAATATATAAACTAGATAAGTTTATGCTTAAAACTTCAATTTCACATTAAATTTACAGTAAGTTACTGTCAAACCTGCTCCGAAATTACAGCAAAGATTCACAGTGTAGAAGAGTGTATATCTATTCTATTTATTTACAATAAGGTGATTATTAACTATTAAGTGAATGAATTAGCTAACATGAATTAACAACGAAAAACACAGCATTTGTAAATATTAATTCATGCTAATTTCATCATTTAGTAATACATTATTAAAATCAGTGTTATACACCATGAACTAACATTAATAACTCTATTGACATAAACTGGATTAATAAATGCTGAAAAACTGAATTGTTCATTAATATTAGCTAATGCATTAACTTATGTTAACTAATATAGCACGTTGTTGTAAAGTGTTTCCGCCTTATTTTTTTTATCTGTTGTTTTATTAAAGGAATTTGGGCATTAATTCCTATTTATGCTACTGTGATAAACAAGAAATGTCTGTAAAATTTGATGTTCTTTCCAATGTTGTTTCTCATGAATTTCAATATGTTTTTTAAATTAGGAGTAAACCCTCAATATACTTACACAATGTCTGTCCATAATCCACCAGATCAATTGCAATCGATCGTTTGCAGCTTACTTTAAGAAAATGTCTATATTGTATTTCATCATTCGGCATCATTGAATTTTTTTTCATGTGATGTTCCTTTTGCGTTCCCAGGTTTCCAAATTACAGATATATATGTGATTTACGTATGTCACTATTCACTATGTAGTATACACTAAATATATATTTTCTGAGCATTACTGAATAGACCGTTCGCGCGCCTGACCCCCAGTTAACTTCCGGTTTGTCTTAGTCTAGTCTAATAATATAACTATTTATTATTAATATATATTTATTTAATTTGTATTATTTTTAACTGTATAGTAGTTCAATTATTTAAACGATGAGTAGAATTTTGTTGTATGTTGATTTTATTAAAAAAACAATTTGTTGAGTGGGTCCTGTAGTTCAGTCGCATTTACAGAAAGCATATGTTACATTGACATCTAGCGGTTGAGCTCGGTATTACAGTCTAAATTCTAAATATTGGAGACCCAATTTTAGCTAAGTAACGAGTCTTCTCGGTTTATTTTGACTGTTATCAGAAATAATCTACAGACACTCTATTGTTTGTGAATGTGTACGGGAAGTTCAGTTGGTGTCACAAAAGTGCGCATGTGCAGTAACGTTCGTTTAGGCCGTTGAGAAACCGTCAGGCACGTGCAGAGGGGCACTTGAGCACACCAGAAAGAGCCGCAGAAGTGAAGCACTTCCTCCAGAAGCGTTTGTCTTGGTGTGGAGGTGAGTGGTGATGAACAGACCAGCTGTGCGTCGAATTTACAGATAACTTACTATCCTAAAGACAAACCGCAAATATTGTTTTGCTAACATCCATCACTAATGAGCTAACGAAATAGCTAATGTTTCGCTAAGGCAGTAACAGTTCATTGGCATACATGCTGACTTAATGGAGAAACGACAGGTGAATATAGTTAAAAAACATCATCCGAATCGCCACATTGAGATGTAAACGAGGCATTAAGTAATTAAAATGTGCTAATTTGCATACATTTATCCAGTAATGCAGATGAATTGGCTAAACAAAATAACTAAAGCATATCACCAGTTATTAGTTAATATGACTGACATCAAGAGTCTTTTCAAATATTCATGTATATATATATATATGCAGCTTGTTTTGGTTAATTTTGAAGAAATCTACAGAAGCAAACAGACGAGGGTATAGAAGGCTTCAAACAAAAAACTTTGTGAATTTTCGAAATTTCCTTTCCATTAGCGCAAAAGAAGACATGAAAGCAAAATAGACCAAAAAAAATAACTTTACTAGTTTGATGTCAGACTCCTCATCTAATAACTATCCAATTTTGTATATGTTGTGTATGCTGATAGATCTTAACAGACCTCCCTCAAACGTCAAACAAAGTTATTGTCACCATCAGTGTGTAAAGCATGGTACAATAAGTGTAATCAAAACAACAATAATAATAATAATTATAATTAGTAAATCTGCTGTATTTTTGTATTTCGTCAATCATTTTTTGCAGTATGTTTTAATTATTTTTGCAGGTTTTTTTCCTGTAAAATAAAAATTAGCACCCACTTTTTTAGTTAAGTGTCAAGGTCATTGTTGGTGTCCCAGTAACACAAGTTTATTGGCTCATTCAAAATAAACAAATTATTAGTGAAAATATGTCATTTTTGCAGTCATTTATTCTAAATATATTCTTGAAAATTTAACATACACAATGCGGCTTAGTTTCCTTTGTTGTTGGCGGAAATGTGAAATGACTATTTTGTAGACAATAGTTGGAAAATAGTTTTAAATCAATTAACATAATAATAAAACGCATCAAAAGAAGTGTTAAATAAGATTTATTTGATTATGACAACTGTAGCAGTTTCTACGATTAAAGAGTGTCCATAAACATAACTACAACAGCAACTATTCAAAACCAAACCAAATAAAAGTAGTTTTTTTAAGGAACAAAATAGAGGTTCAATATACGGCCTACAAAATTTCCAATGTAATTCAATTCATGTCAAATTCACTGGTATAAAACCAAAACATATATAGTAGCCTAAATAAATCTAAAGTATCTTTATATTTAACAGCAGTTATAGTTTTTTAAACATATAAATTCAATAACACAATATTTATGTTTTTTAATTTAGCACTTTACCGATGCAGATTTAAGTCTTCCGAGCAAAAAACCCTGATTTACTTCCTTGTTTCACAGTTATAAGCTTAAAGCTTCTTAACCGTTTCCATGGTGATCCATTGGCAATGTCTTCATGTTGTTCCTGTTAACTCTGGGAAACTTGATTAAACGTTTCCTTCAAACATGTTCAGGAACCGATATACCCCGAGTAAGCAAGTCTTGGGTTAATCGACCCCAGAGTTCAGGGTTCAGCTGACGGTAAATTAAACCTGCTTTCTGGAATACAGCCCTGGTGCCGGTCAGTGTCCTCTGTTACAGCCTAGTGTCCTTGGCTTTAGTTTGTGTTTGAGAGCTCGCAGGTCAGTGTTGGTTCTCACAAATGGTGTTGAGTGTAAATAAACCTGTGTTGCACTACCTGAGGGGACGATCAGAGTTTGAAGTATTTTCAGAGGGAATTAACACCTTGGTGCAAACTATAACTTAAAGGGATAGTTCACCCAAAAATAAAAATTCTGTCATTGTCACTCATCCTTAGGTTGTTTCAAACCTATACAAATGTATTTGTTCCGTTAAACACATAGAAAGATATTTGTAATGTTGTGTTCCAGAGCACGAGTGATTTACATGTTAAGTCAATGCAAAGACACGATAGGACATCATGCGGAGCGATTCCTGCGAATGAGGCGCAAATGATGTGCCTTGAATCGAGAGATTCACGCAACTCACGCGAGTCTGAATTTTGAGCAAAAATTCACTCCGCGTTACTATTTTTATTCGGGTGAACTGTCACTTTAAGTGCAATATTTATAATGGAAAGAGATTAAAAAATAGATTCAGTGCCATCAGAATGCTGAACAATGTAGCCTACATGAAATTACATGTTAAAATAGCATTTACTTAATACATTTACAATTTCATGTAAAATTGCAGATTAGCCTACCTCATACCCTTATGAAATGTTTTTGGTATATTGATAATTTATGGCAAAACCATGTTTTTATTACGGTAACCATCGTTTTACCATGGCTCAAAATAACATGGTCTTCATAGCCATGGTTATTTTTACCCAGTTTTTTTCAGTCTAATGGACATTTCTCGCAAAATCACAAGATAGAAGTTATAATTTTAGGTTTAAAATTATGAATATGGCATTTATAACAATATTTTTTGATTATTTTTTAACCACAAAAAAATCAGCTTGCCTTTAAAATCAATTCGTCGTTTCACTGCCATTCAGTACCACCAGGGGGAGCCATAAAAACATCACCTTGACCGCTGTCAGAGCACATTGAGGATGCATTCTTGTTATGCTCTTATTTTTCGGCTGTACCACATCAAATCACTGAAAACTTTTTAATCACAATTTTTTTGAATGTTTATGGTATTGGACATGGAAAGCGAACAAAAACATCTGCATTGATGGGACACCGGACCGTATACAGGACACCGCTGAAAATCTCCAAAAAGTGTCTTAAGAAGTGAATCATGCATTAACAAGACGTTCGATTGAAGTTGCAGATAGAAATGCAGATTAAAATGATTCTCCCTTATGACAGGGTTCATCTTCACAGGACATCGGGATTCATGCAAAACAATCTGCTGATATCGCGAGCAGTTTATCAATGAACATTGTATATTAAAAAATAAACAACGATAAAAAAGTGAAGCTCTTTCTGTTTGGGTAAAGAGAGAACACTGTTGTTTTGAACGAATATTTAGGCTACCCTTCATCCAACCAAATGCGGATTTGGATGACATGTGACGACTATTTCAACTTCACACGTATTTCCTAACAAACCATCCCTCTTTCAAAATATGTGACACCAGAGAATCATGGGAGATGAGACCGCATTACACAAATACAGCTTTGATAACAGTCTTCTTTTGTCTGAGTTCCTTACCTTGCCACTTAGTCGGCAAGGTGCGCGGTTAGTTTGGCCAGACGTTAGTGTCATGCCCATGTTATTAACCTGTCTGTCCTTTCACCGTGTCAATGTGTGTGTGTCTTGTGGTGGTCTTCCTGTGGAGGGGCCAGTATAAGAGAAGGACTGTGTGAGCCGGAGATGTTTCAGTTAGCCTCATTTCCTGGGCGGAGAGCTCTCAGCTCCAATAGTAAAGCAACAGGAGCCCGGAAAGAGGGCGAGCGAGTGAACATGAGCAGGAGAGAGAAGTTATTGAAACAAAGCTCTCACAAATCATTTTGTCACCAGCATGCTCTGACAAGCAAGAGAGAGAGAGAGAGAGAGAGAGAGAGAGAGCGTTAAAAGAAGGAACTAATAAAAGAGCTGCGAAGAAGAGGAAGGAGGTGTGAAGGAGTTTTCCCCTTCGGACAGCTTGAAACTGGACACACAGACCTGAAGAGAAGGAAGCGAAGGACATTTGCACCTCATTACTGCGGTTCTCTCGTTTACTTCCCGCGGGCACTTTTTTTGCACGGTTCATTTCTTTCATCCTTTTGGTTCACTCCATCTGTCATTCGAAGCGCGTGGGTTGAACGTGGTTAGTTTGATTTTTCCTGACACATGACATCAGCGGGGCTAAAACGCCAGGGTATTTTCCAAGAAGGGCTATTTCTGTTTCAATTCCTCTCGGGAGTGTTTGCTCAACAGTGCGCTGCTGTGATGGGCATGTAAATAGATCTTTCCGCTTGTCTTTTGTTCGGGAGGGGGATGAAATTGAAACTTGAAACGCAAAATAACACGAACCCGGTGTCGGCGTTGTCGGTCTCACTTCGGTCGCGTGCAGCTCGCTCAGACCACTTCGGCGCGCTTTGAGCTTCGGATGCTCGTTTCCTAGAAGTCTGCGTGTTCGAGAAGTATTTCAGAAAATTCAATCTGTGAAGGAAAGTTAAGGTGATAAGTTCTTACGCTGACGCAGCCCTCGTCTTGTTGCGCATGCAGGCTGCAGCATGCTGGTTTAGAGAGGCGCGCGGACTTTTGGGTAACGTGTCAAAAACCACAGACAAAAATTAGCGAGCAAACACATCTAAAGCGCGTCGAGGCGTCTGCACACTTGTGTGCATGTGCTTAAGGCTTGTCCAAGACTAGAGGAGAGAAAAATAGAAAGTCAGTCCAGACGCGTGGACTAGAACAAGCTTCTCTGTGTCTGTCTGCCAGGAATGAGCCGGCGCTTAGGTTTTGCCAAAGAAAGCTGTCCGTGTATTTTGTGAGTTTAAACTCTGCCTGTCGCATGCTGTGTGTGTGTAGCACGCATGTTAGTATGCATCTCTGTGCTCTGTGGATGCAGCTTTAAGAGGTAATACCCGGCGATTAGGAATCTCCCTCTAAGCAGACACCAGGTGCTTTACCAAAGGTGCTTTCCATCATCATAAGGTTAACATTACGTCCTTTATTTGTTTGATCTGAACGCTACGTCAGTCGCAGGCTTTAAAGAGGTTTAAAGAAGACCGCTCGGGCTCACACTCGGCATCATGAGGTTGTTGTGTTTGGCACTGACAGCCCTGTTCATGGTGGTTGGAACCGAGAGCATGTCCACCTGTAAGACTCTAGACCTGGAGGTGGTCAAGAAAAAGCGGATCGAGGCCATCCGCGGTCAGATCCTCAGCAAACTGCGCATGAACAAAGAGCCCGAGATCGACAAAGATGACGACGGGCAGAAGATCCCAGACAGCCTGCTCTCGCTGTACAACAGCACGGTCGAACTGAGCGAAGAAATTAAGATGAAGCCCGTCCCGGTGCAGGCCGAAGGCGAGGACTACTTCGGCAAGGAGGTTCACAAGTTCATCATGCGGCAAGGTAAGAGCGGTGCAGAAAAGCCAGAGATGGCTGATGTGTTGGTGATTTATACTTAAAAAATGAGACGGTTGCAACTTGTGCTTTTTAATCAAGTTCAAAATAAACGATTATAAGTTATAGTAATGATTCAGAATTCAGTTCAGAATTTATTGTTATTTTTATTAAACATGTCAGAATTTCCTGAATGCACATCAGATGAACAAAAAACGTTCAGAATTATTCACATCAAGATATATGTGACACGGGAAGAATCATTTGACTTGGCGCTCTGGAATACTTGATTTTGATTGGTCAGCAAGTCCGAAGTCATCCAATTGTTGTTGCAAAATTATACTCTTTAGGATGACACAAGACCACCCCGTCAGAATTTATTTTGCGATAACAACCAGCTGGATGTACATATTTCTTGCCTGTTATCGCGTATTCAATTATTATGAATAACATTTCTCGTTTTCAATTATTATGAATAACATTTCTCGAGCCAAATATCTCGGTTTATAACACACTTAATTCTGATTGGCCGATCCCAACATTCCAAGCTCTGATATTTCCAGATAACAACATTGAAAACGCATCGAGGGGTGTGAACCGGATGGGCGTAAGTGATATTTTGGGTGAAATGGAGATTTATATCATACTGAGCCAATTGGTGCCAAAAGGGCGTAATTGTATTGTGGAGAAAAGCCTGTGGATAGGAGATGATTTAAAATGGCTGAAACATTGGTGCCAGGAAGGCGCGTGTGACATTTTGTACTGTATATTTAAAAAAGTTACGTTGGTTTTCTTCTTGATTTTTTTTTAAATACTTTTCAATAAGCACACTCATTCATGTGTGTAACATCTTTATTATAAAAGACTGAAATCAGATCAAACTATGATATGTTTTTGTTCTGAAATGTCACTCTCTGGTTCTTATCCCTCGACATGCTAATCTGGATGCTACAATCAGTTTGACCCGCACAGTTTAATATCTCACAAAATGTAAATATATAAATGTCTTGTAATACCATATGACATTATATTTACCAACGATTTGACCAAATTGCCTGTTGCTGGCATTTGAATGTCTTAAAACCAAAAGTAAACGTGTTTTCCTGACAGTAGCTCAGAGAAGTAATGGTTTATCCAAAAATGAAAATTCGGTCAACGTTAACTCAACCTCTTGTCATATCAAACCTGTATGACTTTCATTCTTACGCAGAACACAAAAGAAGATATTTTGAAGAATGTCGTTGACCAAACATTGGTTTTGTGTTCATACAATGGAAGTCAATGGGTGTGTCACCGCTGCTTGGTTATCAACATTCTTCAAAATATCTTCTTTTTGTTCTGCGGAAGAATGTCATACAGGTTTGAAATAACAAGAGGGTAAGAGTAAATGAAGACAGAATTTTCATTTTCGGATGAGCTATCACTTTAAGAACGATCTATTAAAATATTCCAAATCAATATTGCATGTTCTATTACTTATGAGATAAGTAGCCATGTAATAAGCAGTATAATGTACAGATAGACGACTGTTATGTGATAACGACCACCTGCCTGTACATTATCACTTACATAGTGATAAGACCTCGATAATTTTTTCATATTCAAAAATAAAATGTGAAGCTCTGAATGAATAATCAGCAGTTTAAACACTGCAAAAAATGACATTCTTGCGAAGTGTTTTTCTCTTGTTTTGTAGTACAAATATCGAAACATTCTTCAATCAAGATGCAGATCTTGACAAGAAAAGCGACCTAAGATGTTTAGTCTCTTTTTAATGAGAAAAATATAAGAATTAAGTAAGTTTATGGTAAAAACAGTTTATTTTTGCATTGCCAGTTTTTTGCTTGTTTTTACTTGATTCTTACATAATATTTTATAAAACAAGACTAATTATCTCACTTTTCAGTCAAGAAGTTTTGATATTTTTACTAAAAACGACAAAGGTTCAGTCTATGTGTCTATACAGTGTACAAAGTTGTTTATTGTCACGTAACGCAACACTGTAGGAAGGTAATCTTGTGAGGCGTTGCCTTTGGGAACATTTTCGTTTTTTTTTTATTTTGGCCGTGTTTTTCGACGCGTGATCTCACAGCATGCCATTGTTAACTTTAATCATGTAAAATAACTTCCCCCATACAAAGTTTTTGAGAGTGAAACGTAAACCTGATTCCCCGACCTCGAGAAGTGCTCTAGCGTTATATGCTAAAGACCAGGGGTTCCCAAAGTAGGGGTTGGGACCCCCGGGGGGGGTCGCAAGGCCACAAGGATGGGGTCGTGAGATTATTTACAGAAATCTTTTTTATTATTATTGGGAATAACCTATTTAATCAATAAGTGTAACAAAATATAAAATATCAGTTAAGTTAAAAATAAAACCATGCAAATATAAAGCAATCAGCCTTTGGAATCTCCTCCCCCTCGATCGTGACCCCTGAGGTGATTACGTCACATTAGCAACCGCATTAGGTCAGGTCCAGAAAGTCATACGTTAAATATTCATATGTGCGTGCAGATTCTTTTTTAGGCTTTAAGTTTAGGATATTTTTATTGGTCAAAATAAAACGTTGGTTGATATCGACAAAAGACAACGCAGGTTGCACAGTTGCCCACAATGTTTGTATACTTTACCCACCTCCGAGGATAGTGGGGGTCTCGAGTCCCCGGCACTGTTATTTTGGGGGTCGCGGGCTGAAATATTTGGGAACACCTGCTACAGTCTGTGGTCTTTAGCCCATTCTGGAGTCTGGATCAACGCTGGTTCGAGGCCGGCACGGTAAGGGGCCAGTACAACCAGTTACATTAGTTCTTTTGGAAACAGTTCATAGAAATACGTTTATAATTTGTTACCTTTATTAATAATTTTATTCATTAAAGTTGAATCATTTATTGCTAATACCTTATATAAGTACCGTATAATTATTGACACTCACAAATTTTTCAACCCTGGCTACGGTCATGCATAGCTGTGAACCATCTGAAGTCAGCATCAAATTAAAAACATTAAATCATGTCACGTACACAGCTGTGTTATAGACAGGTTATGTAACGTCAATATCGCAAAAGAATCCTATGATACAAGACTGAACAGCCTGTCTTTTAACAATTCATCAAGGAAGTATAAAAAGTTCCTCCTCCCAAATCTCTGTGGAAAGCAAACCGTCTTGTAATTTGGATAATAACGTTTAACTATTTAACAATGTTCTCTAATGCCGTAATGACCTGCGGACAATGAATCATGGCAAACTGCCTCTCATTATCTCGCGTGTTTCTTTACACACACTCCAAAATGTCAAATCTTCCATCTGTTTAAATGCTGTGCATTGCCATCTGACTATCTTGGGTATTTTAATAGCCTTGTTGTTTGTGCTGTCGGCTTCACTGATGAGATTGTTAAACTGAACCCTTCGGTGTCCACATTTAGCGCCGAGCGCGACTCCGTTTGATCATCCTGACAGCTGTTTGTTCACGTTTTCTGTTTGTTCTCTGCACCTTGCACCTCTAAGGCCCGTTTTAACGCTAGGCCACATCTGTTTTGCTGATAACTCATTTGACGCTCACCACCTGCCTTCTTTCATGTTTTAGCATCCCCGCCCTACTTTAACGTATCGCCTTTTACTCCTTTAAGCGCTTCAAGCTCAGCAGATGTAAACATCAGGTCTGCCGTGATGAAATTCACACGCTATCAACAAGACCTCGGCTTGTCATCTTTCGAGGGAGCCCCATCAATGTCAAAGACGCAAACAAAGAGCAATAGGGGCGCGAAACTGTGGATGAGGGTTGACTAGCGGGATTCACCGTCCTCTCTGTCTTTTGTGTGTTCTTCTGGGTTTGGGGGCTTTCCGGTAACTAGATCTCTCTTTTTCTGTTATGTGTCTCTTTGTTTCTCGTTTCTTTTGTTCTCAAAAGGCCCATTTAGCAAGAAAGATGGCTGCTTGTTTCAGAAGCGTGACTAAGATTTTAGATGAAACAATTATGTGGTTTTTGTGCTGGAGCATCCATCGTGTTTAAGGAACAAGCTTTAATAATTCATGAAATCCTGATGCAATTGCAAGACCTCCCAGTATTTACAGCCATTACGACTGCTTTGGCATTGCTTCATGACACAAGAGCTTATTGGTGCAATGCTTCACTCTTAAAAAAGAAAAAAGGTTGCACTTTCTTGACAAGAAAACCGACCTTACATGTTTAGTCTCTTTTTAATGAGAAAAATATAAGAATTTAGTAAGTTTATGGTAAAAATAAGCATAACAATCTGCCAATGGAGTGAGAAAAATAAACTTGAATGAGGAGCTTGAGAAAAAGGTCAAACTAAATTCAAGTTTATTTTTCTCACTCCATTGGCAGATTGTTTTGCTTATTTTTACCATAAACTTACTTTTCTTTTCAAGTTATTGTATATTGATTTCCTAAGTTTTAGATTTTGTTTACAAAAAACCCGAAAATGCTAGCGTCTGTTCTACATTATAATCCTATGGAGTAAACCGAATTTTAAGTCCTGAGCGCTTTTTAAATGCCAGTCTGAGTCTTATTTTTCAATTTCTTGTTGGTACTTTTTATTTTAGGGGTGCGGCTACATTATTTTTTTTAAATCGTATGTTCACATCGTAGAAATTCAGACGAATTAATCATATACTAAAATTGTCTAAAATGCCATGGCAAATACAATAAAAAAAGTATTTTTTAAATCTCCCTTTTAAACGGCGTCTCTTCCAGATTTCTGTCAGTCATAGTACATTTCCTGAGGGGTCATTATTTGAATGTTCACCATGTCACGTTACATTCTTCACTTCGGTTAAAAGTCAACTTACACAACAGAGGATGTTCTCAACTCGTATGTTCCAAACACTGAGCCAGTTTCCCCAGAGGTCTTGTTTTCGAGAGAAATGTTTTTCTCACTCAGCAGTTCTTGTGAGAATCTGCCAACACTTCCTGTTTGCTTAACGTGAAAAGAATTACGTTTGTCACTGAGACATGCACACCGTTTTCTTGTCATAGACTACTTTCTTTAGCAATAACTGTTTTGAAATATGTTTTGGTAAATAGCAGGGTTTGGTTTCTTTCAGGGTTAAGGATAATTGATGCCACTGTATATCCAGCAGAAAACTGGATTCATGAGTAACTAAAGAGAAATGACATCGACCTGCTTTAGCTTTTCAACTTTCTTTTCTAACTTTTTTAATTTAAATTCATAAAAAATGTTAACACTTCCGGTTATAAACCAAATCTATGTCAAAATAATGAAACATTTGTCGTAGTATGTCAGTACACTGCAAAATGACATTCTTACTAGGCATTTTTGTCTTGTTTTTAGTAGAAAAAAAAAATGAAAACTTCTTAAATAAACAAACAATTACTTGACAAGAAAAGTGAGCTAAGATATTTATTCTTGTGGTATGAAAAATATAATAAGAATTAAGTAAGTTCTTAGTAAAATCTGTCCATGTGGTGAGACAAATAAACTTGACCTTTTGGAGTCAAATTTGAAGTTTATTTTTCTCACACCATTGGCAGATTTTTAGGCCTAGATCTGTTCTCACCATCATCAAGCCTATCTGTTAGTACACCAAGAAAGGAAAGACTGAGACAAACTAAATCCAAAAGAACTGTTGTTCTCCAAGACGCTTGGTAAAATGATAAAACTGCATTTCGGCAAATTCTATACAAAGACATTGACGCTTGTGTCAATCCACCGTTATGATCGTTTACATTAATAAATATGAATACAGAATGAGTTAAGTCACCCTAAACTCAATATCAGTGGAAAATCAGCAACATGCTCATAAATCATATACCGTACGTGAAATAGTGTGCCTTCCATTTCGAGCTGGACCCTGAAGGCACCCATGCTTATCCATGTTTTTTTTGTACTTCTTTTGCTTCATATATGTGTAACTTGCTATTTCATGTTATTACTTGTCAAACATTGTGCTGACTGCTCCGTTCATCTGCCGGGAAAGTTTGTCACAGTTTGTGTATTAGTGGAGCGGGATTGGTCGGAAAAAAAACACAGGACGGGATCTATGGACGAGGGAAAGATGAGGACAGGAGGGTTGAGGCTGTGTGTTTTTGAAGTCAGATATTTAAGCCCGCTGGAATCTGGTTGCACCCATCAGTAATGATAGGCCTGTCTCAGTGCCTGTTGGGACAGCTGTCCTGAGCTTACCTGAGAGTCAGCCTGTGTAAACACATACATGCACAAATCCCTCTCCACCCTCATCTTATTCAGCACACACCAGAAACAAAGAGCAGGACATTTTGACCTTGATGTCCTTCATTTGTGATTACATGTCATGCATTGAGTAATAAAGGCTGACTGTTTATAGCTGGGTCCAAGGAATTGTGCATATATATATATATATACATTAATCTATGCATTATAGATACACAGTAAAAAAACAAAAAAAAATGCTAAACATAAATATACCGTAAAAAAAATCTGTAAAGTTAGAGAATAAAAGGATTATATATAACATAGTTTTCCCCATTTTTCTTGTAAATGTGTTGTCTTGTTGTGTACTTTTATAGGTTTTGACCGCATTAAAAAATAAACTGTAAAACTAAAATAATCTTGTTAAAACAATGGAAATGAAAATAAACTGTTAAATTACACTTTCCCCATTATACTTGTAATTTTTGGGTCTTTTTCTCTACAGAACACATTAAAAAAATCTGTAAAAATTATAGGATACACGGATATATGTTAAATAGTTTTCCTCATTTTTCTTGTAAATGTGTTGTCTTGTTTTGTAATTTTATGTTTTGACCGCATTTAAAAAATAAACTGTAAAAAAAGGAATCTTGTTAAAACAATGGAAATTTTAATAAACTGTTAAATTACGCTTTCCCCATTATTCTTGTAAATTTTAGGTATTTTCTGTAAAGAACACATATAAAAAATCTGTAAAATTATAGGATACAAGGATATATATAAAACAGTTTTCCCCATTTTTCTTGTGAATTTGTTGTCTTGTTCTGTAATTTTATAGGTTTTGACCGTCTTTCAAAAAGAAACTGTAAAAAAAAAGAAATCTTGTTTACTAAAAAAGTCAATATTTGTAACCACTGTACATTACATTTAGGCATTTAGCGGTCGCTTTTATCCAATTGAGGACACATTGAAACTTGATAAATTCTAAGTAGCCAACAATAATACAAGTGCTATCACAAGCCACCAGGTTTCACAAAGTGCTTTGCAGTACCTGTAAGGAGAGAGAAGGGTGTGTATTGTTCTTACAGTAATACTGTTTTTTACCTCTTTGAAAGAAAGGAAGTGACCTTTCTGACAAACCTTTAAATGTCAGCCCACAACGCATGTTTTATTGTCATATGCATAGAGCTTTTTTGGGTTGGTCTAGCTGCTTTCATACAGAACAACTGGTTTATTGCTGCAATAAATCAAAGAGAGGGGTGTCTCTGGTATATGAAACGGTTCCAGGTACATTTGAAAGAGTCACGCCGATTTCCCATATTGGAGTGCAATGCCCATTAAGACATCACAAATAAAGACCATTCTGTGGTCTGATTAGGAAAATGAGAAGGAGATATTTCCCATGAACATAAATTGTGAAATATTTGAGATAATTTAGTCCAATCTTAGTTCCAAGCCAGTAAGCAATACCATAGAAAGCGCTTTTCTGCCTTAGCTGTGAAATAGTTGACCACAAGATCTTCTTTTAATTTTTCAGTCATGAACGGCACCAAACATCAGATGCTTTATAACGTGTCAGAGATGCGACTGAGCATTCCAGACCACCGACTGCTGTCTCAGGCCGAATTACGACTTCGGATCAAGAATCCTACCATGGAGCAGGAGCAGCGGCTGGAGCTGTATCACGGAGTGGGCGATCGCGCTCGATATCTGGGCACTCGATTCGTCACTAAAGACTCGACCGATCGCTGGCTATCATTCGATGTGAGGCAGACGATCACAGAATGGCTGCAGAGTACAGGTGAGGTCTATTATTACTTCATGAAGAGAAACACTGCATGGATTTACGTTGAAGAAGGGAGTCATACTTAGGAACCTATTTTATTTGTTGAGTAGCAGTGATGATTTTATGTGTATAGGATCAGATCCTTACTTAAGAGGATAGTTCACCCGAAAATGAAAATTCTGTCATCATTTACTCTCCTTCGAGTTGTTCCAAATGTGTATAAATGTCTTTGTTCTGATGAACACTGAGGGAGATATTTGGAAGAATGCTCATAACCAGACACATATTCCCCCCCATTGACTCCCATAGGAGGAAAAATTACTATTGAACACAAAAGAAGACATTTTGAAGAATGTAGGACAGCAAACCGTTCTGCGGCTCCATTGACTACCATTGTGTTTTTTCCTACTCTGGCTCTTTTTACTTGATAACCAACCACCCTGAACATAGAACCTATCAGAACCTATCAAAAATGTTTCTTGAATTCTCCAACATACAATCTTAAAAATAAAGGTGCTTCAAAAGGTTCCTCGATGAAATAGAAGAACCTTTCTTTGTCTAAATGATTCCATACAGAACCTTTAACATCCGAACAGGTTCTTCGTGGTGAAACAAATGTTTTTTTCAGATTATAAAAAGGTAAGAAAGAGAATGAAAAGAAGAAAAGAATGGTTCTTTGGGTGACAAAATAGGTTCTTCTATGGCATCGGCAGCCTTTATTTCTAAGAGCTGGAAGCTTGATCACATTTGCACATTGCCTTTTTTTGCCAACAAAAGCACGGTTTGACCAATCAAAAGTTGTATCATACTTGTTTTATACTGTTTTACTGCCACAATTCTCAAAAACTCAAACATATGTGTGTGTGTGTGTTTGAACAGAAGACGAACAGAGTTTAGAGTTGAGAGTATACTGTGGATGTAAGACAGATAAAGACCAGCAGAATGCGGACAAGTTCCTCTTCACCATATCAGGTATGATAATCTCAAGCCTTGAAATTTAGTGTTAGAAGCGTTTGACGAAAATCTACCAATGTTGTAAACTTTGATGTAATCTGGCCGGGCGGGTGTGTTTTCAGGACTAGACAAACAGAGAGGTGACACTGGTTCTATTGCATTAATGATGGTGAAGCCGTACATCTTAGCTTTATCTTTGCCCTCTAATGGAAACACCCTTGCGTCCGCCCGCAAGAAAAGAGCCGTTGGCACCGACGAAACCTGTGATGAGTAAGTCTCTATTTCACAATTTATACTCTTACACAAAGGTTTTCCAAAAGGTCTTCAATGATGGTTCTTTGTGGAACCAAAAGTGGTTCTTCTATTGCACATTTATTTTTAAATGTACAGCATTATACTACGTAGCAAAAGCACTTGAAACATTATAATTTTTGCTTCTGAAATTTCAACTTAAATGTGCAAACTTTCTACTAATTTCCAATATTCATGGGCAGAAAAACGGAGACTTGCTGTATGCGGAAGCTTTACATCGACTTTCGCAAAGATCTGAACTGGAAGTGGATTCACAAGCCCAAAGGCTATTTCGCTAACTACTGTATGGGCTCCTGCACCTACATCTGGAACGCTGAGAACAAATACTCCCAGGTAGGCCGTTTGATGTCAGTGAAGTGTAAATAACGTCATCCCATATGTCTTTTCAAACCCTCATGACTTTCTTTCTTCCATGCATCGTAAAAGGAGAAATTTTGATGCAATGTGAGGTAGCGGTGAATAAGGACATTTTCGTTTGTGCTCTGTCGAAAAGAGAGACAGTCATACAGGTTAGGAACATCATGAGGGTTCACAATGAAAATGTTTATGTTTGGGGGCGCTGTGCATTAAAACTTATAGCTGTGTGTATACTTATACCATGCACTTACATATGTATTTTACAAAAACGTACAAAAAGCAAGGATGGAGCCTACTGAACCTACTGTAACGTCAATTGGGCAAAAGCATTTCGTACAAAATCATGCAAATTAGTTGCCTCGTAAAATAGTTCGAAAATGCCATGAGATTTGCAATGCAATTTTCTAAAAGGGAAATAATATAATTTAAGTTGTTCCTGGTTGCTGTGAGTGTGCTCTGAAGGAACGTCAGCGAGCCGGAGGGTAATGACCCGTCCTGCCTTAGTGGTGACAGGACAGATGTTGGAAGTCCTTTTCACACATACTGGTGAATTACCATTAAGAGATCATGTGGGAACACAACAAATATGTGGCAAGCATTAAAGTAAAGATATTAAAAAACTTAAAAACAATGTGTTCAGATGTGTGAGGTGGACAACGTGTGTAAATGAGTTCAAGCTGGTTCTTGGGTTATTACATCAATTAGTTGTCACAAAGAGAGAAATATACATTTCCATGTTTCTAATTCCTCCATTATCTGAATGTGGTTGCACATTGTACACACTTTCGGTTAAAGACCCCCTGTGTTGAAAATATATATTGTTTGTTTATATGTTTATGTGGTGTTTTTAATGTGCTTTAAGACAAACCATGTGCACATTAATCATTTTGAAGCGTTGCGGAGTATTTTCTCCATAAAACTGGAGTTTAGCAAAGAAGGCGGTTTGTTACTGCTACGGTTAATGATGTCATAAACATGTAACCAATCACATCAACTCATTGCATAGATATGCAAAGATGGAGATGCATTGTAATGCAGAACTAGAACAGGTAGTGAGGCGGGGTTAATTTGCATATTAATGTATCTTAGTATACTTAATGAAGTTAAGTGTAGAGTTACATTGAAACCATTTTAAGGCAGGAGAATTTTTTTTCCGTTTTAATATGTAATTTTTATGTTCAACGATTCCTTTGAAGGGATACAATTATCGACCCATGGGAGACTTAAATTCTTTTCAATACTTTGTAATGTAGAACTAGTACAGGTAGTGAGGCGGGGCTTATTAACATATTCATGTTTCTGCGTATACTTATGGAAGCTGAGGTGTAGAGTTTCATTGAAACTATTTTAGGGCCGGAAAAATTATTTTACGTTTTAATATGTAATTTTGATGGTCAACGATTCGTATCAAGGGATAAAATGTTTGACCACAGGGGGACTTTAAATTCTTTTCGAAGGTAGTACAGTGAATTGGGAGTGTTTGTTTTCCTGCACGGATAATTTCTTTGCTCTGGTTCCTGTCAGAAACATTTAAGGTCAAGGATACACAACGCCCCTTTATGAGGCTGATGAGATAGATTGCTTTAGGTTGGAATGTAAAAAGCTCGCAGTGTTGCACTTAAAGGTCTTTGAGTTCATTTACAATGCATGGGTCGTGTCCACAGGGACATTTGAGGTACTTTGAAGGCAGAATGATAGTTGACAACATTTGAATGACTGTTTACCCAAAGGGTTGACATGTCATGGTCTGTACATCATAATATGCATCATTAACCTAGAACAGAGATTGCTCATGTTAGTTTTTGAGCTTATTTTTGGCCAAATGTCTACGGAAATCTAGCAAGAAATTAGACTTGTGAATGTCTTTTGGGGTAAGTAGCTCCGCTGAATCAATGGGCCTCTCAACACAACAGCCTGCCTTTACATAAGAAGCGAACACAACAACTGAAATTTGAGAATACCGTTTGGCCTCAGGACAAGCTCCAATTCTTCTGTTATACCTCCACTGAATGTAGCACGATACCTCATACCCCGAAAAGATTCAATGATATTTACATTTTTGGACTGAGAAGCCAGTATTAGTCATCATGTTAATGAACAAAGGTCCAGTTACACACAAGCTTGTTTTCTCTGTGGTTTAAAAAGCCCACAGCGAAAACTGTTAAATTGTGCTAAACTGTGTCTGAAATGTTACAATGTTATAACATAATTTGCTATAGAAAATATCAAAGAAAAAACTACATACTAGAGTTAGAGGAAACATTCAGGACAAGAGGATTGAAGGGATGTGAGGTCAAGCCATGAGATTAATGTTAACTAGATGCGTCACTGCCATTGTCATGAACGGGAGGAATGCAACGCTCAATATGGACGCCCTAGCAAAGCTTTGCGCATGCGTAGTATCTACAGCAACATCTTTTTTGAATTACGAAATAACTACCCGGAGGCGTGATGCAATATGGCTGCCGAGTGGCGCGACATCCCTCAATGGACTTTAAAGACAAATTTGCTATTAAACAAAGGGGTTTCTTTTAAGAAGTGTTAAACATATTGTGACGTATTAAAATGTATTAAAAGTTCAAATATTTCTCAATTAACAATAGCGCAAATAAGTAAATAAATTAATTCGATGCGGTCATGTTTGCTTGACAGTCTCATAAAGGGTTAACACCAGACACAGGAAATCGCGCTAGTTAGACGCTTGAACATTTTGCGTATTCTCGCTTCATTCGCGTGTGAAATTCACATCACAACAGACGCAAATTCATGTCATTGTAGGGGC
Organism: Triplophysa tibetana; assembly: GCA_008369825.1. Lineage (NCBI taxonomy): Eukaryota > Metazoa > Chordata > Actinopteri > Cypriniformes > Nemacheilidae > Triplophysa > Triplophysa tibetana. Next base: position 4,221,080 of record CM017917.1, on the reverse strand, counting down.
TTCTGCCAAGCGGCTCCAGTCTCGTTGCAAAATGGCTGAAATGGATTTTGTTGAGACTTACGAGATTGTCTGACCTCCTCACTCTTATGTTCCAAGCAAGATCCTTTATATTTCTGTTTCGATAAAAGTAAGATGTATCGCACAGCTCCAGGTATGGACATACAGCGATGATGATTTTGTCCTCCATTGTTGTTTGGGATTTCTGCCTCCGCTCGCAACATCCTGTCACGTCACTACTAGAGCAAGCTCCTGATTGGTTAACGCGGCGTGAATTTTCGCCAAAGTTCAAATTTTACAATTTGCGCGAAACGCGATGTCTATCGCGTCTTTCCATTGACTTAACATGTAAATCACTAAAGTATAACGCTTCATTCGCGTCTGATGTGAACGCAGAGTGAAAGTTTAAAATGGCATTATAGGCTATATAGCGTGCATTACTAAAGGTTGACAGATGAACTATTAGACCGATTAAACCAAGGTCTTAAAAACACTACTAGCTCTGTGTTTGTGAATAGAGAAAAGTTTTGTCAGCTTATAAATCAAACTAAATGATGTTTGTTTGGACAATGTAAAAATGAATAGAAAGAAAGTTTTCTTTGTGCGTGTACAAGGACGGCAACATTAAATATACGAATCAATATGTCAACGGAAGGTCCCGGCAATGTATAGAATTTAGAATTTTAAATTAGTAGTTGTAGTTGACCCGTGTGGGTGTGCAAAGGTAGCTGTCCATCATTCAGACAGCATCTAGGTTATTGAGTTACAGTACTGTGGAACGACTGATGTTCATGTCGTCTTTCTTTTGTATGTCAGAAAGGAAGGTTTATTTGAACAGTCAGCTAATAAGCTAATAAACTAAACCTCTTCATTGAGAAGCCTACATTGTTTTTGCATTTTGATGTAACTACACCAACTTGCACCTGACTATGCTTTCAACTGCTTTTGGATTAAGTGTTGGCAGTTACCGTGTTAGTAAACACATGTTTATCATTTTGTATACATTCTGATATGGATCGCTTTTCTGTTTCATTTAAATATCTGTGTGTGTATGTTTGTGTTTACAACAGATTTTAGCCTTGTACAAACACCACAACCCTGGTGCATCTGCTCAGCCTTGCTGCGTACCTGCCGTTCTGGACCCTCTGCCAATTCTTTACTATGTGGGAAGACAACACAAGGTAAATTAGTTATGTGTTGAATCAGGGGTACTTCTCATTGACATGTGATTTGGGGACTTTGCAAAATTCATTGTTATTCATAAAATGACAAGGGAAATACAACCTTCTCTCTATTAAAGTGATAGTGCACCCAAATAATTATAATTTACTCGCCCTCTTGTCATTTCGTACCTCGATGAGTTTCATTCTTCCGCAGAACACAAAAGAAGATATTTTGAAGAATGTTGATAACCGAACAGCACTGGCAGCCATTGACTTCTGTTGTATGGACACAAACCAATGCAAGTGAAAGGCGGCCATCACTGTTCGGTCGACAAAATATCTTCTTTTGTGTTCTGCGGAAGAACGAAACTCATACAGGTTTTGAGATTAACAAAATGAAATAAACTGTGGCATATACCCTTCAAAAATTCTGATCAGTAAAATTTTTCTTTAATTGCCAATGCAACCTTTTTTACGCCACAGATTGAATAAAATTAAGCATTGCATATTGTAATTGTTTGCACAAAATAGTTTTTATCTAAACGTGTACTTACATGAAACAGCTGACAGCTATTCAACTTAGTCCTTTACATACATTTCTATCAAAGTTGTGGCGAATTTGTTCTGACACAGTTCTTGTCATATTTTATAACCATTTTCTATAGCATGTAGACTGTGATGATGTGAAAAATGTTGAAAGTGTCTGAAACTGTATAGACCATGTATAGACCAACTGTATAGACCATTTCATCAGACACGAGTGCGCCTGACCCCCAGTTAATATTGGGGATATTGATGTCACAGTTTTTTATAATAATATAACTATTTTTATTTTATTGCATTTATGTTCTATCAATTTATATATTTTTTTTACAGTATAATAATTGTATTAAATTTGTTGTATGTTAATTTTATTAAATATACAATTTGTTGAGTGGATCCTGTAGGTCGGTCATATTTAAAGAAAGCGAATGGTACATTTACATCTAGTGGTTAAGCTTGGTATCGCAGTCTAAATTCAAAATATTGGAGAGACAAGTTTAGCCAAGTAACGGCTCTCTGTTTCTTTTGATTGTTATCAGAGATAATCTACAGACACTGTTTGTGTTTGTGTATGTGTACCGGAAGTTCATTCGAAGGTCACAAAAGTGCGGGTGCGCAGTAACGTTTGTTTATGTTGTTAAGATGAAACAGTCTATAGCTTTCCTGTAGATCAGTGGTAAGAGTATTGCGTTAACAACGCAAGGTTGTGGGTTTGATCCCAGGGGATTGCAAATACCTGTGTAAAATGTATAGGGTAAAGCAATGTAAGTCGCTTTGGATAAAAGCGTCTGCCAAATGCCTAAATGTAAATGTAGTGTTGAACTGTTAAATTGTTGAAAGAAAACCCACATTTGACATACAAAACAAATTATAGTGAGTAACATTTCGTGAGTTTAAACGTTCTGTCCCAAACTAGACAGTCCCTACTGTTTAAACAATCTTATATTTACTGAATGTTGTACACTTATTTTTATATGGACTGAAAAACTAATCTCTATTTTGTTTCATTTTCTCTTGTATGTTTTTGTAGATTAACTCGAAATTAGCTTATTCATTCATAGACTTCTGTAGAAATGTATTAACCCCGTGAATGAGTCATTCTGGTTTGGCTCTGTTTCCAGGTGGAGCAGCTGTCCAACATGGTGGTGAGGAGCTGCAAGTGCAGTTAGAGTTCATCTAACCTCAGAACACCGCTGAGTCCTCAAGAGCTCTCTGTGACTCTCTCACTCTCTCTGGACGATAAAGCCGCGCATGGAGAGGTGGAGGTGTAGTCTCAGTGGGACAGATGAGAAGATAACAGAACTGACGTGGACAGGTAAACGTGGAAAAGAAGAACAAAGAAGGACAGTCTGGAAACCGCAGAGGAAAAGCTGTGGCCTTTAGTAGTGGATCAAGAACACACACATATGAAGCATTTCATAAAGCAAGCTCATATTCAAACCAAATATATGCTTTGTTATCTTTTTAAATGTTTATTCACATGGTTCATACCTCTTAATTTATTCTGCTGGTTAGGTTTATATTTGATTGTACCATAAATGCGGCATTGCAGCATTACATGCCAAATGTACAATGAAGATTTCTTATGGTGCTGAGGAAAGAAATCGATGTCACAGGAGGCTTATGTGTGGATAAAACACACTTTAAAAGAGAGGACACCTGTCTTTGCACTAAACTATGTGAGGGGGACTAAGACGCAAAGTCCCAGATATGTGGCTATGAGAGAATTCAAGGAACACCAGATGGACTCTTTGCTTGTAGCAGGAAAGCCACATCCGACTCTTCTGCTCTCCCAAACCGATCCGCACTAGCAGGTGTCACTTCAGTACAGATTTCAAGCCCTCCAAGACGTTTCAATTTAAAAGAACCAAAATTATATTTATTATACTGTATTTTCATCAAATGAAGACTATTTTAGAACTATTAAGATTATTGACACTACGTTCTTAAAAAAGGTGCTTCAAAAGGTTCCTCGGTGTCATTGAAGAACCTTTTGGTTCCATAAAGAACCTTTAACATCTGAAGAACCTTTCTGTTTCACAAAAGGTTCTTTGTGGGCGAAAAAAGATTCTTGAGATTATAAAAAGGCGTGAAAGAGAGGGTTCTTTAAAGAACCTTAGACTGAACGCTTCTTTGTGGAACCAAAAATGGTTCTTCTGTTTTTAAGAGTTTTTTTTCATGACAATCAAGCACACTTTCCCTTTTTCACTGATTCTTAGATTCTCACGAGAATTAGACAACTGGAATTGTGGGAATTCAACCATAAAATCTATTGAAACTACATTTCAGTTGTATTTTAGCCTATTCCGTGTGGTCACCCTTTGCCTAGAATTTGTAAAATAAACTCTAGGCATTTTATCTGTTCGCTCAGATGCCTTTCAAACAGTAGGCGCATGTATGCTGGGCTTTTATTGGTTGCTTTATCTTCAATATCTCCTCTAGATCATCCGTTTCGAAAGCGTTACTAAAAAAAATGTATTTTAGTTGTGTATTATTATACATTTAAAAAATGTAGACGTACCTTCAGATCGATCTAAAAGGGTATTTAGGAACACTGTTAACATTTCAGTCAAGTGAGCCTTAATGTTGAACTGTAGTGTATTTACTACATAATTATTACACGGCCGTTGGAATGCTCGATTCTGATTGGCCATTTGCAACATTTGCAGGTTCGTTATTCCCACATAAGAACCGCTCAAAACTATTAACACACGGTTACCCGGATGCAGCAAATCATTTTGACAGTTTTTTTTTTGACAAATTAATTATAAAAATGTCTTTTAACAACATAGTTGACATTATATTTACAAACGATTAAACCAAATGCCTGTTCGTGACGTTTGAACATCGTTCTTACCTTAAAACCGAAAGTCAACGGCTCTGCACTCGGTAAAAATGAGGTCATGAAATACTTCAAATTCACATTTCATGTTCAGTTTTTTTTCTCATGTGACAAGTAGCCGTGTAATAAGCGGGATGATGTACATGCAGCCGGCTGTTATCGCAGAAATAAGCCCTGGCAATTATATTACTTAACACACTGGTGCTTTATTGTCATGAAAACAGTTTTGTCTTGAAATAAGACCCGGACATGTTCTTGTGAGATTCAGCCATGTTCAGTTGTGTTTGTCTTTGTGTGTGTGTTGTATTTGTGCTTTGTTTCTCAGCTGCGATGGCCTTCCGCTGACATCTGTATGTGAACATAAGTGTAGATATTTATAGAGGCTTCATTGTCGGCTTTGCTGTTAAGTGGTGGGGTTTGTGTTCTGTGTGTTAGTTTAAAGACAGCATGGCTGAGACTCATAAGCTTCACAATGATGTACACAATCATGTAATAGATGGGCTATCTACAGTAAAACATGTTCATGCTGTCTAGGTTTTATATTTTGACTTCCAAATATTGTACTTTTATGTGATTTTACATTGCTGTTTTATCATTTCATTATGCCGGTGTCTCGTGACAAGCATTTTACATTCACGCAATGTTCCGTTACATTATATTTTATTTGTTTCTTAGTGTTTGCACTTATTTTATGTCATTGTGTCCCATTCACAATAAACAAAACTCTGTAACAGCCAGTAGTATCTCTTGTGACAAAGAAACAACGTACCGTAAATGAAGCTTGAAATTCGAGGTTACTGTTTTTAACTATATTAAATAAGAAGTTCGGAGGAAAACAGAGCACATAAAAAATACTAAATTGAATTACAAATCTGCTTAAAATCTCTGAATTTCGGCTTTTGGACATCTGCCTCCAGTGGGCAAAACTGGAACAATTTTAGGAAGAATTTCCACCTTTGTGTATCCCATATGTGCAATGGACCTTTTTCCAGTTTACGCGTGCTGCTCATCAGCGTCATAATCATTGGGTAAACTTCTACAGCGGCGATCGGGAGACTTCCACACATATATTTTTTGCATTCTCATTTGCTTAAATAGCAAAAGAAAAACTCAACTTTCAACAAACAAAATTGGAGTAAACAGAGTCTACTGTCGGCAGTCAAAAGTACGAATAATGTCAAATTTACCATGACTTCCATTGACGCTGTATAAGAAACACACTTGCATTAGCAAAGTATTTGATGCAAAGGTTAAATAATTCAAAGTATAACGTTATAAACGTACATAATCTTTTTTAAATGAAAACATAAAAAACTTTAGAGGATAAACGATGCTGATGATCATTGAACGCGTCATCACAGGCTTGTAAAAAACGTCCAAGAGTAAACATTATTTAAATAGAACCCAGCTAATAAAAATATGTCCGTAGAGCGTTTTGCTTCAGATTGACTCAAACCTTCTCTCTTTTTGTTTCTGTCGTTCATTTTTACTCACATAAGTTCACTTTAGTGTGCAAATCATGACATATTCCTTCATAACGCTTTCAGTGTCTTAATGTTTTATTGTTAACTCTTTATTTCTTTATCCATTTCTCCTCTTCCCTCTGGGTATTACTGACACGGGGCTGCTCAGGATTTGGAAATAATGGATGCAGGTCCAGTCCTGCTCTTAAAAACCGCAATGGCGCCCACAGGGAAAATTCACAAATACAGAGCGAACACACTGGCATCCACGCCAGCTTTTGAGAAAATTTTCATCTCGTTCACAAACCCTGGAGATTTCTGAAAGTTCTTCTTGAATCTGTACACAAACTCTGAACCCTGAGGGTTCCTCACAGAATACCACAGAGCTGAACAGCTTGTTTCTCTCCAAACACAACGTGCGTTGTTTTGGTCTCCCGTTGCGCTTTTTTACAAGCACATATTAACCAATGCTTGGGTCTGTCTTTGCCAAAGCACAAAATGTGCTAGCTCTTGACTTGTCAAAGTCTGAAAGCTTTTAAAGTTGACTTGAAATCAAAATGTATTCATTTTGTTAATGCATGTTATCTGGTCTATAGTGCAGCCTCCTTTTTAGACTCTAGAAACCACCAACACTCGTCACCCATCTATCAATAAAGATTTTTTGAAATTTGGACAAGCGTCAAATGTCATGACCTGGGACTTTATTAAAGGAATAGTATTTCCCCTTAATTGTGTGCTTTGTGTACTTCATTATTGGCTGAAGAATTAAAGTTAAATTCACTCGTAGGATGAGATGAAAAGCTCTCTCGAGTTATCACGGACCATCTTGGTTGCAAACATAACGTCTCCATTAACCTTTTGAGTGGGCAGATAAAAAGCTGAGAGATAATAGAGAATCATCCCTACTTCTTTTTCAGTTACATAAAGTGGTTGTGAAATGTCACGCAAATCTTTCATAGTACTGATGTAGGAGCCCCAATGAACAGATAAAGTCAAGGTTCTGCGTTTCACTGAACAGCTGGATTGCAGTGGGGACAAACGAGCACAAATGTTCTTTCTTAAATTCTATCATTAGAAATGAACTTTAACCACAGAGCATTCCTTTTAAAGCACTTAAAGGAGAAGTTCACTTTCAAAATAAATGTTCATGATAATTTTCTCACCCCTGTGTCTTCTAAGATGTTTATGTATTTGTTTCTTCAGTTGGAAAGAAATGAAGGTGTTTGATGAAAACATGGCAGGAATGTTCTCCATATAGTGGACTTCAATGGACTCCAAACGGTTAAAGGTCAAAATGACAGTTTCAGTGCAGCTTCAATTGGCTTTAAACCATACCAGACAATGAATAAAGGACTTATCTAGTGAACCTATCGGTCATTTTCTGGTTCATTATTTGGAGAAAAATCCTGGAATGTTTTCATCAAAAACCTTCATTTCTTTTCCACGAAAGCAACGAAAACATAAACATCTTGGATGAAATGGGGGTGAGTAAATTATAGTGAAAATTTATTTTGAATGTGAACTAAAAGACGCAATATGGTCTGCCAGTACCAAAACAGCCTAAATCAATTTGTTTTGATAGTAATTGGTCAATCAACTCAAACAAGCACTATTGTCAACCTTTTTTTGCGCTGTGTAAAGTTACCACATAGGAACACCCTAAAGTGATTTGCTTTGAGTGTTAACATCAAATCCACCAAACTTTAAATGCATCCTGTAATCCTCCCTTCTGTTGAACAAATCAAGCGCCTGTGAATGCTAAACTAAAAGTCAACTTCACGTTTTACTGCTAAAAACATTTGCACTCTTGTCGTTTTACGAGAAAACTAAAAGTGAAAACGTTCTTGTCAGGCTAGCATAAAAGAAGTCACATCATTCGCCTTGCTTTGTTTTGAATCATAAAAATTCTGACACCCACAATTTCGTCATTCCAGATCGCTGGCTTCAGAGAATAATTAAAAGGACACTTCAATGGAAACGGCATGGGAGTATACCCATTTCATTTCAAACTCCCACCACAAGAAGGCTGATGTATTGAAACAACACTGCTGCATCACATGCACAGAGACATTTCATGAGGACTTTGATTTGCTTGTATGTATTATAATAATAGGTTTATGTCAGAAATCATTGCACGATAGATCAAGGTTTTTCTTAATCCTGACACATTTTAAGACCTTAACACAAAGACTATATGACAAACCAAAGAGTTCTGCCGCACTAATGACTTCCATAGTGAGAAAAGATTGGTGCCCCAGAACCGCTTGGTTTCCCACATTCTTCAAAATGCCTTCTTCCTGTTCAACTAGTTTTGAACAACTTTGCACTGTAAACCCGAATAAGTTGGGAAAACCCAAAACATTTGAGGTAATCAGTTACATGAAATTTTGTGAGTTATAATGCACCAACTTTAACTAAGCAGAACTATCGACTTTTGAGTTTGTTGTACTGTTGTTGACTCCATTCAATTTTGAACATTTAGCAAAGTAACTTTTTTATTTAGTTAAATAAAAGAAAGGTTGTATGACAACCTAAACATTTCAGCTGCATCAACTATTAGCAAACAGACTTCACAGAGAGATGCAACACAGACGATTGAGATTGCACCTCCCACAACATAACCATAAGCACCACTCCTCTCAACGATGGTAACCCCAAAAGTCAAAAATACAACAAACTATTCTAAATATCCAAGATAAATGAACTTTCATCATTAACGAGGCTTTTTCCTTCTAAAAACTCATAAAATAATGCTCAATTTCATAATTGACTCACCTTATGCATTTTCATGCAAAGCATGCCGAAACTAACTTTCATTTTCAACAAATCGTCTTGAATTTACTTGTTGAAATGAAGTTAAACTAACTCAAAAGTAAGAATTAGTTACAGGAACTCAAAACATTTAAGTTAGGACGACTTTTACATCAAATTAACTTTACACACCTTAAACTGTTCAATTTCTTTGAACATTCGGGTTTACAGTGTGGGGTAAGTAAATGATAACTGAATGTTCATTTTTGGGTGACCTAACCTAAACACAAAACTCATTTATCCTACATTACACAATTAACTCTCTGGTCGCCATCGAACTTTCGAACACCTGTTCGTAGAGGGCCTTTGCTGTCACTTGCCAGGTTTCCTTTGCAGATGCTCTCCTTGCGGGTCTTCCTACAAAGGCTATCAAACCGCTCCAGATGATCCAGAATGCAGCAGCACGCCTCGTCTTCCAACAGCCCAAAAGGGCTCATGTGACACCCCTTTTCATCTCTCTCCACTGGCTGCCCGTCGAAGCCCGCATCAGATTCAAGTCACTTATGCTTGCCTACAGGACCATCACTGGATCTGCACCGGGTTACTTTCACACCCTCCTGCAACCCTACACCCCATCAAGATCCCTGCGTTCAGCAAACCAGCGGCGTCTTGTATTGCCTTCTCATAAGGACAGTAAATCACTTTCCCGCTCATTCCGCTTCACAACTCCTTCCTGGTGGATCATTCTTCCTTACTCTGTCCGGTCAACCACATCTCTCACAACATTCAAAAAACTACTCAAAACCCAACTCTTGTGTGAATATCTGACAGACAAATAAATTAATAAAAAGAAAAAAAAAATCTCAATAACCCTTTCTCTCAACAGGTAATGGTCTAGCTTTGGTTGAAACCAGTAACTTTGTATTGGCACCTAATGTATTATGACTCCTGTATGGCATATCGCTTGTTGCTCCCTAACTCTATGCAAGTTGCTTTGGATAAAAGCGTCTGCTGAATGACTAAATGTAAATGTATTATTTGATTGAAGTGTATTTGTGTCTTCTTGCGATAACTCATTCTGGCCGTACTTCTTCTTTGTACGTTTTATGGCAGGTTGCAAATCAACTTTAGTGCATAGTGCCACCTACTGTGATGAAAGAGTGAAGAGAAATGTCTATATTTTCTTATATATTTTCATATTACCTCACTGTTCCTAATAAATCTCCATACAGAACTAACTAGTTTTCCTGCATATGGGCCATATTATAAGATATTACTAAATTCAATTCCTAACATCAAATCTTTCCAAATGTTCTGCCAGAACATATTCTTTTGTACGCCGAGTGGCTTGTTAATACGACAAAAGGTGCATCCATTGCAGTTTTGCTAAAATATGCCCTTATCGTATTGCCTGAAAAAACACCTCATGCGAGCGTTAAAACTTTTATGCGATACATTGGAGGTTTCGCGAAATTGGGCGTATTTTCAGTGCGCTATTTCAATTTGCACATTTTGAAGGGTGAGGGAAACACAGCTTCCGATGTGCTTGGAGGACTTTTTATTGAACACTTTGCATGTGTAAGTGTTCAATTTATGCGTAATATATCTTCATTAAATTGAATACATTCACTTATTTGATGTGCTGGTTGGGAAAGTTAGATTGTGAAGGTGAGACTTAGACAGAAGGGTATAAGTTCTCATTGTGAAGTCCTTTTTGTAACACCTGGGGAGATAAACATCATGCGCTTCAGCTGTGGAGAGCATGTCTTTCACCCTTATCTGTCAATGTGCTTTTTTTCTCTTTTCAATTCAAATGACACTTTGAAGAAGCTCCCTAGACCTTTGTTCCCTTTACAGATAGGGGAAGAACAAAAGCGGCAAAGAAAAAGAAATAAAAAAGGAAAGGAATGGAATAACAAAACCATACACACACCTTGACTGGATGACCAGTTTAAAAAAGGTAGTAATTATGGTTTATGGCATTACTCCATGTCTCGCTCTGACTCAGACTGGGCTGATCTTAGCAGATCTCATGGACTTAGATGTGAAGGTTGAAAGTGATGTATCTTCTGATCTTGAAGAGAGGAAACCACAGTTTAAACATCACAGAAGCCAATCAGACCCTGAAATGTTTTTGAATGTATAACGGCTTGGTTTCCAAACGTAGTGAACCACATATAGGTGTATTCCCAAAACTATTCCAAAAACTGATCTTTTTGGCCTAATCCTAAGGCGGTGCTGTCTTCGATTCAAATGAAATAGTCATTTGTTAGCACATTACTACTACTGCTATTACAAGCGTATTAGTACTGTACATTTATATTCATACATTTACTATTATATACTATATATACTATGTTTACATTTAAAGTTGTATCTGCAATAAGCTAAAATCAACTTTTTGAATTATTTGTGTCAGTTTCGGTGGGCCCATGGGATAGAAACGAGCATTCGTACAGAAATCTGCAAAATGACCATCTGTATCTCTCGCACACTCAAAAAAAATATTTTTGCTGCTTTTTCAATTTACTTAACTTGCTCAAGTTATATCAACACAACTTTTGGAAAATTTGGTCACAAAATATTTTTTTATTTTAAGTCATGTAACTGAATTCATTCATGTTGGGGCAACATAAACAAGTTACAAGTGGGCAAGGGACATATATTTCCCAGCATGCTTTGCGTAAAACTCCGTTTTCAGAGTTACTTTCTTAAATAAGTGTTTTTTTATGCATGTTTCCGTAAAAAGTAAAACATTTTAGTGTTTAATGTTCATTTATCTTTGAGGTTTTGAAGAGTTTGTTATATTTTCGAGTTTTGAGGTTACCATTGTTCAGAAAAGCGTTTGCTTTGGTAGGTCGTGGGCGGTTACGATTTTATAAGTGCATTTCTGTTAAGTTCTATTAATTCAATATCTTTAAAAATTTGTTAAAAATACTTTGTAATGAAATGTTTTTCAGAGCTTTCATTACATAATTTAATTGATAAAATGTTGTTTTTAAATTGGTTTAATATAAAACATTCATGTATATGATACAAATTATTTTGTTTAAGACTACTAAAAAAGCTTAAGATATTTTTTGCCAAATCCTAAGGCGATGCTAGTATCTTCAAATCAAATGAAGTAATCATTTGTTAGCACATTACAACTACTGCTATTACTAGTGTATTACTACTGTACATTTATAGGCTTCTTAAAGTTGTATTTGCAATAAGCAATAATCTAATTATTTTAATCAAGACTACTAAAAAAATAAGTTCATACAACAAGATTATAAAGAATTGTTTAAAAAAATAGTGCAGTTTAGAGCAATTAATATGTACAATATGTAAGACCCAATCACACACACATTGGTCAAAGGTAAATATGTCTGGTTAATTCTGGGTGTTTTTGTGAGCAATAGAGGCTCATGAGACAGTGAAAGGCTTTTTCATTCACACATAGATGTTTGCCTAATTTTAGACTTTTATGTCAACGTGTATTTTGACGTAGGCTTAGTTTGTGTGTCTGGTATTGATGAGTGTCTGTGTTATGAGTCAGTGTGTGTGTGTGTGTGTCTGGCTTGTGTTTGGGAGGCACGGTGAAGGATGACTCATCCAGCAAATTTCAATGAGTGATTTTCTAAAATAAGAAAACAAGCAATTTGATCTGTGGAAAGCTTTATTTTTCAACGTTACACTTCCTTCCTGTCAGTCACTGCCTCTGTCTCTTCTTCTCACATGTCTTTCAAGCTATCTATTATATTAAAAAACTTGATTCCTTGTGTGTTCTTTCTGTATTATTAAAGTATTTAAATGTAAAGTTTTAAAGGTCGTTAACTTCACTGAACAACTATTGAAATTTATTTTTGTGAAACGATATTTTTTGTGTTATTGTTTTCTCTTCTTATATGTGAAAGGTTTGAAAATGGAGATGTGAATGTTTGGCAAAAATGTAAATAAAAGGTGCCAAAAAAAAGATTATATGATTTAAAACAGAGTTTTTTTTGCTACATTTTCAGTCTCTCTCTCTGTGCTCACTTTGCTTTTCTTCAGTATATTATCTATATAGTTCAATTGCTTATTTGTGTTGATCCTGAGTGGTTGTTAAAATAGATGAACTCAAATTGAACCCAAACAGTCAAATTCACGGACACCGACAAGCTTTTCTTTTTAACACTTTCTTGTGTTTTTTCAGAACACCTCCATAGCACGCACTCTCTCTCTCTTTTAAAAACAAGTCCTTTAAGAAATATCATATATTCCATTTCCAAAATACAGGGTTAATTCTTTCCTTAACAAGCTGTATTTATACAACACAAAAATACAATATTTTCATACAATCTTCATACATTTTGCCTATACAACCTGCTTCTTCATGACACCTGTTGAGCATCAAATAAATTCATACTTGAACAAAATAAACATGCATTTTATAAGCAATGTGGAAGTCATACAAACTATGATAGCAGGCCTATGAAAAATGTCACCATTGTAACATCTCAAACCTTATTTCACTTAAGTGTCATCAATTTATATTGCATAGAGAAAACTTGCAATAGTACCACGTATTTTAATAATGTCTTTATTATTTATTTTGCATGTAAAGCTGCTTTGCAAAAATGACAAATGTGAAAAGCACTACGTAAACTAAACAGAGTTGAATTGAATATTGCATGAGGTCTTTTCCTTGCCATGGTTGCTTTATACTTCCTCACTTTCAGCAGATGAAAGCAATCTTTTTTTGCAAAGATATTTTGAGACGATATGTATAATAAAAAAGTGCTTAGAGTATTTCGTCCCAGGAAATAAATGTTCATCTGAGACCTTGGAATTCCTCATGAGAAGCCTGTTCTCACGTATCTTCGAAACTATACTGACCCCATTTTGGAGCCTGAGGCTGGGGGAATGTGATGACATGGCTCAGGAAATTCCCCAAACTATTGAGTTTAATTTCACTATGGGGTCCAAATACATTACTCTGACCCTTCAGCAACTATCAGCCCAGGATTCATTCGCCTCCAAATACGGCCCCCACCATCACTCACCACAAAACACAAGCAGCAAACCACACATATAACAAACACACACTGCAGAAATCTTCAGCCTCTATGCATTTTACGAGACTCTGAGTCATAAGAAAGTGAGTCTATGGATGGCCTTCGCCACTTCTATGTGTGATTGTGGTCTTATTGTAGCCTTGTTGATTCACCCCACTAGTGAATTTTAAAGGCATAAGTTATTTGGATTCTAAGCCGGGCAGAGTCATGAGTAATTACATTAGTATCAAGAACATAAACATTAGTAACGTAGTAACATAAACGTAATTACGTATTTTGTGACGTCATGAACATGCAGCGCTGAACAGAGCAATACGAGCATCTCTGTTTATAAAGCATGTACTTTTTTATTTTTTTTAGAAAATGGTTTTAGAGACCGATCGTTTCACTAGATAAGACCTTTATTCATCGTCTGGTATCATTTAAAGTCCTTTGAAGCCGCACTGAAACTGTCATTTCGACCTTCAACCGTTTGGGGTCAATTGAAGTCCACTATGGAGAAAAATCCTGGCATGTTTTCATCAAAAACCGTCATCTCTTTTTGACGAAAGCAACAAATGCAGTAAACATCTTGGATGACATGGGGGTGAGAAAATCTTCATGAAAATTTATTTTGAAAGTGAACTACTCCTTTAACATTGGAGTGCTTGTAAAATTCAGAATTGCTTCGAGATGTCCTAAAAATGAAAAAGTGAAATACTGGAAGGCGGTTGGAATCTAGAGGAACTGACCTCGAGGAAAGAGAGAGACGCATTGGTGTGGGAGGTTAAGATGGGTGGAGGAGAAAGTTGTGAGTCACTAGATAGAGAGAGAGAGAGAGAGGGAGAGGGCAGAACGCTGTAATGCAGACAAACAAAAACATGGCTCTTCAAAGACTTTGTTGTAGGGGTCCGAAATTAGCTGAGTCACCCCTGACACCCATTTCCTGAAACACGAGCACTCTTTAAACAGGCAGACGTTCCTAGCAATGTGTTTGTACAGTGTACATATGGCACATGGTAAAGCTGGTAAACCTCACGGAGCAACATACTATATGTAAGGGACACACATATGTGTATTTGTTGTTTTTAAAGTCATTTACAGTACAAATGTGTATCATCCACATGGTTTAAATCAAGTGCAAAAGCCCTTCACGGTACAAACGGCACTACCCCGCACATATAACACATTCAATCTCAAGGTCAGAAAGTGAAGAGAGTTTACGGACTTGACCCAGACATGAAAGCGTAGCTTCAAATATAGTATACTTAGTCATTTCCTCAGCCGAGACTGCAGCTGTCCTGAAATTACAGTCCACTTGTCCTCCGCTGGTCCAACACATGGCATTGGAATGATTCTCAACGCCCTAGGAGATCCCGATAAGCAGACAAACTATTATTCGAAAACATCGCAACAATCTGCCATCCATGTGATAACTCATTGGCGGAACCTGTCCTCTAAACAACGACCACATAACCTACTGTTATATAAAGTCATTTTATATAACGCCCGCTGGCTGGTTTAATAAAAACAAGAACCAAACAACAGTGTTTTGGGGGAATAGTATTTGACTGTCACTACCAATCAAAATGGAGTTTGTGAACTTTATACATAGTCCCTTACCCATCATTCCCCCACCATTTTCATGTTTAGGGCAAGATTTACTGATAGCTTGCGGCAGCGCAAACGCTTCTTTTGGGGTAAAAAATCTACTGTCGGTATTTACTAAAGACACGCAGTGAGAATTAGCGCTGAAAAGGCATGGACCGAGCTGTTTTTGCATTTGCGATCAAACTTATTTCATATGCATTTGTAGCACACTTTATGGGAGGAAATAAAATGAACTACGCAATACGATTTACTAAGTTATGCGCCTGTCATTGCACTGGTGTTTTCAACATTATTTAACGCCCAAAAAATGCATGTCGTGTGAACCCTGTGCTAATTTGCGCTGCTCTTGGTAGATCGCCTTGGTCATTGTGTTAAGTAGATATTGCGTCTGTGTTTTTTAATGTGCGCTTAAATGCTTGTTTTAGATGTAATGCAATGTGTTTATACGATTTGAGTTTAAAAAGCGCTGTATTTTCCACACATCGTGCAGGTTTGTATCTTCCATTTGATCCTTTTAGATAGAATGTATCTTTTGTTCCCACACTTTCATTTTTGCAATTTTACGTGTCTAATACATGCATGGGCAACTTATAACACACCAAAGAAACAGAAAAACACGTGTTCACGCCATATGACCCCTATTTTGCCCCATTTAGTAATTCCGGCCCTAAGTTAGCGAAATTTGCATTAACTTTGCATTAACTTTGGCATTTGGCAGACTCTCAAGATTTGCGATGCATTCACTTGATGCATTTTATCAGTATATGCGTACCCAGGGATTGAACCCATGATTAACACCGCTAATGGGATGCTAAATTCACGAGTTTCCTTTAAGCATGCAGAATAAATCCCATGAAACAAGGCCTGTAGTTATGAAATATATTGTGTTCGAAGAAAAACAAATGACTTACACTTATAGGGTCATAGAAAGACAGAACGCAAGCACAGGCAGGAAACGGTTATCAAAATATTTATTTACAAAATAAACAAAACTAAAACCACGATGGGGAAAAAACAGGTAAAAATGCTCACGAAGCAAAACAAACACTTCCCACGAGGGGGAACAAACTGAGGGATCAAAAATAAACAAACACCGTACACTTCTACAAAAGGTATCATGGCTAGACTAGGGAAACAATTAGACTCTTACTTAAATAGACTTCGACATGAAGCAATAGACAAAGTATTATCGAAGTATCTACAACAAACCGGCCAGGGACAGAAACAAAGGGGCATAAAGTAAGGGAAGACTAACAAAGGATGATACAAAAGGCAGGTGACGAGCAGGTGATGGGTATTAACACTAAGGGGATGATTAAGGGAGACAGGAAGGTTAGGCCGGAGAGAGGGTATGGCAAGCCAAAACAACATCAAATCTCTCTCTCCACATAAAACATGTGGGCCTGTCATTATCCTGCCGCAAGACTGAGAAAACCATGACCAGGAGAGGCAGAATCATGACAAATAGATTGAATTCAGTTATATGACTTTTCAAAATACAAGCGACATTGACTTTGTTGATGCAGGAAATTGTAAATTGGCATTAAAATTTAAGCGGCATGGGAAAATTTTTAGTAAAAGATAAAAATACATTGTACGGGTCAAATCGATCAATTTTTCTTTATGCCAAAAATCATTAGGACATTGAGTAAATATCATGTTCCCCGAAGATATGGTGTAAATTTACTGCCTTAAATATATAAAAACTTTATTTTTGTGAGTGGGTGGCCTGCTACAGCGCCCCTGATGAACAACTTCAAAGGCAATTTTCTTTCAGATTTCCCTCAGATTCCTGAGTTTTAAACTGCCGTATCTCAGCCAGATATTGTCTTATCCTAACAACCCAAACATCCATAGAAAGCCTAATTATTCTTCTTTCATGTGATGTCAAAATCTCAATTTCGAAAAATGATAAAGCTGATTTTATTGTCCAGGATCACATATTTATTATTTTACTTACGTTGGATTCTCGTCTCAAGTGTCCTTTGCCAATCTCACTCCCTTGTCTCTATCCAATGCTTTCCCGTCTGTTCACCGATAACACATTAAAGGTAAAAGCCCCTAAAATATAATAATAATAAAAAAGTATTATTAAACATATCATAATCTTGATGTGGTCACCTTAATGGCATATATAATGTTCTTGACAACATGCCATTCTAGCTGTCAAAGACATGAAGAGAGAGGCGTAAAACCAAAAGATCCAATGGATCAGCAAGACACTTTTTGATGGTGAGAATCAGTAGAAGAGCTAAAAGAACTGACCTTCTTTCAGGTCACAGCTAGAACAGGAAATTACAGCACAGCAGTCGAACATGGACCTGGGATAACAGGAAGTTCCACGATGATGAGAAACAGGAACGGGAACCACAGCAACATCCTGATCTGTGGTTTTTCTCTTCTACGGATTATTTTCGTCCAATATTTGTTTTTCTGTGTGGTCATGAAGGAAACCGAGACGGTTGTTGTTGTTTTGAACATGAACTAGAGTTGTATAAACTAACTGCGTAAGGAACGCTTACAGTCCTACAGCAGGTCACTTCCTCATAGTCCATGCGCTTCACACAAGATTCACACGGCCACACAAGGTTGTCTTGGCGTGAGTCATTCTCACTGTGGGTTCGATGCAACATGTGTCCTCACCACCACTCATTGCTTATAAAGCTAAAGACTGCATGGAAGAATATATTGCTCACCACAGAATAGTGTGGCTACTGTTAAGCACTATAAACACACCAGCCACACACGCAGATAGAAGACAATTACTTACACGATGTCATTCAATTTGTCCTGCCCTTCTTGAGTTATTTTTAAGGCTGAAATAATAGTTTTATTTGGTTGCTGGAAATGCACAAGCAGCTAGCACATGAAGAGCGGGGAAAACCATAAACCAATACTATAGGTCATTTGCTTACCATTCCCGCTGGCGGACCCTTTTTTCTACCAGAGCAGCTGAATCAAAACCTTATACGATTATATTACTTCTGCTTCTCACTCAAACCTTTAATAAAGTCTTTTACATTTTTGTCAGTGAGATATATAAAAATTATATTTCTCTTAAATTTACATCTATTATTTAAGTTTATTTAATGAAAAGAAATACGTTTTTAATTAACTAATTATATTTTTATTTTTAATACACTTAGGCCCGGTTTCACAGACACAGTTTAGCCTAAACCAGGACTATGCCTTAGTTGAATTAAGATATTAATGTCGCTTTTATAAAAATGCCTTAGAAGAATATATTACTAGTGTGTATCTTTGATTTTTTTGGGGAAAACTATATTCCGGTGAAAAATTTCTGAGGAAAAATGCGATATGCGATAGAACGTTAAATAATGAGATATTTCATATGCGATACGATATTTCTTTTTCTAAAATCAATTTAAATTTTATTCAAATGTATTAAAGAAATAATATAATCACTATATATTTCACATAATTTTAGGAAAAAGAAAGCATCACTACAACTTCTGAAAGTGGAGAGCTATGTTTACTGTTCCATTGAACATTGCTGACATTTTGTAAACAAACAAAAATAAATAAAACAAATTTTGATTCACGACGCGGATTGTTGATTGACTTGCGTCAGAGCACGGGCACGCTGTCATGTACACATATCCAAAGTATACTATCGGCATCAATCTAAAAATTTGACCATACATAACTTTTCGAAGATAAATAGCTCATTTATGGTAAACCATCGCAAAAAAAAAAATATTGCGATATGCACTTGAATGATATTGTGATAATTTCGATATATTGCACAGCCCTACAGGTCACACATTCATTTAGTCTGGGACTAGGTTTAGGCCTTGTCTGTGAAACCGGGCCATAATTTTGGAGGATTGTAATAGAAATATGCGAGTTACTCAAATTTACTTATTTTTTTACTTACATTTACTCAGTTTAAAAAGCATATTTCATGGATTTCACCACTTTTTGTCCTGTTTAACACAAAATAATATATTTTGAAGAATTTAGGAAAGCAAACAGTTCTAGCGCACATTTGACCACCATTTAATTAATGATGTCCCAGAAGGCCAGAAATATAATATGCTAACATTTTACTGAATTCATCCATGAAACAAAGTTTTTTACCAAATGCATATTTATGTAAATGTAAATGTCTGCCAGATGCACAGAACATAAAATTAGATAATTTGAAGAATTTGTCCATACAATGAAAGAATATTGTGACCAGAGGCTGCTTAAAGATCATAAAACAAATGTACAAACATCAT
Organism: Triplophysa tibetana; assembly: GCA_008369825.1. NCBI lineage: Eukaryota > Metazoa > Chordata > Actinopteri > Cypriniformes > Nemacheilidae > Triplophysa > Triplophysa tibetana. The sequence goes on along the minus strand of CM017917.1, from coordinate 4,201,448 downwards.
GTTCAGTACAGCGATTATCAGTACATTTCTACGGCTGATAAAAAACTAAAAAAAGTTTAATAAGAAGGAATCTGTTTTAATTTATGTTGCAGTTTCGATTTTGCAACATTGTGTGCCATCTCTCTCCTTATCCAAAATTCGTTTCTTTCTCAGACACATGCAGCCTCACACACATAAACGTTGGTACGCTGGCCTGAATTCCTCATTTCCTGTTTTGGGCGTGTATCTGATGCCTTGTTCTTCTGTCCAATACACATCAAACAGTCCTTCAGCCGGGGAGAAAACAGGGAACATATCAAGGAATGGGATGAAATTGGGAAAGAACGAGCGGAGAAAAAATTAAAGGGCAGAAAATTACAAAGTTGTGGGTTTTCGTTTCTTCCAGGAACTTGAATCTGTTGATTCCACGTACATAAAATGACTCATATTTTCTCACTCCTTCAGTGTTCACGGTGTATATACAGTATCTTCAACAAGAGACGTGAAATTGTGTTAAATTATCATCATCATTCTGCACAACTAACGCAGATCTACAGTTTTCCAATTGTAGTCCAATCACATCAAACCTTATATAGGGAGACACTTTGTTTATTTAATTGAGTTAAATAATGTCCTTTTTCTTATTCTAATCACTGCAGTCATATTCATACATTTCAATAAGTTCCGCAACCGATGTGTTTTACTTCATAAAACGGTGGGTCGCTAATTCAATAAAGCTCACATCACGTGCGCCCGTTACATTATACGAACCCATTTCTGTTTTGAACAAAACATCAAAGTGACCCCATGTCCGTGACCTCAGTCTAACAGTGATGTGGCTTATTTCAGTTATAAATCAGTGATTTCAGTTTATTTCGTAAAACAAGCAGGCATTGATAACATCCTCTCATTGGTTTTCTTGGCTCTTCTTGTAGAGTCACTTGGCTTTTTTCATATTAATTCTTGATAGTAAATGTGACATCACTCAGTGTGATGGTCATCTGTCAGTGTTGTGTAATATGCGTGTAAGTCTCTAATGACATGCCGGCTTAGAGTTTTAGGGGATTTCACTTGGCCCCTAGAGGGTAAATAGTCCGTTCTTGGTATTAAACAGCTTCACGGTCAACGTAAACACAAGCCCTTGGATAATATAAACACACCATCTCTCTCTCTCATGCGGTTATGTGCTACAGAGTGAAGACAGGCTCTGTTCTCAAGCAGGTATGTGTTCGGTAGCTTTTTCCACCACATCATCACATCGTTATTTCCATTCCGTAATCACTCCTAAACATGCAAACAACTTCTGTCAGAGCACTTATGCAGACGCACTGCCCACTACAATCCTACAAATCCCATAGAACAACAGAATAGAACTAGCTGGATCATCACTTCAACCACAGTTTAATAATGGAACTGAGGGAACGTCACAAATACCTGTCCCATCTAAATGCAGAAATGTATTGACAGACAGCATTTCTCATCCTTCAGACAATAGAGGTAGCATTGAGAACACTCTAAAAAACATGGCGCTATACAGGACTACAAGTGGTTCTTGGCTCGTAATCATTTAGGGAAACAACTTTAAGTACTATGTAGAACCATATCTTGGTGCTTCAGAGGTTCTTCAGCAGTTCTTTGGGGTGAACGAGTTGATATATAGCATTGCTGAAGAACCATAAAGGGGCTTAACAGGTTCTCTATATGGAAGTGGTGCTATTTAGCTCCCCAGTCATCCCATGGAATCTCTGAAGAACCAAGATATAGTTCTTTATAGCACTTGAAGTGGTTCTTGCCTCGTAATCATATAGGGGAACCACTTTTAGTGCTATATATAGAACCATATATTGGTGCTTTAGTGGTTCTCCAGAGGCTCTTTGGAGTGACCGAGGTGATATATAGCATCGCTTAAGAACCATAAAGGGGCTTAACAGTTCTTTTTTGGAAGTGGTGCTATATAGCACCCCAGTCATCAGATGGAACCCCTTGAAGAACCTCTGAAGAACCAAGATATATACAGCACTTAAAGTGGTTCCACTGTGATTACACCAAAGAATTAGTGCAATATAGTACTAAAAGTGGTTATTTGCTCGTAATCATATAGGGGAACCACTTTTAGTGCTATATAGAACCACATCTTGGTGCTTCGGTGGTTCTGACTGAGGTGCTATATGGCACCGTTTTCCGCATAAAGAACCTGTTAAGCCCCTATATGGTGCTTCAGCGGTTCTATATAGCACCTCAGTCATCCCAAAGCACCTCTTAAGAACCCCTGAAGCAACAATATATGGTTCTATATGACACTAAAAGTGGTTCCCCTATATGATTACGAGCCAGGAACAACTTTTTGTGCTATATAGCACCATTTTTGGGGGTGTAGCTACAGTATCAAGTCTGAAAGGCTATATTTATTCAAAACTTTTTCACATTCATTCACATTTCACATCAACAAGTAAATAGTGAAAGAAAAAGCGGTTTTCTGATTCAACATATACACTTTAAAAAAAGAGTGGTTCTTGGCTCGTACTTATATGGGAACCCCTTTAAGGGCTGTATAGAACCATGTCTTGGTGCTTAAGAGGTTCTTCAGCGGTTATATGCGGTTATATATAGCACTTCAGTCATCCCAATGAACTGCTGAAGAACCTCTGAAAAAAAGAGGTGGTTCCCCTTTTTTCTTGAGTGTACATGATTCTACTTATACGGCAACGCATGCACCAATATGGGCCCCTTGTCACTTCACTTAAATACGCTTGGGGCATTTACAAATTATGTGTGCTAATCTGGGATCAGTGCAAAGATCATGGGACCCATAAATCGTAATAATTTGCTTGCAAAAATAAGGGGGCTGTTTTCGGAGGAGGACAAGCTCCTTTAGCAAATAATACATGTTTCTTTATCGGCTTGTAAAGCTGTGCAAAGATTGTAAGTTCGCGAACACACATAAAGTTAAAACAATGTACACCTTGAATAAACTTCTTGCTTTGGATCAAAGCATTTGTCATACTTGTAAATGCGTAATATACAGTTTATTGACATACATAATTAGCGAAATGACAGATTTACAAGATTTACTTTTATTCCTTTAGCAAACGCTAAATAAACATAAATTGTCTAAAGTATTAATCTGTATCATCTAACATTTACATTTTGCTACATCTTCACTCTCTTTTGTTAACTCCTCTCGCTCTCTTTAAAAACACATGTGGTTGTAATAAATGGCCCCTGACAGACCTCCAGTGGACCTCCTGCAGATTAACCCCATTCCTCCTTCAGCCCCTAATCAATCCCAGAGGGACGAACAGAGAAGGAAAGAAAGAGGAAGACAGTTATTTTTTGTTTATCATTAATCCCTCTTTCTAAAACACAAATATTAGATGTGAACATTCAATTAATTCTAAGGCAAGTTGCTTTACTCAGCTTTTGGGCAAAGTTGTATCTTAATGTCACACATCTTTTAAATTGTAAAAAATAACCAGTAAACAAACAGCTGAGTTAAGAGTTTCCTTAACTAGAGTTTACATGTACCCTAAGATTATTTTGTTTAATACAATTCTCACAACCAAAATTTTCACGTTTATCACATAAATCAACATTTTGTTTGCTTATTTTAATTTGATTTAAAATCTTGTTTAAATAAGTTGTTCCCATGACCCTTCAAAAATCTTAAAAGCAGATTTGGAGAATGCATTTTAAGAAAAACCTGTAGAAATTCTCTCATAAATGTACAGTACTCTCCATCGTGTCATTACTGATGTATATTACTTGCTCTCCAGCAGCTAAACACAAGCTACGATTTTCATTACGATCTGTTACTGCGGACTCAGACACAAAGAATGGCATTATAGTTAATTTAATGACAGCAGCAGGTAAACAGAAATAATAACAGGTAAGAATAACATGATGACAAGTCTATGGACCGCTATAACTTGCAATGAGACTGCCCATAAGCCTCATGATTCTGTCACCTATAGTCATGGGTCAAATTGACAAATTGATTCAATTCAACTAAAAATCCCTTTATGAAAAACAACAAAGAACAACTTCTGGCCAATCAGAATCAGGCATTCCAACGAGCTGTGTAATAAATAGTATTAATAACACAACAACAGAAATCACAGTTCTTGAAGCCATCAATGATATGGCACAGAAACTGTAATGTTTTAAGAAATGGACACGATATTTTGAAACATGACAGTTGTGCGTCACACAGGTGATTGAGATTGCTGTAATTTACTATCCATTCGACTTTTAACATATAGGTCTCCTGTACATTAAGGGTTAACAATATGTCTAATGTAAGAGCATAAAAAACGACAGTATTGTTGCTGTGTGTCCTATTCCTTTAAGCCTTCTTTTAAATGTGATTTAGTTGTGTTTATTGTTTTGTGTACTCTCTAACAACTACCACTGCTGCTGTTCATGTTTTGGAATGTCTGGCATTTAGTTTTTCATTTCTCTCTCTCTCTCTCTCTCTCTCTCTCTGTGTGTATGTGTGTCTTTCCATCATTCCTTTTCTCAGTAGCCGCACATCTGAAATTCTCTCCATGAGTTTGTTTAAACTTTCTCAGGACTTTATAATCCCCACACCGGGCATCACTACACCCATGAGGATGCTGCTCTGTTTCTCCCACTCTTTTTTATTCCCCCGTCTGTGATCCACCCACTCGTGCTCTCCCACTCATGTCTGGTCTTCTGTTTTACCTCAGACTTGCCATTCCTTTAATACTCTACCCGTCTTATGTCTAAACATACTGGATTGAGATGGAACAAAACTTCTATGGTATTCCCCACAGCCCCCCTCTTTTTTGATGGTTTTGTGGCATGCACAAACACCCACATTACACAATTATAACAGCCCGTTTGCGGCGATTTCTTTACACTTTTTAGACATTTGTTTGTCTCACGCCGGCTGTGAGAGGTGGAATATTGCAGTGTCTGGCACATGTAGCCCTGTTGCCGGTGTTCACAGCCAAGCAGTCGGGGCGTGGGCAGGGGTGGACCGGGGGAAAAAATTTGCCTTTTTTTTCACACATCGGCACTCCTACATTTCTGTAGACCGGTAGGTTCCGCCTGAATGTGGCTGTCGATGTATCTTTTGCATTTGCGTGCATTCGCATTTATAATACGTCCATCTGAGCTGCCAATGCATCCGGTCCGGCCCCACCGTGAAAACCCCAGGTACGCCAGATGGCCAGTCCTTCCCTGGACGTGGGTGAGTGCTCAATCTGAGCCTTTTCCTACCGTCTCTGGCTGGGTTGTCTGCCAACATTAAGATAACAGACAGGTGACTGGAAAGCAGTGGGGAGGACAAACTTCACCAGTGAAGCTTATGCCAGCTGTTGATGCACTTCCAGGCCATTGCTACCTGGGACCTACCAGCGAGATGCCCCATACTACCCACTGTTAGAGTCGGGCACACGTTTAGAAAAAAATGACCTTTTTGACACTGGGTTGGTACCCTAAGGTTCTTAATTATACTTTTACAGGTATACAAACACAACAAAATGTTGCACCTTTTTTGTGCACAAAATGTTTTGTACCCCCAACTTTTACCTGGCACACAACATTGTGTAAATAATCAAAGAATGCTGCACCCTAATATAGGAGTGCTTCCTTGAATTATCAGGAAGAATTTATGACACATTACAGAGTTCTGCGTAACAAGAACTGACCCACGCAAATAGGGAAGCGAAAGTAGATAATTTGAGGTCGGCATGCAGACGGACTCATGCCCGAAACACAGGGGAGTGAAAGTTCACACGCACTTGTACCTCGCTCCTGCTGGAGCTGTTTCATACGGCTGCTGATTCATCTCGCTCCCTGTTTCATCTCAGTGGGGTGTCCTCTGTGAGTCAGCCAGACGTGGCTGGGAAACAACTTCTCATGTCCTTCTCAGAGATGAGTGCTTCACACATCACCGACCATCTTATTTGATACTGAATCCCACTATAATTTACGTCCAGGAACGATGGGATATGTGACATGAGTATTTTCAGGAAAGAGAGAAGTTCTATTCAGCATCATCAGTCTGTGGATGACCGCTCCGTATGCCACTTTTACAATCCCTGAACATAAAAAGTGGTTAAACACCTTTCATTTTCACTTTCAACTGCAATTTATTTAACCTGTCAGGGTATTAAGGTGAACATGAAAACATACTAAAATATAAAAAGGTGTGACAGTGGCCGTGTTTTATTTATTATTATAATATTGGGAAATATTTAGTCACTTTATGTCCAATTAAATAAACGCAGGAGGAACTGCAACTATATCAAATGACCCATAGGATGTAAGTTTGACGTTTTAAAGTAGCCTAAGCTGTGAAGTAGAGCTGCCACTCCCTCTACAGGCCATACTGTAACATTGCAGTTGACATTACAGACGCAAAAAAAGTAATTAAATACTAATTAATTATTACATCGACAACATTGTATTTAAATAAGGGTTTACGTCAACTCAATAATAACGATTTCTAAAAAGTTTATTCAAAATTACCTTTCTGTAAGCTGCGTCACTTTCAATACAATTCTATACATTTCAACAAAACAAACTACTTTCAAACGCATCTTGACCCAAACTTTCTTAAGACTTTAATTTAAGTATTGTTTATAGCCCATATTTTTGAAGTTATATAATGCACGTAACGTTCGTAAATAAATCACTGAAATTCTAGAAATATAAAAATACGTTTTAAGGGGAGAACTGCAGAATAGCGTCATTTTTAATATCGCATTACAAAATCGCACGGAATGGAAATGTGCATAACGTGTTGAACGATGTTACGATAAAGAGACACATTTACAAAGCCATCCCTGAATTGTTCAAACATGATGTATTTGATCAAACACGTCAGTGTCTGTGTTCGTGTGGTAAAACACGTGCTCTGTGCGGCTCTAGAGACTGTTCTAGAGGGGTTTTGCGAACACCGCTTTACGACCGTCCGGCAGATTTTCCGACAGTGATGCGCGTGCACACGGCAGAGTGATGGAATACGGCAGCGAGAAGATGGCGGAAGAGGAGCGGAGTGCCAGTGCAGAGAAACTCAAGGAGACGGCAAATAACTACTTTAAAGGTACAAATAGCACCCGTACCCACCGCAAATAATAGATCGGCTTTATATGTACGAGGTGGGGCTGTGCTGAATGAGTTTGGAGTTTTATGGAGTGCCGATGAGTATAAGATGTGCCTGAATGAGCTGAACTCATGATGAATCGCACGCATGTTATACTCATTGGACGAACTTTATATTAGGAAATCACTTTTATCGGTGTGCATGTGATCGGCTTTAATTGATCTAGAGAAGAGATCTTGTAATAGTTCATTTGACGCTTTCATTAAATCCTGATTAGACTTGATAGTACGAACATCGATGGTGTAAAAATCCCGATTCTCTGTCACGGTTGTAAAAACGACAGAAAACTTCTCGTGCAGCAGATCTTGGCGCTCATATTGCTGGGAACTCGTTTTACGAGTATGCTAACGCTAGCTAATAGGTTAACCTTACTGTCACTCACGTATAGAGATGTGTAGTCTGTCCAAACTGCTCATCTGATTTATTAACGTTACATAATAACCCTATACAATAATGTCCTTTATGTTCATCTTATACATATTCAAATGTTATAATTGCAGTTGGTGACGTTTCTTAAGTGCAAAGTAATGAAATATGGACTACATACTGTCCTCATTTTTATTCACTGTATAATTATAATAGTTTACTGTAGTTAAGTTAGTGTTTTTACATTTCTGTATTTATTTTTTAAATGCACTTTTCACACTAATTTATACCTTGATTTATATATTTACATTTTATATTTTGTAATTCACAATGTTTTATTTCCTCCTGTATCTCTTTTCGTTTTTAAAATGTTTTATTGACACCATGTATTATAATAATTTGATATTCATTCCTTTATTTATGTGTGCTTCCGAATCTGTTTAAAAGTGTCTTTGTTCTGATGAACACAGAGAAAGATATTTGGAAGAATGCTAATGACCGAACAGATCTTGACTCCCATAGTAGGAAAAATGACTTTATCATTTCCTTGTTCTGTTACACACAAAAGAAGATATTTTGAAGAAAGTAGGACCATAAACAGTTCTGTGGCACTATTGACTATCATTGTAATTTTTCCTACTATGGGAGTCAATGGGGGGCAAATTCTGTCTGTCTGGTTATAAGCGTTCTTCCAAATATCTTTCTCTGTGTTCATTAGAACAAAGTCCCATTGAACTCTTATTTAAGTCCCCATTAAATCAAAAGTGTTTTACCTTTAGTGTGAATATGTAGATAGATAAATATAACTGCAAACTACAGTTATAAGCATTCAAAACCTCCAGTTGGGCTGTCATATAAGGACGGGGGTTATTGAAATGGGTCACACTAACCTATTTTAATATAAGTTTAAGAGAAAATTGGCTAGTTCATTGAGTCTATTTAGAGTTCATCAGTTACTTCATATTGTTTAGACGGCCTCATTCAGGACATTAATGGGTCTTCATGGCATTTTATTTCAGATAAGGACTATGAGAACGCAATCAAGTATTACACAGAAGCACTGGAGTTGAACCCCACCAATGCCGTCTACTGCAGTAACAGGAGTCTGGCCTACCTGCGCACCGAGTGCTATGGCTACGCACTGGCAGATGCCACTCGAGCCTTGGAGCTGGACAAGAATTATATCAAGGGCTACTATCGGCGCGCCACCTCCAACATGGCCCTCGGCAAGTTCAAGGCAGCACTCAAGGATTACGAGACGGTAAGGCGGGGCATTTGCTTTATTGTCCTGAGCGTCGCAAGACAACAATTGAAGGTTTCGGCTCTTCAACTTTATAATGTAATTTTGAAATGGAAATGTGACGATGTAGTTGTTTTGACCATGTTTCCCGCTAAATCAAGTGAAGTGGCATCTCTGTACCGTATGATTCATTCAGACGCTATTTTATAGCTGGGAGTATTTATATAGCTGAGGGGTATTAGGCAACACCCTGTCTTTGTTGTTCACACTTATGAGATATCTAGACAAGTTCAAACAAATGCCTCAGATGGCTAATGAATGCCTACATTTTGAAACCGAAATGAGAAGGGCTCTCCAGCCTCTTTCTTTCGCAAATTGTTGTTCTTTGTGGACCACTGAACTCAACATTTTAATACATCTGAGCTTAGTTCCACCGCCAAATTCGTCTTGCATTACACAAATGAATTGCAATGAAAATGTTTTAGTTTCTAAAAGAATTTGACACGAGTAGTCCAGTTTTAAATTAAAATGCCATGATCATTGATAATTCACTCACCCACATGTCTGTGTGTTTATTTCTTATGTCGAAAATAAAATGAGGCGTAGCTTTCGAGTGTTATATTTAGCAGACCCTTTTATCCAAAGGGACTTACAAATGAGGTAATCGTTGTGTTCTTATCCGTAGAATGCACTTAAACAGAGGGCTGAAAATGATCAAGAAATTTTCATTTTTAATGTGAACTATTCCTTTAAAAACATATTACATAATGGTAAATTACTTCTGTTTATTAGCTTTACGTGTTCAAAGATTGTAATTTCATTTTGCGTTTCTGGAAATTAACGACCGCCACTTACCTTAACTCTCGTGTGCTTGCGTTTTGATGGTGAACATTGGCCTGTGGATGAAAGCGTCTGCTAAAGGATTAAAGGGATTCACCCAAAAATGAAAATTAATATACTCACCTTGGATTTGTTTCAAATCGGTATAAATGTCTTTGTTCTGATGAACACCGAGAAAGATTGTTGGAAGAATGCTTATAACCAAACAGATTTTGACCCGCATTGATTCCCACAAAATAAGTGTTGCATTTATGTCACGTAATCATTATAAATGATTCAATGTTTGTTTACTCTACAGCCCTACAGTTGGCACATTCACATGACGGGTTTTGTCTGTTCTGAATTGTGCCCTGTTTTTAACACTTAACAGGTAGTGCGAGTGCGTCCCAATGACAAAGATGCCAAGATGAAGTACCAGGAATGTAATAAGATCGTCAAACGGAAGGCCTTTGAACGGGCCATCGCCGGCGACGAACTCAAACGCTCCGTCGTCGACTCCTTAGACATCGAGAGCATGAGTATGTTTCATATTTTGTCTTGTATGCTAAGTGAGATTTCATCGTTAAAGGGGGAAATTCATAGTGGTTATGAGTTGTGTTACTTAAAATACTACTAATTAAAATGTTTAAAAGCTAATAGTAATAAATACTAAAAATAGGGACAGCAGCACATTGAATGATTTGATGGAGACAGTACATCGGGGATACAGAAAAAAAAGTTAAGGATGCTAAGAACAGTGTTATTTAAATATGTAAATTGCCTAGAGTTTTGTAATTCATTAAGCTGTAAGAAATAACAAAAAAAAAGAATAATTCTTATTTTAGTTTGATTATCTTTATCATTTTTATTGTGAACTACTGTTGTTTAAAGGGATACTTCTCCCAAAAATGGAAATTCTGTCATCATTTAATCATATTCAGATGCTTGTTTAAATGTCTGAAAAACACAAGAAGAAATTAGAAAAATGTCAGATCTCGCCCCCCATTGACTCCCATAGTAGGGAAAATAATTGTTGCGGGCGTTAATGGGGCCTAAGATCTGACACTCTTGTAAATATCTTCCTGTGTGTTGAGCAAAAAAAAGACATTTATACAGGTTTGGAGCAATCTGAGTAAATGATGACAGAATTTTTGTGTGAAGTGTCCCTTTTAAGGTTAGAAGCTTGTATGTATTTTGATGCAAGTTTCTTTTTTTCCAGCGATTGAGGACGACTATACTGGACCTAAGCTTGAGGATGGGAAGGTTACGCTGGAGTTCATGAAAGAATTGATGGCCTGGTTTAAAGACCAGAAGAAACTGCACAGAAAGTGTGCTTACCAGGTGAGTTCTTCTCAAATACACCGTCACAATTTAAGTCCGTTATATTCTGAGCAGACGTTTTGTCTTTCAGATGCTGGTTCAGGTGAAAGAGCTTTTATCCAAACTTCCTAGTCTTGTTGAAATAACATTGGAAGAGGTAAGAGAATGAAACAAGTTCTTTTTTTTTAAGACGTCTCTATTCAGGTTCGTTTGTGTTTTTATGAAAACATGTCTCTTGTTTTTAGACAGAGAAAATAACTATTTGTGGGGACACACATGGCCAGTACTATGATCTTTTAAATATCTTTGACTTGAATGGTTTACCGTCTCCAACTAATCCTTATGTATCCTTTTACTCACTGCTTTATCGTGAAATAATCATGTTTTTGGTCAAATTTAGGGTGCGTTCCTATTTGTAGTTCGGTTCTTTTGTTCTGGACTTAGTCCTGGTTGACTTGGTGTTCACACTGGCATTTTACAGGCGAACCTAACAGCTTACAGCTGGATCATACATGCTCCGTGTATGCCTGCACATATGAGGGTATTTTTAGCAAGTCGCTAGCAATCAAAACGGCACCAGGAATTCCTCCGTTACATGCGCAAACACCGATCTACACTCCTTTTATATTTCCAAACCACTTGATTTACGGGTCGTCTATTGTTATCACTTCCTGTTTTTGGTTCGTTTCAAAGTGGACTAAGATCCATCTTTTCGGCTGTCTCGCTTCATTTGTTTGGTGCGCACAATGAGTCGGACGCCAGCATTCACATTTACACAAATTAACCGCACTAAACAGAGCAAACGCACCAGAGTTCTTTTTCATCTAACCAAACATTGCATATGTGAACGCACCCTAACTCTATATACTTGTTCCTGGTTTCATGGCATGCATCCCTGTTGAGAAAAAAACAGCATATGGTGGTTTGTTATGTTGTGATGCTGGTTTGTGCTGGTTTAAGCTGGTCCTTAGCTGGTCATGTGCTGGTCTTTAGTTGGTTTAAGCTGGTCAAACCAGCATCAAAACACACCTAACCCAGCATATGCTGTTTTTTTCAACAGGGATGGTTTAGCTAGCGAACGGTTCAACTACTTTTGTATTGAACACGGTCCACTGAGATCTTGTGAATAAGCCTTGACTTTAGGGTTTAGCTGTTCAACGGCGACTTCGTGGACCGCGGCTCTTTCTCTTTAGAGGTCATTCTCACACTCTTTGGCTTCAAACTGCTCCATCCAGACCACTTTTACCTTCTTAGAGGTGAGAAGAAAACGCCAAAGTTTTGCGAAAGTGTTCCTGTTTCCTCATTAAACAGGCACTGTGTGTTTTAGGTAACCATGAGACGGATAACATGAATCAGATGTACGGGTTCGAGGGTGAGGTCAAAGCGAAGTATACCGCTCAGATGTTCCAGCTCTTCAGTGAGGTCTTCCAATGGCTTCCCCTCGCTCAATGCATCAACAGCAAAGTCCTGGTGAGACGCACGAACGGCACATTCAAGACAGTCGTTCTGCTGTCGACGTTATGAAGCTCTGAAGTTCTGACATCTGTTTCAGGTCATGCACGGAGGACTGTTTAGCGAAGATGGCGTGACTTTAGATGACATTAGAAAGATCGACAGAAACAGGCAGCCCCCGGATTCGGGTAAGAAGTGTTTCGTGTTAGAAGACTATAAATTGCTATGTGGTGACCATTAATATATCATTTTGTAAAAACATACCGATATTGTTTACAATTGATGCACAGAATGTTTACATTTTGTTCAACCGCATTTGTGATCTTTGTTGCACAGGTCCAATGTGCGATCTCCTGTGGTCAGATCCTCAGCCGCAGGTCTGTTTACTGTTCTCCACCTCCAATAAACCCCGAGACATTGAGTTAGCTTTATATAATGGAGTCAATGACTCATTAAGTGTTTTATTGTGATGGTCCTGTCAGCAATCGTGCCTTTTTTTATGATTTATCTGTACAAAGTGTACAAACATTTGCTAACAAAAGTACTGAGTTTATAGCACTCCTCCATCTATGCATTGTTGCGTGTTGTTCCAGAACGGGCGATCCGTCAGTAAGCGGGGCGTGAGCTGTCAGTTTGGGCCTGATGTCACAGAGCGCTTCTTGGAACAAAATAAACTGGAGATCATAGTTCGCAGTCATGAGGTGAAAGGCGAGGGTTATGAGGTCACTCACTCAGGGAAGTGCATCACCGTGTTCTCCGCGCCAAACTACTGGTACTAAACTCTTTTTGCATCGTAACATGTACACATATACAAAGTTAACGGCATGACAATGACATTCATTATAAAAAAAATATTGAACCATGTTGATCCAAAACATGTACTTTAGTCCCATTAAACATCGTAATTAATAACATTAAGTTTACATTTACGTCATGCATTTGATAGACCTTTATACTTTATTACGTTTATTACTAAACTAAAGGACGTCAACCATTGATCTATAAATGTTTTAATCCCTTTCTTTCCTACTCTTTCCATTCTTGGTCAAAAAATGACTTGAATTGATGTATTTAAATATTATTGCTGCTTGTGCTCAGTGTATTATTGACACCAATACTGTAAAATAATGACTTATTATAATAACCTGCTTGTAATTTGATGAATTGAATGGCAGAAACATTTTATTTTTGTAATGTACGTACTGCTCAGCTTGCATGATTACTTGATTTAGTTTTAAACATTATATTTTTGTAATTGTTAACTGTGTATTAAGACATAATAGCCCTTATTTTGAATTTATCTTCACAGGTATTTATAAACGACAATATTTGACTAAATCTATTCGACCAGCCTGCGAAAGTGTGGGAAATGTCACAAACATTAACATTGATGGCACAAATTGTTAAATTGGAGCTTTGGAAACTCAGTTCTCACTATCCAAGTCCTCTTTCCTTCAAGCATGTTTTATTAGATTGTGCTGGTTTTAAACCTGTGAGAAGAAAAAATTGTATACGTTTCACGCACTTGAAGAGGTTTTTAACAGCTTTACATCAAATACAGTTTAAACGTTTTTAGAAAAATAAACAATGTCGACCAAATTCATCTCGGCGTGGAAGCTGGCATGCCGTTAAGAAAACAAACAAACATACTAACCGATTGCTTTCTATGTGCTTTGTTTGTGTCCTTAGTGACCAGATGGCTAATAAAGGAGCTTACATTCACCTCAGGGGATCAGACCTTAAGCCAGAGTTTCATCAGTTTAATGCTGTGGTCAGTAGAGTTTCATTGATATTTTCATCGTTTTATAGTTTCTATATTTTATTTTGCCCCTGTTTTTTATATACTGCATGTCGGTTTGTGCTAAATTGCTTTTTTTTAAACTATATTTTCACTGGATATATTGGGCAGGCAGTTTAATCTGCCAGTTGTTGTATGATTTTTGTAGGACTGTATAAAGGATTTCGTATTTTTAATGTTCAGCCATTTTTGAATCTTATTGCATATCTTAAAGACTTAAAGGTTTCATCTTAACTACATGAACAAATGTTTTGTGACCCTCAACTGAACTTCCGGTACACATTAACCAACAATACAGTGTATGAAGATTATTTCTGATAATAATCAAAAGAAACCGAGAGCCGTAACTTCGCTGAACTTGTCTCTCCAGATTTTTTTTATTAGACTGTGATACCAAGCTCAACCACTAGATGTCAATGTACCATTTGCTTTGTTTAAATGCGCCCGAACTACAGGACCATTTAATAACATGAACGTTACTAAATTCAACAAATCATTTATTTAATACAAATATTTTACAGTAAAACAATAATATTAATTAATATTAACATAACTAAAATATAAATAGTTATATTATTAGACACTAGCCAAACACAAACCGGAAGTTAACTGGGGGTCAGATGCACGCGCCCAATGAAACCGTCTATATTGATTACAAACTTATTGGTATCCTTTGTTTTGCAGTGTTATTTGGCTACAATAAATATATATTGTTTTAATTAAAAAAATCTCTTTCTCTCCTCAGCCTCATCCAAATGTCAAGCCGATGGCATATGCCAACTCTCTCATGCAGATGGGGATGATGTAGGATGATGAAGCCTTTGGTGCTCATTGTATCCCACATTAACTGCTCCGGTCTCAAGTCCAAACCCGTTCCTCCAGATCCACTGTCACATTCTTCTTCTTATGTTTTGAACAAACTGTTTATTCCTAGTGTACACACACATACAATTTTACAGTGTTCATTATGCCTGTGCTTTCAGCTGTTGTTTTGGGTAGAAATCAAAAATTGGTGATGCCTTGACATAAAAAAGATCATCGTTGCGTTAAACAGGCCCCCCCCCCCCGCCCATCATTAATGTGTTCATTGATATAGAGCTGCTTAGTTTTGAAATATCACAATTAGATGTTTAACTGTATTAAAGGGATACTTAACCCCAAAAATAAAAATTCTGTTGCCATATACACATCTTCGAGTTGTTCCAAGTCTGTATACATGTATTTGCTCTGATAGATATTTGGAAGAACGCTTATAACCAGACAGATTTTGCCCCCCATTGATTCCCGATGTAGAAAAATACAATGGGAGTCAATTGTGCCCCCGAACTGTTTGCAGTCCGACATTCTTCAAAATATCATATTTTGTGTTCAACAGATGTTTCCCTACTATGGGAGTGCAAAATTTGGAGTATTCGTCCAAACATCTTTCTCTGTGGTCATCATAACAAAGAAATGCATGCAGTTTTGGTACAACTCGAAGGAGAGTAAATGATGACAAAGTTTTCATTTTGGGGTGAACTGTCCCTTTAAGCAGGAGCTTGTACCAAAGAATGAGCAGGAACACCATGCATCACAAAGTTAGTGTGTTAGACCACAATTGGAGACATGGGAGATCTACATGAAGCCTTTATTTTGAAATTCGGGCACCTGTGTACAAATGCAGTATGAATACTCTTATGTCCAATTTTGGGAGGACAAACAGTGGTCCCGTAGCAGTGAACTATGCGTCACGTTTCAAAAACATGAAAAAGCCAGTTCTCATGTTAATAAAAGCCCGATTTCATTAAAAAACATTGATAACGACATCTTATGCATCTTATTTTTTATGTGGCCCACAACAAATGTACAAACTTTAGGGACTGTATGACTCCAGTAGCTGACCACGTACTTTTTCGGCTCTTTCTCTTTCAGCATGGGGAAAGTGCAGTATTGTAAAGCTCAGTAGCTGTTTGGTGTTCTTCATTTCATAGGCGACCACTATATGTTTGTCTAGCAGCTCCTGTACATTCTATGTGGACTAAATAAAACTGCAAAAATCTACCTTCCTCTCTTTAAAGGCACAGCAGCCAATGCCCTTGACTTTTTAGAGGATATTATGTACACCGAGGTGTATGTATATATTTAAATATATACTGTATCGTTGGAATTTCTGTGTACATGTTTGGAAAAAAGAAGTTATTAAATAAAAAAATGCTGGTCCAATAATCTTGTATGTGGTCATATCTTTATTGCGGATAGGATTTCATTTTGTTAATTGAAATGAGGACTGGATGGGAAATCTCAATAATACACAACAGTCCTCACCAGTGTTGGGTAAGTTACTCTAAAAAAGTAATGAATTACTACTTACTTATAACATATTCAATTGTGTAATTAGATAAGTGTACAAATGACTCTCTCCAAAAAGTATTTATTTACTTATTACTTTCTATGTTGACCTTAATAACGACTCCTAATTCATTCAAATAAATAAATAATATAAAGCTACATAAAGTTTAACTGACTAAAGTTTTACAAATGTGAGAAAGTTACATTAGTACATGCATTTTAAAGTTAGACTTTGAATTTTAATGTCAATTCCATAACCTCTAAAGTAACTATAATTAAATTACGGGGGAAATAAAAGTAATCCCTTACTTTACTTTTTAAAGGTAAAGCAATTAAACTACAGTAACCAATTACTTTGTAACTGATGACACCCAACACTGGTCATCATCATGTCTGGCTGATTGTTTTAAATAAAATATTTGAACCGCTTTTGTCACCATCAGAATAGTTTATTTTCTAAATGGCACTATCTCAGATTTTATGGTTAACGAATGGGTCATGTTGACTTTACACGTTCACAATGGTTTTGCTGTTTAGTTTACTAATATATTATATTTGATGGCATTAAAACCAGTAAAAGTACTTGCTTCCTCGAATCAACATAACTCAATATCCCATTATATACTGTATATGTTATCTTAGCAAATTAACAATATATTATTGACATATGTCATAATTATGACATAATTTGTACATATATTATATTACACTTGCCAGTCAGTCTGCAGTCATCTATCAACATAACAACTTATTTACTCCTATTCATTTTTCCGTCTAACAAACTAACCTTCTATCTACCTATTCTCAGCATCTCAGTTTATATATCAGTATGCCTACCGACCTGCCCTCTCCATAAAGAACCTTTGACAGAATGGTTCTTCGTGGACCCAAAAATGGTTCTTCTAATCTATGGCATCGCTGTGGAGAACCTTTCAAGCACCTTTATTTTAAAGAGTGTAAGGACTCTGACTGCTGCATTTTCAACCAGTTGGAGTTAGAGATCCACCCAACAATGGATTACAATAATCTATGTGTGAGGTCATGAATGCATTATTACATTTCTCGTGACTGACTGGAGTTTAGAGATGTTTCGAAGATGGAAAAATGCTATAAAGTATAAAGAAGGTATAAAGAGAAATAAAGTCAAAGAAAATGTTCTTTAAAAATGTATTAGTGTCTTATTTCAGTAGTTAATGAAGTTAGGATGAAAGGTATAAGTGCAGGCCTATAGGTTTCACAAAGATTTTGCAGAAACCAGCAAGCTACTTGAGTTAAACATTAGAGTTAAAATAACAACAACTGTTCTTGAAACATATTGATATTAAGTTCTGCTTAATATATGAAGTTATTGGGTTCAACAAACACTTTCACTAAGTGAACCTTACTTTTTTAAGGCATAAAGTCATATTAATTTATTAACCTCTTGTGTGAGTAACTTGTATTTTCCAAACGACAGTTTTGCAGGAGCTTACCCTGGTCGCCTGATTTTAAACTAATTTAATAGACATGGAATTAAATGCAACTTAGGTTATCGGAATGTATTACAGAATACAACTTAAATAGAAAATCTGTATTTCATACAAGCACCATGTGATGGTCATACATAAACATGTGAGAAAAGAAAGCGCAGGCATGCAAGTTTGAACAATAAAAGCACTGCATTTCATTATACATGTTATTTTTTGCATTTGTTTATTTTACTCTAGAACAAGAGTTTCATATTAATATGGAAATCAAGTAATTTGCATTCAGTTTATGACAACAATCAAGCAATGGTACAGTTGTCAATGGCAATGGATAGTCTTAACCACTAGATGGCACAAGGCTTTTCTCATTATAGATGATTCTCAATCTGACTACAATCACGTGTTCCAGAAAGCTGCGTAATGATTACAAAGGACCTTTGATGTCCAATCTGATAGAAATGACGTCTCTATGTCAAATGCACCGAGAGGCCTCAGGGGCCGTTACACAACACCAGTGCCATGCGTCAGGATGCTTCATGTTTTATTTACACCCCAGTGCTTCCCTACAACCGCTTTCTGTTGACACACTCCCCCCCCTTAATGACGCTCATTATAGGATGCAAACCAGATGCTCCTTGAAAAGAAACGTCCGAACAGATACATTTGATGACGGACCTTTGAGTAATTGATTTAAAATTCATTACCATTCTAAGTACTTGCATGTAGGGTTTTATTAAACATTTTGTTCAATAAAGTTTTTACAAGAGTGTTGACAAGGCAACATTTATATAACTAATGGGCTGAGCAGGAAATAATTATGTACCATTTTAATATTTTAAATCGTGAATACATTCATTTACATATATTTTATTTGAATAATTACACTGTGGGGTAGATACTGTGCATCCATCTCTGATTTCGTGTTTGATCCATATTACCATCTTCGCCTAATTATTTTACTTTGCATTGTTTAAATATAGTAACCATAGCTTATTGTACTGTTGAATTAAGCCCAGCCAATGTACAAGGACTTTTCACTCACATCATATTAAAGTCCCGTGAACCGGAAGTTGCGGTCGTTTCTACTTCCGTATCTGACACACTTCCGAGTGAAAATTAATTTCAACGGAGAACATTCGTGGGCGTGGCTTGCGTTTTTCACTGCAAATTGATTGGATGTGAAGAACAGCTGTTGCATTTTTAAATGAAACTGGCAGCAGACTGACAGTTGAAGGGGAGGAGTTAACGGATGCTCCGGCCAAGCAGTCTAACTACGTCATTTCAGGGCGGAAGTACGTTTTCAGATTTTAACTGTAGATTTTGAGGGCACATGAATTTTTTTAAAGAAAATGACCCACATTGATAATCTTTTTATTATGAAGGCCATACGAAAGTATTTCATGAAAAAATAAGAATTGTCATTTTTAATTTCACTTGGACTTTAAATATTTACAACAGTCCACTAATCTTTAGTACCTACCCTTAAAAAGGTATAAAGTATCTACCAGGATTGAACATTAACTGCGTGCATTTGTGAGCCCATCTGTGTGAAATCAAGGCTATAGTGTAGATTAGATAAGAAACATCAAAGTTTGATTTACATTAGATCATTTGGTCATTTAGCATACGATTTTATCCAAAGCGACTAACAAATGCGCAATTAGAAACAACACAAGGACAGCAATGCAAATGTGCAATGAAAGAGCCACATTAATTTCACTATGATTTGCATTTTTGACATGGCCTTTGCTTTGACATCAATGATATATTTTCACAAAATGTTCTCTTTAGAAAAACATTGCTGGATTTTCAAGATTACAATTGTCCTGAAGAGCCCTTCTTAATGTCAATTATTTCCATTTTTAAAAAGAACAACAAGACGATATTAATATGTACTTACACAATCAACAAATTGTTGTCTATAGTTTAAAGGTTAGTAAAAGATTGTGGATACAGATCACTTGTATGGCACAGAGCACATCGTTAGAATTACGTCATACGCTTATTTGTATGCGCAGCGCTGCAGGAAATCGCCTTGACCACTTTTGACCAAATCACACATTTTTAAATGCTGCTAGTTCAATTTAACTTATGTCTATATCTCACATTTTCAAATGCTTCTAGTTTAATTATAACGTATGACTAAATCTCATGTTTATAAATGCTGCTAGTTTACTTATAACTTATAAGAAACCCCGTTGAGTTTTAGTTGACGTTTCAAGGGTGTACACCGTTGGAGATTCTCTGAATAAGAAAGTTACCAACACTTGAAACAGTTATTTATTTGACATAAGAATATATTTCCCCTGGCAATCGTCCCTGCTTTTATGGCTCCTGTGGCTTTAAAAAAAATTACCTGCAGTTTTCAGTCACCTGAAACTAAACAAAGCCCCGCCCACATGAACACCTTTCCTCATCCGCCTCCAGACCAATCAGAGACCATAACAGTACAAACGCATGGAGACTCAAGACGCTTATCACGCGTGACCGCGTCATTATAACTTTTTCTGGTTACACTGAATCATGAATCTGGGGGAAGAGGATCTGTGTTATAAAGCACATGAAATGGAAGTTGAGGAAGACTTTTACCCGTTTGTGTTGAGTGCCGATGAGGATGCGCAGGTGTACAAGGACAACGGGGATCTGTTCACGGCGCACGAAGTTCTGCTGGCGGCTCGGCTCGGCAACGCGCTGCTCTTAGAAAACAGACAGCTGAAGGAAGACAGACAGACACTTCATGACAAATACACACAGCAGCTGGAGGTGAGACGAGTTTTCTTTTGTCATTGACCTCAATGTGTTTTTATAGACGCGGTGTGTTTTATCCTGAAGCTCCGTGATCTTCCATTGCACGTGATTGCTCGATGCGTCATCTAAAACAGCGCACCTACATATTTATGACTCATTTTATAAAATAGTCTTTTTAAGCTTCTGCGTTTATTTACAAACTATTTATGGTTGCTCGGTGTCTAAACTAAGTTCCCAACACATCATAAAAACAAAACAAGACGAAGCATGATTAGAAAGCATGATCACACACAATGGATTAAATGGGTGTAGTGGGAATTGTATTTGTATTGCAAGTATACCCTAATGAAAAAAACATAGAAACCAAAACAAAAAGTCGAATGGTTAACATTAGACTACCCTTATCAACCATTAGCTTTTTCCATTAAAAACGTTACAAAGTCATTTTTTCTAGTGTGTTTTGGGCACCATTTACAGTTTTCATTAAAAGCAATACAAATCCCTTTAAACTACTTAAACCATTACGATTTCTTTAGTGGTTTCTGTGGTTTCTTTCAGCATGGTAATGATCTCTGTTTCCCTACTGGTAATTTTTTGGCTTCTATTGGTTTGGATGTTATGTGGTGAATAGGAACCAATAAAACCCCATTACATCTTACTGGAATGAGACCCAAATCACACTCATACATTCCCATTATAACCGTTAAATCCACTTGAATCTCTGTGTTGGGTTTTATGTCACAATTTCTAAAAGTGCACAAAATTATCGTTAATACAAGTCATAAAATAGTCAAAAGCATCCTATTATTAAGTATGGTGAGTATAAGACATTTTCAAGTGTGACATAAATGTCCAAACCATGGGGCCACTGCGGATGGTCGTATATAGAATTGCCAGAAGAGAAATGGCCCTCCCGGTTGAGTCTGGCTTCCCCCCCCAAAAAAACATTCTCCACATTTATACACCAGAGGTGTTTTGGTTCTTTGCTGCCGTCACCTCTGGCTTGCTATCAAGGAGATTGCTGACACTGCTTCTTGGGTTTTATTCAACATCTTGCATTTAAAGTACCAGTAAAATAAAAATAACATTGCCTACTTTTTCATGAAATATTGCAGCGGTTTTTGGAAATATTTATGTGGGTCTTTCACTTTTTTCCCTTTAGAAATTCCATTTCACTCGGAAATGCATCAAAATACAGAAGTATCCGGTTCACGCGGACTATATTACATAACATTTTACATTACTATTAAATGAAAGTCTCAGTGAAATAAAAAATTGAATTGTTATTTTTTCGTAAATGGCTCATCAATATGGGTCATTTTCTTTTTAAAAGTTAATGTACCCTCATAACCTTAAATTAAAATCTGAATATGTACTTCCGCCCTTAAATGACTTTCCATCTCAAATGACATAAATTATAAGGCTTGAACAGGACATCCGTTAACTCCTCCCCTTCAGCTGTCTGTTTCATTTCAAAATCAATGCGACAGCTGTTTTTACACAATCAATTTGCAGTGAAAAGCGCATGCACTCATTTCCCCTTTGAAAATTATTTTCACTCGCAAAAGTGTCGGAATACAGAAATAAAAAAACGATCGCAACTTCCGCTTCACGGGAACTTTAAATGATGCATTTACCTTAACATATGCACTTTATGGTACAGATTTGACATCGTATTTGCATATTACTGTATATTGTGTCAAATATTTATAAAGAGCAGGGTTTAAGATTGTCCACAAAACTACTTAAAGCATTCTATGCAACAAAAGCCCCTGCCATAGTTGTGTTTTGACCTTGGACCGAGTACTTTAAAGGTCAATCGTGTTAAGATGTTTATTAATGGTTTACGTGGAATGAAACGCATTAGTTCTGGTTTGATTTTGTGCTTATGTTTTTTTCCTCAGGAGCTGCAGCAGGGCAGGTATGAGCTGCAGGTGAAGCTGGACAGCTGCCAGACACACTGGGAGAGTCAGGTGGGCGAACTGGAGCGGGATGCACGGGAGCTACATTCTCAGGTGGACAGACTGACGCATAGCCTGTGTGAGGCAGAGAAAGCAAAGACCAGACTGAAGCATGAACACAGTGAACAGAGCAACAGACTGCGAGAACAGCTCCGTGGGGTGAGCTATATGTCTCGTATGATCTAATAGCTCTCGCTCTTTAACCGTCTACATGGTTACTTGAATACATCATCAAATAACAATTATAGAAGAATAAAGAAAAATTATACAAAATTATGTTTTCTAAATAATGAGATAAAGAAGAAACCAAACTAGCATTATGTGTTCGGGCCTTTGATGTTTTGCTTTTTCATACACAATGAAGCTATCATTATCGTTAGTTTAAGCTTGTAATTTTGATGGTTTGACAAAGCCCAAACGTCGTGCACCTTGTGTCTCGCTCATAGCTTAAGCGATTAATGTGTAAAGCAGTATCATGATATGGTCATTAAGGGCAGGTCACGGATTTGATTGTGTAAAGAAAAGATAAGGCGTGTTCTTTTTTTATCCAGTCTGGAAACGTAAGCAAGCCCCACCGGGATACATATAAATACAGAAGAATCGTAAAAGACTGGAGTGATTAAAAGAGCAATAATACGCCTGATATTCATACTAGCTCAGATAAAGATGACATCACACTGTTCCTCTATCCCAGTGTTGCAGATAAGATAATGTAAAAAGAGCTGATATCCTGACATTTGAATACATTATATGACGCACAGGTTTGTAGTAAATCTGTCAGATTTGTTAAATGTGCACGGTTAGCAGTATTTAGCTCATAGCTTGTGTAGTGCAGTTTAGTGGCATTCCTGTTTACTTACCGCATTCTTCGTGGTTAAAACCACGTGACCACAGCCGATGACTTCATTCCAAAGATGTTATTGAATGTGACTTTCATAATGGTGAGGCATGCTGGGTTCACTTTAAACTCCAAAGTACAAATACAAAACTAATATTAATACTTTGCATTGAGAACAAAGCCTATTTTAAGACCTTTGAAAGTTTTTGTGACATTATTTGCATTCACGATTAAACATAATTCCATTCAAAAACATTAGTTTGAAAATGAATGAGCTCATAAACTCTAACTCTAATATGATTTTCTTACTTTCTTGTTTTCCTGTACAAAAAAATTCTTATTACTTAACATATTTGACCTAAAAATGACCTTATGTAAGTTATCAAGCATGTTTTTTTCTCAAGTGGAGATAACATGCCATTTCATGCATTTTGACTTCTTTACACTGTAAAACATGCTGGCTTAACATGGTACACTTATCAAAAAAACAATTGAACGTATTCCAGGGGTCGTACAGGTTTTGGAAAGTTTTTCCGAACATCGATTCCCGTTTCGTAAGAAGGGTTCTTTGTCCTGTATTGGACAATTTTCACAGAAAAGCTCGCCCACGCTTCATCAAGCGAGCCTGAGAAATTCTAGGTTATTTTCTCCACTTACTGGCAGATACGAGATAAACTCACTTAAAGGGACTTTTCACCCAAAAAAAGAAAATTCAGTCATCATTTACTGACCCTCAGGTTTTTCCAAACCTCTATAAAAAAAATTATAATGAGCAAAAAGGAAGATATCTCATCCATGGGCGAAAATCTCATTTGACAGTAGGGGGGGACAATGCATATAACATTTCTCAAGAGCAAATTCTGAAGGGGAAACAAATAATACAGTCAAAATTGTACTTATTACGACACTGAGCGACAATTTGCATTAGGTTTATAGGTTCATCATACAGACTTACAGTCATATTATAACTGAACTGAACTGTCACATACTGTAATAAATGTGAACAATAAAGCTTTTTTCCATTTATATATTTTTTGTCTTTGTTTTGAAGACAGGAACAAATATAAAAACACACTACCCATGATACTACATGTTGACAATGAGTCACTTTTTATCTTGATTTATGCTGCAACATCGTCTGAAAAAGTTACCGTCGACATTAATGAGTGGTTGTTATCTTCCCCATGTAGTGCACTGCCTCCGCCAACAAACTTTATTCATGTTAGTTTAGCCAAATAAACAGTCAGAAATAGTGACAGATGCTTAAATTCTTTGTGTGCTCGTTGATGAATCGCCCGAGTTTCAGTAAACTGAATGTTTAGCTAATCCGCCGCGCACATACTGCACACAATAGATGCTGAGAAAACGACCTTCTCCAACTGAAACGGCTTCGGTGTGTAAAGTTGCAATTTGTGACGTTCTATGTTACAAGCTAACATTAACTAGCTAACGTTTACTAGCTAAGTAACGTTTTAATCGTAAACATAGCAGATTCATGGAAAAATACATTGGTAATCAGCATTTTTTGCAACAACTAATTTATTAAAGAATCAGCATCAACTACATTAAAGAGAATCACTTCATTTAAAGTGAATAAAATAGACTTCTTGCTGAAGTTCAAGAACCGCATATGAACTTATACGCTTACCTGACTTGAATGTGTTGCGCAAAGCGCAGGTGAGATGAACGGGGAGAGCAGCCAGTGGGCCAAACCACTGTTAGAGGCAGGGGAGGGGGAACTCAACAGTTGTTTAAACTCTAAACGTATTTTTCTCGTTTGTATTTTCTTCTAATCACACAATTAGTTTAGGTAAACATAAATATATTTATGACAGTAGCGAATGCGAGTTCAATTGATCGAGGGGGGGGACAACTCTCGGATAGAGGGGGGCTTGTCCCCTCCGTCCCCCCCGGGATTTACGCCCATGATCTCATCCCATAGTAGGGAAAGTTAATACAATGGGACTCAATCTGAGATCTGTTCGGTTACTGACATTCTTCCAAATATCTTCCTTTGTCTTCATCATAACAAATACATTCAAACAGGTTTGAAATAACAAGGAGACTAAATAATGACAGCATTTTCATTTTTGGGGGAACGGTCCCTTTAATTTGGATTTCTTTCAAAAACGAGACTTAGTGTCATTTTACTTCTTAAATAAGTGTCTCAATAGAATTTCTCAATATTTTTGATTCATTTTAGTATATTTATTACAAAGTGTTTACCGTTTAAATGTATTATGAATAATATCTCATTATACTATCTCACATTTTATTGTGCATAACAAGAAATGTTTACAACTCTAACCTTTTACTCATTATAGTAGTTTAAATGATTTTTGAGAATCAGTTCTCTTTGTTTTGAAGTAAATTCTCTATTACACTATTTGTTCCATGAGATAGTGGGAAAACCCTGGTGCTTTAGTTGGCTCATTCCCCAGTGTAAACTTTCAAATACGTTTCTCACACTTTGGGCTGGTATCTAATCTCAGACGTTTGTTCTGCTCAAGGTCAATGCTTGCTCAATTCTTCTGCATGTTTACACACTTGCCAAGACTCCCAGTGCAAACTCGTATCAAACACCGTTCATTGCTTCTAGTCACATGATGAGTGTAAATTGTAATAGGTGTCACAAAACTAAAACCTTGTTTTGGCTGTATTGTGAACAAGTGTCCAACTAATTCCGTCCCACGCCCACATTCTCCACACGTCAGTTGACCAAAGCGAGCGTGTCTCTGACGGGTTTTTTCTTCCAAGAAATCAAAGTTCAGGAAAGAATGATGTTTATGTATCCTGTGCTCTGCAGGAAGGGGAAGTGGCTCTTATTCCACTGTAGCTCCCACCATGTACAGTATGACCTCACTTTGTGACAACTTGCAAACGGTGGAGTTGGTGACAGATTTTGATTTTTTAGGAGGGTTTGAAAATATGCTTTTGTCAGATGGTGAACAGACCCCTTCCAGGTGCGTGAAGCCTTGGTGAGTATTTTGGTCAGTTTGGGTGGGTTATTTGCCAGTACATGAGGTACACTTATATACTTAATAATAATACTTAATACATACTTGTATAATAACAGGAGGGTTGTTATAATCGTGAAAGTATAATAAATATAACCCATTCTAAATAGAGATTGGAGTAGCTGTGCTTGTCTGTTTGTTGTATCATTTCTTTTAGCCTGGTGTTGCTGAACATTATGCACTCTCGTGTACCAAACAGTTTATACGGTACAGGACTGTAGAGAAAGTTTAGGGAGGAGAATACTGGGTAATTCAGAGAAGGTCAGACTCACTCCACCACTGTTCACAGACCGGTGACAAGCATCAGTAATTCCAGGAAAACTGTCTCCCTGTAAACCCTCAAGAGACTACGGACACGATTGCATGTGGTTGGCATTTTGTTGATGATTTGCTCTCTCTTAAGGAAATGTAATGTGAATTCTCGTAGTAATAGGAAATTAAGACTACTAGCTCTGGGTGCTTTAACCAGTGCTTTTGAAAGCAGGTCTCATCCTCAATATTGTGTAGTTTCAATTTGTTCTCACTTCAGACTTGTTACATATCGACCACGATTTTTAACGCACAGGGTACTCCTTTGGGAAACTTTATGGCTGTTCGCTAAATCCTCCGGACCGAAATGCGTGTAATTCTTAGAATTTGTCTGTGTTTTAAAATTTTGGAACGCCTAACCCCACCCCCACCCTAAACCTAATCCACCTCTCAAACATATAAAACACAACATGCGGCTAAAAGTACTATCGGGTTTATTGCACAAACTCACTGAAAGCAGTGTTGATTATTAAAAACATTTCGAGTCACAGACAATCATGCACCGAAGGCGAAAACTTTGAACGTGCGCAGTCTGCTCGCATTCCAAAATAAACGATAACATTTGCTAGATGCAGTTGATCGCAAGTACCCTTTCACGTTCAAAGCCAACGTAATGACGTGATCGGTCACGAGGCACGGGAGATCCAATGGCATGGAAGCTGATGTAGTTTTTGAACGCCCGTTGTTCGCCTTACCAGTTCTGAGATTTACAGCGGACAGTGATCGCTATCGCATTCCTGATTAAAATCGTTTGTTTCATGTTGGTATGCTTGGAATAACTATAACATGACTTGCTCAAACTGCCTGAATAGTGTCATGTAAACGCAATTATGTTGGCTGTTAAACTTAAATCAAACCCTGAGACGTCATCCTTGCAAATTACACCCAATCTATAATTTTAGAACGACGGTAAAATCGAAAGAACAGTCTCGAGCCGATAGCCTTGTGGTAAGTGCTCCGACATATGGCGCTGTTGCACTCCGAGTGCTGACCGAACATCACGTCAATATGTGACGAGTCAAGATTGAGAATGTGTTGGTATTTTATAATATTATTATATTACCTGCGATGTTTGTTTATTTTAAAATGTGTCACTTGAGTACAGACGCACAGTAACAGGTGTATTTGCTAGCGTTGTAAATCCATTAATAAGCTTTTTTGTTTGTACGGTTGTCTTTAATAGTTGTTCAACCATTTTCTATTTACGTAGAAAAAATACCTACCATATTTTGATTTGCTGTGATGTGATTCCTGTGAGACATTACGAGATCACAATAACAGTCAGTGTCAGTCAGTGGTTCCCTCCCTAACATTTTCAGATTATATAAAGCTTATCTAGTGAGTCATTTCTTTTTTTTATATTTTTACACACATGTTGAAATCATCTTCATTGGTGATGTGACTCTTTAAGCTTTAAGGAAGTGTCGAGTTGTTTCAATCACACGACTTTGATTCATGAGTTTGTAAATCATTTACACTTGTCCCTTTCGTTCGGCCTCTTGTCTTGCTGTATTTCTGGTCTTTTCGCTCTCTGTCTAATCAGGACGTTCTTGTAGATTAATTTCAGAAGTTGTTAAAGTTATACAAGGATATCTGGACAGAAGTGTGGAAATTAGCATCCTTATTGCCTTTCTGTCTGCTAACAATACTGCAAATGTTTAAAAACGTCATAAATCCTTATATAGTACTGTATATATACTGTATTTACTTACTTTACTGTACTGTACATCATCTTTAAATTTTACGTGATGTGAGGTGATAAGTGGTTTCTTACTGGCTCAAAAAATTCTGGGAATGAGAGTCTGGTCTCAAAATTGGGCTCGGATCCCACCATCAATGTATGTTGAATAGATTTTTAAAAACTATCCATTCAAAGGTATGATCGTTTAGTTTAGTATAAGCATGGTGTCAGTCATTAAAGGAGAAGTTTTGACTCAAAATGTTTTACTCGCCCACGTGACGTTCAACATGTTTGGAGACCTCCCGGCGTCTTCGGAACACAAATAAAGATATTTTAGGGGCATCCGAGAGATCTCAAGACTTCCTCATCGTCATCATGGTTATAGTTGTTGTCAGAGGTCAGAAAATTACTAGAAACATCGTAAAATTGGTGCATCCGCTCAAAGGCTCAGTTGAATTTTTTTGAAGAAACGAGAATACTTTTTGCGAAAAGCAAACCAAAATAACGAGTTTAATTAATATATTCTCCTGCGTGGAAGTGCTCTAATGAAAGCGCGCCATATTATGATAAGACAGAAGTGAAGAAAGGGATAAAAGTCATTATTGTTTTTTTTTTCGCACATTAAGTAATCTTGTCACTTCAAAAAAAAAAAAAAACTGCGCTACTAGGAGCGAATGAACCTATTTAACGATGTCTTTAGTACTTTTCTGGAACTTGACAACAACTCTGACCATGATGTCTACGAGGAGGCCTTGAAATCATGTTGAACGTCACGTGGATGAGTAAAAAATAACACAATTTCCAAGTTGAGGTGAACTTTTTCTTTAACGGCACAAACAGTGACGTTTTATAAAGTTGCATTCTAAGTAGTGTTTGTTTAATTCCCCAATCTGTGATGTGAGGAATATTTATAGTGAGACTTTCCTTGGCTTCCTCACTAATGAATTGAAATTCTCAAAGTCTTTTGACCTGAGTTTATTATTAATATATATTTTATCTTCTAAGCAAAACACTTTTTTCGGACGCGCATTCAACTGGTCATGTGCTCGTCTATTGTATATTCGCCTATAAATGTAATAGTTTGGAAACACCAAAGAGAATTGATATATGCTTCCCCAGGGTATGGTCTGGCTTGGGTCATCAGCTGTCAGAAGCATTACTGAATAATACTG
Source organism: Triplophysa tibetana (assembly GCA_008369825.1). Lineage (NCBI taxonomy): Eukaryota > Metazoa > Chordata > Actinopteri > Cypriniformes > Nemacheilidae > Triplophysa > Triplophysa tibetana. The sequence goes on along the minus strand of CM017917.1, from coordinate 4,171,822 downwards.
AGAATGGACATTTACTGGTTAACATCACAGCGTGTTATCTTTATCACCACTTTTCCCTTATGGGACCAGTAACCGTGTCATCTGGGGTAGTTGAGTCCTATTGAACCAGGACCTCTGGTCACCCCTCCATACGCTTGTACGCATGGGTTCTTCCCCACCCCCATATGACACACACACACACACACACACAATGACTAAACTGCCAAGACCATGATGCCAAGCTGCATCTGTCATGTGACCCTTTGATCCAGATCTGATTGTGTTTGATGGGCCCTGATGGCTGTCCTTTTATTTGGTGGTTCACTGGCGGCCTCCACTCACCCAATGAGATCCTTTGTTTAGCCCTTAACAAGCAGACAAAACTCCTTTCTGATATGAATGTGGGCCGTGTTTTCCTCCTAAAAAAAGTTGTTTGTTGCTTTCTTTTCTGAGTGAGGACACCCCAAAATTTGAGTTTGTTTGATTTACGGATACGCAAGTATATTTTAGAGCGGAGGAAGATCTTTATTGGTGAAATATATTTTTTGTGTTCTGCATGTGTATTGTAGGCAATGGAGGTAGAGCAAACCGTGACCTGCAAGTTGAAGAGATTGAAAGATGAAACGAGAGGGAGGGGGAACTCCAGACCTGAGGATGAAGAAGTTATCAGCGCTCTTAGAGAACAGGTGAGAAGCTCTTCCATACTGTTAGAATGTAAAATTCTCAATGTCCCCTACAAAATATTATTCTATGGTTGAAAAGTGTAGTCGACGGAACACACAGAGTTGCAGATCTGGAGACAAAGTTTGACACAGACAACAAGTGCTTGTTTCAATCAGAGTCCAATGTTTATTTGTATGAGGACTAATATTTATAAGATTAAAAGGAGGTGTCATAAAAAACCACAAGGGTGGAAAAAGACAAGACTTGATGTTTAGTCTCATTCCTCCTGAGAACGATCAGATATGATTATAACTAAGATTAAACTTGAGATGGAGACCGATAGTCACTCAGGTCAGTACGACTCTCAACTAGGTTTAAACAACAGGAAAGTAAGGCCCATATTAGGGTGAAGGAAGCTTATACTAATCTGAATGAATACGTATGATTGACAAATGTTCTTTTAGACACAGATGATATATTTAAAAAGGACAGGACGAAATCCAGATTCTCACACATACTCACTATTCGACATTTTGCCGTATTTCATAGCAGTCCACTCTGCTCCAGTAAACATACAAATACACACAATGCCTAAAAGATGTGTATTTGCGTGTTAAGATTTTTGAAAGTGTACATAAAAGTACATAAACTGAAATCGTAAGCGTTAGAATACATGATTGACAGTTTTCTAATGACCTTGTAAGTAAACATATATGACCTGTGTTTTTCTCTTCTGATAAAAGTCCCTAATTTATGTAATTGCTAACATTAAGGTACACACGCCTTCCTTACAAAACTTGATAAGTGACAGAATTGTGCCAAATATGTGTGCATGTGCAGCTAAATGAAAGACACATGTGGATTGATTTCATGCTGTCGATCTGTTTTGCGGTTCTTGCCATTTCTCTGTTGAGGGACTTTTAATACTTTTGGCCATATTTCAACACCAAAAATAGTGCTCAATGTGTAATCACTGAAAGTTAAACGAATGTAGATCATATTTATATTTCTTTGTTTGTTTATTTGAGTTCACATCACGTCCATTTCGCTTTTGGATAAAGTTAAAGGCTGACTTGTTTTCTCACACCTTGACAAAACTTATTGCACGCATATTTTTACACTTGCATTTTCGTTCGTTTGACTTATTTTAAAAACGATATTATTACACAAAACTATAACATTCCCAAAGCGAAATTGAAGCTATCCTCGCGCTCCGCTGTCAAACAATAAGTTCGATTAATTAAATATTTTGTCTCCGTCTCTGCACGAAACAACATTCCACTGTCATACTCTAAAGCAGTCAAAACATAAACAGCATTTCTTGTTATTAAACTGTTTACTTTGTAAGAAACTACGAAAAATATAATATTTATTTTTAGACTTATTTGTGGACCAGTTGTGGTCTGCGCAATAAACAGTTCTGAACTATTCTATTGTTTTATTGGACTAGTATAGAAATGATAATATTTAAAATACAATATTTACAATTGGAATATATTGATATATAAAATATTGAATTTAATAGGAGTCTCTCACATTTACCCACAGTAACAATAACATAGTGTAGATTAGTATCTACACTATTAGTAGACATGATTAGACAATGTTTTATACAAATAATTTATACTATATAGTTTCCATTTTATTTATTAAACATATTTAATATTGAGGTCATCCAAGTTATTTGACATTTTTTAAAAAGTAACGCAAAGACTTCTATTCTGTGTTTTATCCACAGCCTTTCTGTGAACTACGGCTCTTTGAAGTACCGCTCGATCTTAAATCACTACAAGATTGAATCGTTTTTATTAAACGGCTCATTTGAATGCTTGATTCTGATAGGCCAGTCGCGACATACCAAACGTTGTTATTTTCAAATAACAACTGCTCAAAACTAATAACACCCTGTAACCCAGATTCTGCAAATCATTTTGAGAGGGGCAGTTTAATATTACACAAAAATGTATTATACAAATATGTCTTTGAATAACATGCATGACATTATATTTACAAATGATTGAACCAATTAGCCTGTTCGTGATGTGGCGTTAACTTTCTAACTTTCTAACTGAAACTAAATAGCTTTTCCTCGCGAATGGTCTCCGTTTGGTAAAATTGAGGTAATCAAATATTTCAAATTCACATTTCATGAGCAGTTTTTTTCTCATGTGACAAGTAGCCGTGTATTAAGCGGGATAATGTACAAGCAGCTGGCTGTTTTCGCAGATATAAGCCCCGACAGTGGGATCAGCACCCGACGCGAAGGCTGCCTGTACATTATCTCTTACATAACGCGCACTTGAAAAAGCAACACAAGTTAAACATCATCATTATAAATATACTTTATTATCATAATACCTCTCAAGGTTTTTCAAGAGGTCTTTGTGATGCATTCAAATAAATATGGGTTAAAAAGGATTTGCAAGTCATTATATTGTGTTTTTATGTGTATTTGTACAATGTCCCAATTCATTGGAATTGGGGATGGTAGAATCGGTTTCAGAGTGTTTATATATGTGTGCTTATGTATGTTTAGACAGCACGTCTCGTGCAGCGAGAGCAAACACTAGAGCAGCGCTTGAAGACATCGTTTCAAGAGAATGAGGAACTACGAGAGAGTGTGTCCTCTCTACACACACGCCTGGATTTCCAGGAACAACAGTGTCAAACACACACTCAACAGGTTCAGTCAAACAAACATGCACGCACAAATGCACACAAGCAAAGCACATCAACAATTTGTAAAATCTAATTTCATAAATGTCTATCTTCTGTCTTGGTTGGCCTCATTGCAGCCACATTAAACATCTAGAAAATAAAACTTTCATTATGAGAGATGTGTTCTAACAACTATTCTGTATGCAGCTGGCAGAGGCCTGGCGTGAGGTGGAGTCATCCCGTGCTCGGACGCAGGAGCTACAGTCTCAGGTAGATGAGCTCCAGGAGGAGGTGGCCCTCCGGGAGAACAGCCACAATGATACATCATTATTGTCTGAGCTTGAGAACAGTCTGGACGCTTTGAGCCGGAGCCAGGACAAAGAACAGGTGATGCACTGTAACATTACCCAAAATCTCTCGTGCAGTCACCCGATAATGCCAGATTGTACAGTTACAAACAAGTTACGTGAGATTTCCCCATGGTCGCACGGTTATCCTTTTTTATGGGCAGCCTATTTATAGTCACACTGATTTAACTCATACAATACAAAAACACTCCTTTTTATATATATACGGTATACAGCATATATAGTATTTGTATTTAGTGGGGAATTTTTTGGCAAACAAGCTCATAGCAAAGTGTGTATAATTTCCTACTCGCTTTTTCTTTTTCATGAGGCCAACGGTTATTTTAGCAAAGGGGCTTCGATTGTGTTTTTTCCTAGAAGCATGTGTTTTTACGTTGTAGCCATTTGTACGAATGAGACGGTATTTTTAGCTAAATATATATTTTTTAACAAATGCCTAATGAATCCTTGTATTCTCTGGTGTGGGTCATCTGGAATGACGCAAGGTTTATGTAGATCCAGTCCAGATTGTTGAAACACAGATGTCGCAGCGCAAAATAAGATGTGCAAATAAAATGTGAAGACTCGTTCTAAAATTCTTAGAAAATCTTGTGCTACAGAATGTTGAAAACTAAATAAAAACTAACCACAATTTCCAACTATAGGAAATCAAACTAAAGTGGAAAAACTACTGCAAAAAATAAAGTAAAAATGGGTTAAACTTTACAATAAGGGGATATCAGTTAACATTAGTAAATGCATTAGCTAACATTAGCTTGCAATGAACAATTTCGCTTTTTAGCATTATTTAATCCTTGTTTGTTCATCTCAATACAGTTATTTATGTTGGTTCATGGTGCATTAACGAATGTTATTACACAGCATGTTGGAACGCTTGATTCTGATTGGCCAGTAGCGACATTTGCAGGTTCGTTATACCCAGATAACGACCTCTCAAAACTAATAACACACGGTGACCCGGATGCAGCAAATCATTTTTACCATTTTTTTTGACAAATTAAATGTAAATATATCTTTTAATAACATATATGACATTATATTTACAAATGATTAAACCAAATTGCCTGTGCGTGACATTTCTATGTCGTTTCTTACCTAAAAACCGAAATTAAACGTCTCTTCCTCGGGGGAAGGTCTGTATTCTGTAAAAACGAAAAACAAATATTTAATCAAATACATGTGCAGTTTTTCTCTCATGTGGCGAGTAGCAGTGTAATAAGTGGGATCATGTACAAGCAGCCGGCTCTTATCGCGAAATAAGCTCCGCGTCGGGTCCAGATCACTATGTCGGGTCTTATTTCTGCGATAATAACCGGGTGCCTGTACATTATCCCTTACTTAGCAGTTACAACGTTGATTTTAATGATGTATTTGTAAATGTTGAAATTAACATGAATTAATATTAATAAATGCTATATAATTATTGTTCATTGTTAGTTCATGTTAGCTCATGCGTTAACTAATTGCTAACAAACAGCACCCTGCGTAAAGTGTTGTGTGTAAAATGAAGTGAAATGTTTAGATGCAGAAATTTTGTGTAGAGTTGTTTTATTTAATTTGTGCGTCTTACATATTTGTATTCTCATTTCTTTCTTTCAATGGGTAGTTGACAGATAAACTGTACATGTGTAATATAGTGTGAATGCAAAAATGTAGAAAAAAGTAACGACGAATGACATAAATATCATGATATTTTAAATGATAAATATAAATAATTTATTATAAGCGGTTTGTTTTCTACATTTTTGCTGTCACACCTTTGTAGACATTAACAGTTTATTTGTCAACTACCCATATGTAGGGGGGTTTAAATCAGGTACGTCTAAAATAAAATCCTAGGATGTTGCCTTAGATTAAAGCTTCATATGTTGGCAGTAGATAGCAGTCCAGCATACAAGGTTTTGAAAGAAAGCTGTCCTGTAACTGTGCTACATCCTACATTGACTGCAGCCTGTTGCTCACAGCCCAATGACAGCCTGCAGGGCATGCTGGGACAATTGAAGATGCAACACAAAGCATAGCACACAGTGAGACACGAGAGGTGAAGCTGCACACTGTAACAGAGCTGGGTGCCCTTTTATGTATCAAATAACATCCTAATGTTGACACAGTTCACAGTTCCAGTCTTCTACTATTACTCTTATAAAAGTAGTTTATTAGTATAGAGAGATATGCTTTGTATTTGGCTGAACAGTTGTTGGATGGTGATCCAATGTATTGCATTTTATCTAATAAATACAATAGGTAAACTGGATCAAGAGAATAACTTCTTGATGGTGGCAGTGTAGCATATTTTATTGCAAATCTCAACCTTTAAATCCTTTCAAACACAGGGATCTTTCTATCAAGATACTAACTTGTATAGGGTTTTTCCTGTCTTAAAATGAGGCGGAGACAGTGCAATGCTTATCTTGTACACACACGCAAGCTTACCGTACCTTTAAGTGGCTTAACCAAACTTTTTACATATTAAAACAAAAATTTGATGAAATTGAGAACTATTATGTTATATAAAACATTACATTTATTTAACATGAACAGAAATGTTTTTAAATCAAATAAAGCTTATTATTCTTTTCAGCTTACTTTTTAGCCCACAAAAGCCAACTAAATTAACCAGTTTAACGAAATTTGCAAAGCTCATTCACATCCAGCGATCTCCTGTGGTTTACGGAGCTTTGAATGATTCGCTGATTTGTTATATTCGCTAGCGACTCAAGTTTCAACAGTGTAAATGAATCGGTTTAGAATAGTATTTTTATAATAGTATAGTCAATCTGATCACAATGTGCGTTCATACTGGCGAACTCGCTGTGTGCAGTTATGTATTTTGTTTGTAGAAGCGAGTTAGCATTTTAGGACTTCTGGTTCCATCGCCCCAAAGTCTATGGGTTTTTGGTAAATCGCCAGAATTATGTTCTCAATATTTTCACGTGTTATTCTATGACACGCCAATAACCTGCTTGTGATTTTTTTTAAACACTAATTGTGTCAAAAAAATGACGGTTTCTAACAAGTTGAAGTGACAACTTCCTTTGACGGGGACGTTAGACATCATCGCGAATATAGAGCTCACAAATAATGCAATATTTTCTCTTAAAACGTACATGCGGATTCATTCACGGAGTTATTACTTACAAGGGAACACATTTTTAATAAAGTTTAATAAATCTTGGTGATGGTGACATTTATTTACAGCGACCTGAAGTGTAGTCTGTTGATAACATCGTGTCAGCTTTTTACTCCTGTCGGTTGTATTTCGCCTTCAAAAGTAATAAATGAGGTGTCAACTTGTAAAGAGTGTCATAACCCTTTGTTAAACACAGAGCTTATTTTTTGTGATTTTCCAAAAGTCTTGTCCAAAAACGCATAGGCCTTCTATCGATGGAACCCGTGTGCCGCTAACTTCCGGGTTTGCAGACAACAACACGTCATCTCTTTGGCTCCCTATTAAGCTCCTATTAGCTCATCTACTGCGCATCTTCAGCACCTCACTGGTGCCGATAACGAAACAGCGCCTCCCTTGAGGCGTTATGCTGCAACTGCAGTTACAAATGACAGTCTGTTGACAGAATACATGCATGTTTTTCATCATGAGATGTACAGTACAATATGCATTATTGTATCGACCTAAAGGTCAAGAGTTTGAAATACAAACCAAGATTTATATGTATGTGCTATATTTTTTATAAGACATAGTTTGGATATGGTATTGCCATTATATTGTGTGCTAGTATGCTAGTTTCAGGCCTGGTTTCTTCTGAAAGAACGTTGGTGTTTGTATAGAAGTAGGAATTGCATCAGTTTATTGCTAGCTAATCGATCACCGAAGCCACAAATACAACTAGAGGGAGAGAATGAGAGTGAAAGATAGTGTGACAAACAGAATTGGGTCATTTATGTGTGTTACGTGATACGGATGCTGGTACACCCTGCAGTCGACATACAGTGCTGAACGCGTGTCGTTTGTTTCTTCAGGAAATGAGAAGGTCCATTGTGGGAGAAGTGAGCGATCCTTGTGAGAATTCGGCCGGACTGCAGGAGCTACAAGATCAGGTGACAATTCCTCATGCGTTAAAGACCACAGGGTCAGTTCCCTAAAAAATGTGCCCATTGTTTGGAGTGCCTGAGGACATTTCTAATTACAACAAAAAGAAAAATCTAAGGGATGTATGTCCTAGCTGTGGACTTACTGGGTACATATTCAGCTTGCACTTTGATCAGCCAATCACGTGGCAGCAACTCGTATATTAACCTATGTGAAATTATATTTAAGAATCGTTCAAACTGTGTTATGTGGCATTTCAGTACAACGTCTCTTTTCTTTCTTTCTTAGAATGAGCGGTTAATAGCGGAGAACACTGAGTTAAAGCTGCGTGCTGGGAAAATGCTGGATGAGGAAGTAGTCCGACAGGCCTTAAAGGACCGCGACGATGCTATCGTGAAGTAAATATTGAATGTTTTCTTAGAACTATGACTAAATATAAAGATAAACGTCGCAGTATCAATCTTTTAAGTGACATTTGTTTCCGAAACTGATAGAAGTTTTGTTGATGTAGGAAGACGGCTATGGAAGCAGAACTGCTGAGGACTAAACATGACATGATGTGCTTAAACAATCAACTTCTGGAGGCCATTCAACGTAAACTCAAGCTGTCTCAGGAACTGGAGGCCTGGCAGGTCAGTTTCTGCACAAGCTATTGGAAAGAAAGTCGATAACAAAACTTGTCAGATTGTCCAATTACGGAGCTTATTTCTTGTTACTTATCAGGTGATTCTTGTTGGTGGAGTTTCCATTAAGTGTTTTATGAATCGCTGGCTGTATCCGAGATCGCATACTGCTACAGTACGTACTGAATTTGGAAAAGTACTAGAGATGCACGATACCATTTTTTAAACACCGATTACGAGTACCGATATTTTAACTGATATTCTGTACAATTATGTACATAATATCTTTATTAAATAACTATTGAAACATTGGAGTCCATGTAGAAGACACGACTATCTCTATCAATGGCTGAGTTAACCGGGTTTTTATTTTGGCGGATCGCAGCAAAAGGTGTTCGTTTATGTGTCTGTGTCCTTGTGCAGTGGAACGCTGGCGTTGAAAGCTCCATAAGCACAATGCGTTCAGTACACGCAACCGCACCACTCTTTCCCACACAGTCACGCAAAACAAGCAGAATACATTTTTAAACAGTGTCTGAATATTTCGTTAGCTGTTACGCGCTAATTTCTTGTAGGTATCAGTGTGTCATTACGAGGACGAGGACGAGTACATGAGCTTGGTATCGGGCCAATACTGATACTGGTATCGATGCATCCCCAATAAGTACCCAACTATCAGCCATTAAAACAGTACGTTCTATATAGTATGAGCGTCTTCAGGCAAAACACACTTCAAGACTTTTGCCCAGATTTTCAGTCTGGGCTTGTTGCAGAAAGTTAGAGACATTATTTTCTGTTCAAAAAACTACAAAGTGTTGCTTTAAGACAAGAACCGTAAAAGAGCGGTTGTACCTGAAATAAGTAAAAATGACTTTCAAACTCATATGTACCTAATTGTTATTTTGTACATGTTTACTAATCTGCCCCTTAGGATGATATCCAGATTATCATCAATCAACAGCTGAAGAGTCAACAACAGACAGAACAACTGCAGAAAAGGCCGACAGGTCGCATGTCTTTCCTCCAAAGGTCCAGACGGACCTCGACTATAACGGAGACTGGTCCAGGGCAAAACCAGTCACCTTGGAGAGACTGGCTGAAACTGCGCAAATAAACTCTCACTGCTATCTGCCCACGCCAAGATTGCCTGCAGACTGTTCCCTCCACAGCGGAGACGTGTGAAGAAAGAAATGCCAAAGACACCCGACAGGTCAGAAAAACATTTGAGAGAATGGACAGACTGGGATTGCATTGATCTCAGAGGCCACGGACCTGTTTATTCTGGAAGAAAGTGATTTTCCCAAAATAAAATGTGGAAAGAAAGAAGTTCTATTTTGAAAATAAAAGCCTAATGTTTGATACGTAATATGACCGGTTTCATGAGATATTGTACGACTAGGCAGAACTGTTTGTGTTAAAATGAAACTTGTATGCTGTCATATGAGGATGAATAAATTGTGCAATGATCATGCAGGTCATGATCGTGTTATTGATGTCATGTCAGTTTTATAAAATAACATTACAGAATAAGATTTAATGTTGTACTTTTGAAATGATCAAAAACATGATGACGCATCACAATAAGGTTAAGTAAGGTTAACAGTACCGAAATGAAATAATGCGACTGTTGGATTAAAATATTTATGTATATATGCAGAGATTAACATTAGCCAAGATTTATAATGTTATAAAAGTATTGTTTATTGTTATGTCATGCTTGTAGTATTAATGTTATTGTAAAGTGTTACTGCTACAATAATTTGTTATTAGAACGGTCACTGTAATAAAAAGCTTTTTTTATGTTCACTATGTACTTTAGGTAATATACATTTTGTGATCTGACAGATTTTGTAATCATTTTTTTTACAGTTGTAGTACCACCTTTTCTTATTATAGTATATTTGTGGCATTCTTCATTGGTCCCTCTACTTAACAGTTAAATAAACTTTAAATACCAATAAATGATCAAATGTTTGTATTTTGTAGGATAAACACCATTTGTGCACTATTAATGGTTACATTTTTAGCTTTAAAACACCTATTCAATTAAGATTGAGAGATTGGATTTGTTACAAAATATTCCTCCGGGAGGTATCATGGAATGTTATTGCAACAATATAAAAAAATTCACAAAAAAATCTTTATATTTTATTTATATATTATTGATACGATTATATATATTTATTTATACTTTATTTATAAAAAATATATTTATATTTTATTAATAGTTATAGTATTGATATAGATTTTAATTAACATGTTTAATTTATGAAGTTGTTTTAAAAAAATATGTATTTTGTCATATCTAAGGAAAAAGTGCTGTTCCCCAGAATCATGTCTGTGGTGTTAGAACAATGGATGTCGCCCCTTTAAGAAAAGTGGGAAATATATTTGGACTACTTTCTGTGTGTAAAGGTCATTGCAGGTCACTGGGGTGCATGGTGAGTCTTATTATTTTTCTTTAAGTTAACTAAATTTCTCACAATTTCACATGTTGCACTTTATGTGTGTGGTGTTATGTCGATAACATGCAGATTTTACATTTTCTAATCCAGATTTTGATAAATACAAACTTATATAGTTTATTTTAATATTTTCCAAATAATCAATTTAGAAAAGTCTGGATTTAGGCTAATTTGTGTGTGTTGTTACTTTCTTTTCCTGGTAACAGCAAATAGCGATCAGGGGAATCACGATAAATTATCGGCCGATAAATGGTCATTTTTCATGTTATACGTATCTGCTTGTAATAAAAAGTAGGCCGATATATTATAACTGATAACTCAAATATAATTTCTCAGGTTTAACTTCTGCTGCGTGCAGCTCACAGTTAAAATACAGTACAGGTCTGTATCTTTCTATCATGATCATTCACTTACTACTAAATTGTAGGTACAGTATGTAGATAAAGTATTTAAAAAATGTGTAAATTAAAGGAACAAAAGCATATTGTCTGAATGCTGTCTGTTTTGAGACCTGTTAGAAATGTGACTATAGATAATTTTTTTTCTGGGTTGCTCTGGAAGAACATCTTTAATTTGTTCATAAAAAAATAATCCAGGAAAGTTTGAAGGTTAAAGACCCGTTTACTAGTGTAAAGTAGGCTTGGTAGATAATTTTCAGGGGGGAAAAAGAGAACTTATGGTTATCTTGTTTTCTGCAGTCAATGTTTTAAAGTAAAAACTGTTGTCCACTTTTTGCCTTTTGATTCAGTCTTATGTAATTTTTTATTATTATTTAAATATTGTATATTTAAATATATCGGTTATCAGCTTAACATGTCAAAGAATTATCGGTTATCGGTAAAAAATGTACATATCTGTGAATCCCTAATGGCATTACATTTCATCAAGAGAAAACAAGCAAGCGTTTTTCTGCCTCTCAGTTGCCACCTTCAATTGAAGAATGACCCACATTCTTTGCACATCAGGAATACAGTATGCAGTTGTATAAAGCAGTTCAGATTCATCCTCTTTGAATCACATATATATCCCCCATAAAATGTCATATGCATATTGGTACATAAGTAATTTCTGTGTGTTGTGAGATGACATAATGGACCCTTCACACACTCGGATACCCAGGATGGTTAGACTGTAGCGTATCATCAGGCTTTGTTCTCAAAGATAGTTTTGGATCTTTAGGGTGTACCAGGCTAATCCTTTAATGTACTTAATGTAGTTGGGACAGCCTGACACCAAAGAGCGCCTTTATTTGCATTCCATTCTTTTGACAAGTCATAACATCTCTGAACTGAGATTACACGAAGACTATCTTAGAATAAAAACATTCAATATTTGACAACTGATTAGTGTTTAACGATTGAAATGTTGAACATCCGACAGTACTCAGTGATGCAAACTAAATATGTCATTTATGGGATTTGTGTGATTGTGATTATTCATCAATTCAGCTTTTGTTTTGGGATACCGTTGAGAATAATTATGTGCTTAGTGTAAATTAATTTAATGATTATCAAGCAAATACACAAAAAAAACAAAAAAAAGATTCAATCATCCTCAAGGGCTGTGTGGTTAAAATGGTGGTGGTTAAAAAAAAAATTCCACAACCTTTGCATGGTCTGTGCTCAAAATTTAAAGGGACAGTTCACCTAAAATTGACAGTGATGACATTCTCAATGTCTTGACAATCACAATACACTTGTAATGCTACGTTAAATTTGTTTTTGTTTTTATGCTTGTTTTTAACTAATAGAATTGGGTGTGTTAGGTTTAAACTGTGCATGCAAATAAGCAAACTTTGACAATAGTCGTTTGCATTGGGGGCACAGGGGGACCCCCAAATAAAATTCTGCTCAGGGCCCAGTAAAGGCTTGGTAAAGGCAAAACATGTTTCACATGATTGTTGTAACTCCCAACGAATTACTTCCAGTAACTCTAAATAAAGTTAGAGATATGTACTTTTAAACCAGAAATATAAGCCATGTTTTTAAATTCCTTAGATCATTTCTGATATGAAAATGAATATAATGAGTGAAAAGGCCAATAAAAAATGAAAAGATTTCAGTGTTTGCTGCCATCTAGTGGACGCCAAGCAATCATTCATCAGGTAAACAGCACAGATCAAACACCAGACTCAAAGAAAAGCATTGTGAGTAGCAGTGTGATTGGAGTGTTTAAACTTCTATTTGTTTTATTTAAAGAAACCAGAAATACAACTCTGCTGAATTGCTGTACGTTTACACACCTTTTAATTAAAAAAAACATTTAATTAAAAAATAAGTCAGGTCAGTTTCATTTATAAAGCGTTTTTAACTATTTCATTGTTGCAAAGCAGCTTCACATACAACATAATTTAAAAGTAAATAAAGATAATACTAGGGGCAAAATTAAAGAAAGTATATGGTATTAATTGATAGTTCACCCAAAAAATGAAAATTCTGTCATCCTTTATTCACCCTCTTGCATTTCTAAAAAGAAGATATTTTGAAATATGTTGTTAACTGGCCCCCATTCTCTTGCATTGGTTTTGTGTCCATACAATAGAAGTGAATGGGGTCCAGTTCTGTTCGGTTACCAAATTTCTGCGGAAGTAACAAATTCATAAAGCTTTGAAATGACAAGAGTGTGTGGAAATGATGATAAATTTTCATTTTTGGGTGAACTATCACTTTAAGAAACAAGATATACAAAATATATGGACAATACCTAAATAAACCGTTTCACATAACAGATGTTAACATAGAATGGACAATGTATAAAAATGTCAAAAACATGCATATCCTCCATTCTTAATACTGTTTGATGTTTTCTCATAAAATCATTCAGATTTTAAAAACATCTGCTGAGGAAGCTGTTGTTGAAAGAAAAATACATTTTTATAACCAAACACAGACCAGAAGTTAACTTCGGCCAGCGTGTGCGTCCAACGAAACTGTCTATAGATATTTGTTTTATCAAAGTATGGAAATCCATTTTAAGATTATAATATATATTAACTCTGCTCTTTGTGCCACTGTTTTACACAACAATTGAAGATGAATCTGGATTTCCTCTCTGAAAGAAACCACTCCACTCCAGATTGTTTATGATTATTATTCACTTGTGTGTTCTTTAGTCTTAAAGGGACAGTGCACTTAAATTGAATTTGTTCAACCTGTATGGCTTTCTTTCTTCTGTGGAACACAAGATGAGACAGTATTTTGATGAATGTTGATAACTGAACAACGGCGGTACCCATTCACAAAACCAATGCAAGTCAATGCTATCACCGCTGTTGTTTGCTAACCAACATTCTTCAAAATATCTTCTTTTGTGTTATGCAGAAGGAAGGAAGCCACACATGTTTGAAATGACAAATGGTTGAGTAAATGATGACAAATAACATTTGTTTTAAATTACAATTTTGTCTGACATTTTAGCTTTGTCAATACTTCGCAGATTTCTTTTTTCTTAATACTTTGCGCAGTCTAAAAAGTTGATCAGATTTGCATTCTCGTTTCATTCACATTTTCAAGTACATGAACAGCCAAAATACATAAAAAGTTTCTATTTTTAGTTGAAAATGGTCTCGTGTAAACGGTCTCACATTGTTCCAGTATTCTTTGAGAAAGCACGCAGTTCTTTCTCCCAATGACCCTGGCTGCCTAGCAATTCTCACTTCATACCTTCTCCAGTATCGGTCATGTGATGTGAGTTTCAGAGGACTCACTGTTGGGAACAGAGTTGAGTTTCTCCGGGAATGGTCCACTTTGAACAGAGAGAAGTCATTGATGGTCCTAGATTGAGACAGAGATAACAGAGAACAGTGTACAAGTCTGAAGCATTGTGTCCTCAGAGATAGGCCACTCTGGTTTTTTTATAAAAATTGTAATACATCCTTTTTTAAATAATTTGTCTAAATTGTTTTACAATGTACAAAAGAAATAAGAAAGTTTAGCATTTTGGGGCTCTGTGATGTTTTAATATTGTTTCTCTGGGGGTTTTGTTTTTATTATGAAATATGAAAAAAAACATGAAACGTTGGTTTCTGTCATCATTAGATTTGTAACAAAAAAGGAAGAGAAAGAGAAGAGCTGCTAGGACATGGTTCACCCGATGCAGTGATAACAACAGAACCACAAATGGCCAAATCCATTTGATGGATTGGACCATCCTCCCATTCAAACATACAAATAAGAGCTTTCCTTCCATGACTTTTCCTCCAAAGTAGCTTTGAGTTCAAGACAGTTTGCTTGTCACACAGTCTTTTTACATGTTTTATTTTGTGTATTTCAGATACAATCTTTCAAATAAAACATAGTGGCTTAATAAAAGAAATAATGTCTGAGTTATCATAGCAAAAGTAACCATTGAAATAATTACAGAAATAATATTACCATAGAGTAAATTGTGTTCATGTACTTAAATAAAAAAAGGACAGAGATAAAAAAAATGTTTATAAACATTAAGAATAAGGAAAGGCACGTGTGATATTAAGAAAGTCAATAATCTAATTTATCTTCACAAGGAATAATATTTAAAATATGTCGTCAGACAGTTTTTTTTGTCATGTATGACTCTTGAATTTCCTGGCAGCTTAATATTGTTTTATATACTTGTCAAATGCTATATATTGTCAAGTAAGACGATTGTAATTTTACCGTTTAGGCCTATAGACGGTTTCATCTTAACGACCTAAACAAACGCTACAGCGTAAGCGCACTTTTGAGACCCCCAGCTGAACTTCCTGTACATGTTCACAAACAATAAAGTTTTTCTCTAGATTATTTCTCATAACAATCAAAAGAAACCGGAGAAGTACAGTGCAATTCTTTTCACTATAAGTGAATCATTTATGCATGAATTACCAGCATTTGATCATTGTTTGTAATCAAGGGCTTCGTTTACAACAGCTAAGAAACAAAAACATTTCTTTGTAATTTGTAATCGTAAAATGTTATTTTTCTTCAGTTTTACATTGTTTACCATGCACTTCTTTCTTCCAACCATTTTTGATGACTTACATTAACACTGTTAATTCGTATGGATAGAATCTCAAATGAATGGCCTCTAGTTTGCTTGCTGGCTGCTGACAGGAATATATAAAGATATAATTCTCTCGAATCCTTAAATCTGTAACCTCCTGAGAGCAGTTTGTTGTCCTGTCGTTCTGCCGCTTTGTAACAATGTGCATTAGGAATTAAGCAGGATATATACATAATACAATCCTAAATTAACTTATATTGTGGGAAAGTAATTTAGCCCACCGGCTTTGTTGAACTGACACTCATCCCACGTTTATAGGAACAGGTGACATTCTCTGTAAAGTGATACGCTGATGCTTATGTCACCCATATGAAACCCTCTTCAATATCTCAAGCTGTGGCTGTTGGACGCTGTTAGAAGAGAAGCAAAATTGCTTCTGTTGATTGAATCACTTGTCAGGCAAATGAGAATAAATAAATATTCTGTAGAGATTCTGGCAAAGATTTGAGTGCCTATTTTCTGTGAACGGTGCAATGCATCGGTTAAATAATTCAACTATGGTAATTATCAAGTTTATTTGTTCATCTCCATTGTCATTCTATGAAGTCCTGTCCATGCCAACATTTGCCACCTACACTTGTTAGGTGATCCGATGGTGATCACAGGTGTGTATCGGAGGTAACATGACCCCATGGCATGAGTATCGGGTTTTCTTTAGTGTAAATGCCAGTCATCATGGTGTCATCCACTAGACTAGTTATAAGACAAAGCAACGTTTACTGAGAAAAAAACTAACATCAATACTTTATGGATATATTGTATCCACAGAATCCTAAACTCACCATTGTACGATTTATTTAAAAAAAAATTACTTTTCAAAATAATAAAAAATGAAAAATAATAAAACGTATGAAGTGTAACAGCTGTATGTTCCTGACCAACGTGTTTACAAAAGTTTCTTTCCGTCTCCATGCTCATCATACACGATTTGCTCGAACTCACAACTCTCCACCCGCAATTCTGTGTCGCAATTGGCCTCGTGATTCTCCTTGTACTAACTTACAAGTTCACAAATGGTTTTAATTTAAGAATACGAAATGAAGTTTAACAATAACACAATAACAATGAACGTGGAAGATTGATTTAGCAACATTGCTCGTTTCAAAACTTGAGCAGGAGTCCTGGATAAAAATACAGTACTGTATAAATAAGTATGAAACACAAATAACAGAATGAAACATTTACAATCGATAGCCAATGTTGGATTATAAATGAACAATACAGAAATCGTACAACGTTGAATGCAAAAGCTAAAACTAAATCAGGTTAGTGCAACTAGTCCTAACATTCAAACCAGATACAGGACAATGAACAGTAAACATTGATTTGACACAATATGTACTTTTGGGGTTTTAAATCAACTTTTTGGGTTAAACTGAAGATGTAGGCTATAAATATAAAGGTTGAAGGTCAGCCACATTTTCGCTGTATCTTAAATCTGCCCCGTAATCTTGATTGTGACAAATAATTATTAACTCATAAAAGCTGCGTGTACAAAAACTGTAGAAGCAAAAGTCTGTTTGTGTAAACTTCTCAAAGGTAAGGCCAGCTCTATACACTTAACATACAAAAACGATGCTTTGTTGAAAATTCACTAAAACAATCTTATGTCACTATCACCATAACGTCCATATGTCTCTAAAAAGCCAAGAGCATAGACCATCAACACAAACGTATGTAAAAACCTCATCAAACTTGGAGTTCGCTCATTATGGAGTCTGAGCGGAACATTTTCGCTTTTATCCAAAAAACGATACCCTTGTGTCAACCGTTTAACCAGTCAATTCAGACGTCCTCTTTGATGGTTTCATACATAGTCTCTTCTGTCATACCCACCACCAGCTGTGGAGCGAGACGCGGGGTACGGCATCCTAGACGGGTTGTATTTCTTCTCCACCTGTTGAGGGCAGGAACAGCAGAGCAACGAGCCCCCCATGATCAAGAGCGATGCGGATGCCCAGCCGATGTACAGCGCTGCCCCGAGCTCCCGTCTCTGAGCGTCAGGGAGCAGAGGGTTGTAGAAATCCCTGACGATACTGTTGGCGGACCAGGACACGGGAATCAGCTGCATCACCCCGGCCACGATAAAGAGGACCCCTCCCAGAATCATGACTTTGGCTTTGGACGACTCGTCCTCGATGCAGTTGGTGCACTTTGCTCCTCCGATGGACACCAGCACAGCCAGGAGGGTGAGAAGGATGGAGATCACGGTCAGGGCTCTGGCCGCCTGGAGGTCCTGGGAAAGGGCCAGCATGGAGTCGTAGACTTTACACTGCATCTGTCCCGTGCTCTGGACCACACAGGACATCCACAAACCATCCCAGATGATCTGAGCGGTCACGATGTTGGAGCCGATGAAGGCTGTGACCCTCCACATGGGGAGAGTGCAAGCCACGATGGCCAACAGCCAGCCGACCACGCATAGCACCAGTCCAACGAGCTCCAGCCCTAAAGACATCACTTCTGGAAGGATTCCTGCGCCTTACGTGCTGAGCCAAAGAAGCTGTGTGTGAAAAAAAGTGAGCACCTGTAAGATAAGACGCTTATTTGAGCCAATGCCTCAGAGCAAACGGAGCGCATCTGTGACAAAGCAAGTGTCCTTTATACCTGCCTTCAGGTGGAGAGGAGGAGTCTTTTAGAACAGAGACATCACAGAGAGGAAGGGCTTAGTCACGCCATCGTGCTTAAAGTGCTCTCTGAAAGCGTAGTGGCATAGTTTGCTTTATCATCTTCTGTTTAAATGTGGTCATTTTTTAGACTCTTTTTTAAAAATGTAACATTTGTTTGTAAGCGGGGACTTAGATTTGCATGTGATGCTAAAATCAGAACGAATATGTTTGAAATTCTAGCACTATTTCCAAATGTGCATTGTTTCAAGTAAACCTCACAGCTGTATGTGATGTTAAAAGTGAGAAAATAAGAAAAACATTTCAAACAAATAAATTCCCTCACGGTCCTCGTCCCACTCTGCTTGTCACAATGTACATTAGGTGCCATTTCGTCAAGACATTTTCTTTGTGCACATGTTCATTGAAGCATAAAAAATAGTGCTGAAAAAAATCACTTTTGTCTGAATTTGTGTTTGAATCTCAGTTGCATACTTGTGTAAGATGTGCACCAGTGTAACAAAGCATTAGCAAATGGCAAATAAATGAATTCTTCACTCATTTGTCAATAGTTACTAGTAAGCCGTTGCCATCTGATGCAAGCAACAGAACATTAAACATCTCCTCTGCCAATGAAATACAGTGTTGGTGTTCCCTTGACAAAATAATACAATTTTGAATATATTTCAATAAATATAATCAGTAGGAATTAACCAAAATGTAAAATGATTAAGAAGGTACTTGATGTGTCCACCAGGGGTGGTGTCTTTGTTGTCAATGGGGTCTTTTATGTAATCAAGGTGATGCTGGACGGGTTAGGTAATACATGTGTAAACATATTCAGTAGGCCTACACGGTGCATAAAATCGTCATTGTTCTTTGACATATGGCTACAGCTTCAGGCCAGATCAGAACAGGGCCTGTCTGTCTCCATTGTTCTTGGGTGACCGTTGGAGTGGTGAAGCCGTTGTCATCTCCTTTCATCCAATCTGCAACAGGACAGGCTCTGGACATCATTTGGTAACACTATAGGCTGAGCAACTGGCCGACCAGAGCTGGGACTGTCAGTCTCTAGTCTCCTCATAAACCTGAGGACGAGTACATGGTGACGAAACAAGCTAGTTTAAATCGGACACAATACGTAAAATATTCTACTGTATGACAAATAGTTTATTTATGAATCTGATGACAACTGATGCTGCTTAAATGTGTATAGGCAGCAAATGCTTGGCTAATAATGTGAGTGTTTATTTTAGACTTAATCTGATTTACCGTTAAAAGTGTGTCACAATCTAGAATATGGTTTGGGAGGCTTTAAGGGACCGAGTGGAATAAAATCTTCTGGGGCCGGATTCACAAAACAGTTATTGAGACAAAAGATGGTTCTTAAGATTAATTATAGGAAGTCCGTAAGAATATTCGAGAGAGCGATCCGCAAACGTTTCTTAGAACGTTCTCAAATATTTTCTTTATTACATCTTTATTTTTGTCGTTAGAATAAAATAATATGATTACACTCAGTTGCTCATGTGGTAACTGTAGTTGTTTATCTAATAAACTTAATGCATTTAACAAGCACATTGGATACTTATATAGCATATATATATACTTTATTAGCATTAACAGCATTTACGACCGCATGTTAGCTAATATGTTAGCTAAAGCGTTAAAAAAGTACACTTATTACAATACATTTAAAAAAATCCTGTTACTATGGCATAATGCTTTTGACTCGAATCACTTTGACCCAGAAATTGATCTAGACCTTATTTATGTCAAAATAAATATTCCCTAATGGCAAGTTAACAAAACACGTCACACGTGAAACAACCAAATATATGTTTTAAACATCTCACCTTTTGAGATTTAAGACAACCGTGAGGCTGTCGTAATATTTAGATGATATTTACGACCACTTTTTTTTCGAGAATTTGGATTCTTCTTTCCTAAGATTAATCTTGAGAAAATGTTTAAGCCTTTTTTTCGTTAATATGTAACATTCTTCCAGCTTCTTTCATTCTTAATACCTTCTGCAGCTGTGTAATCAACAGTATTAAAAAGATTTATATATTAGATGGCTTGAACGCTTCTGATGTTTAGGAAGTTGATATTCCAGTCCACAGTTCATACAACAGCAAAGAGATCTTTGTGAACTATACAGTAGGTGACTTTCATCTCATTCATCTTCATGAAAGGATCCTCTTTGGCATGGTTGACCTCATTCTTTAAATTCCTTAGATAGTCCATTGCACTGATGTTATTAAACAGAGGGCCGTGAGACTTGCTGATCATGTTCGGCATTCTCAAATTGCTTTATCAAATGAACCTGATATTTAACAATATCATAGTCAAATTGTGCATGACTTGTTTTTTGACTTTATTTCCACAACCGGAAGTGCAATACCATTACTAAAAGAGAATGAAAGATATCGACACAAGATGACTTGTGATGGCACATCATGATATGAGCTTAAGTTTATTATCTATATGTTGCAGGAAAAACTGTCAAATCATGTGATGTTTTCCTATCTTGTGCTGTTTATTTTTGGTGAGTCTACACAGTGTCCAGTTCATAGCTTACAAGCAAAACCAAAACGCTCAAAAATACTTAAAAATTAACGAGTATACCCAGTATGATATATTGTGTTTGGGGAAAGGGCTTCTTCTTCATAATCATGTGAAAAATGTTGAATTTGAGAAGCAGAAACCGCAGATATGCAGCGCACTGCAAGTGAAGTTTATTTCTATAGCGCTTTTTACAATTTGCATCATATCAAAGCTCATGTGCATGATAAAATACTTAATAGCAAAAGTATCTGTCACAATAAAAGGGTAATAAATCATAAACTTTGCATGTGATTCTATTGAAATAGGTTAAAAGAGGTTACAGGGTGAAAAGAAAATATCAATTCCTTTATGTAATAAATATGAAAACTTTGAATTCTAAAGCTGATGTCAACCCCCTTCTGTCAGGCAAAACAATATAAAAATGTCAGATGAAACACTCAATATGGGTTTGGTGCACACATGATTAAAGTAATAATACATTCACTGCTGATTCAGTAATATTTTTGGCCTGATTTTCTGCTTGAGATCCTGGATGTCTTCAAATAGATGGCATCATGGTTCCCAGCAAACATCAACAGATAAAGATCTAAGTCTGACTGACCCATGCAAGATGTCATACAATGGGCCAAGGTTGAATCATTCCTGAAAACAAACATAAAAAACTAAATTGGGTCATTGGGCAAAAAACTAAAACTTATACCGCCGCCATCCCACTTTCCAGACCTGAACCTTATAGAAAATGCATGAAAAGAGAACAGAAGAGGAGAACCATCAACGTGGAGCCGGAAATCTGAATGGTCTGGAGTGATTATATCCCCTGTCCGGTGTTCTCCAAATATATTAGCCATAAGGGTGAGGACACATATCTGTTTTCTTGTCAAAAAAATAAGAAGATTAAATGAAAATGAATTAAATGAATAATTATCAAAGTGTAGCAAAGTGTGTGAGCAAAAAACACCGGTTTTAAAATTCACATCCTCTAATGAAAGGTTCGATTTTTGTAACATTTTCCAAGAAATATCCAAAAGCTTAACGGTACAGATTTATTTCAAAGCCTTTCTTGATCATATTTCCCTAAGGGTAGGCAAACTTTTGTGCACATCTGTATATATTTTTTTGTTTCCTACTGCGGTGTTTTGGGTAAAATGTACGTTTAATGCAGAGTCACTTAACTCCACCATTAGTTTACCTATGAAATGTTAACTTAAAAAAAAATAGGGCTTAATCGCATCCAGAATAAAAGTTTGTGTTTACATAATATATGTCTGTGTACTGTGCTTATACCGTCGTATTTATAAACACATACACATACATGCATATATCAAAGAAAAACAGAAAAATTAATAAACATTTTTATGTAATTTAAATTGTTGGTAAATATCAATAATTCAGCCCCAAAAAGTTTTAAATATTGATACATTTATATGTATGTTTTTTGTATTTATGTATACAAAATTAATACGCAATACACGGACACATATTATGTTAACACAAACTTTTATTCTGGATGTGATTCATCATGATTAATCACTTGACAGCACTAACAGTTTTTTCTCGATGTTGATCCAGATGATGGGGAAGATTATTGCCATCCGTTGGTTAGAGAAATACCTGAAGGAATTGCATTTATGGGCAACGGTGTTCAATAATTTAATCCATTCATTTTTCTATGAGGCCAACTGCTTTAGATTTAAATGTTTTGTCAATATTGAAATAATATTAAAACATATATTTCACGGAAAGTGTTCTGTGATGATTGTGGTTTAGATTATAGAATATTTACAGTTAAAGCGTCTGCCAAATGCGTAAAATGTAAAAATGTAATGATATCTCTTTATTAAAGGCATAGTTCGCCCAAAATATTTTAATTCTGTCATCAAATCCTCACTCTCTAGTTTTTCCAAACCTGTAGAAACGTCTTTGTGTGGTTGAACACAGAGAAAGATATTTAGACGAATGTTTGTAACCAAACAGTTATTTGACCCCATTGACTCCCATAGTAGGAATAAAAATGGTAGTCAAAAGTGCCCCAGAACTGTTTGCTGTCCTACATTCTTCAAAATATCTTCTTTTGTGTTCAACGGAACAAAATCAAATTATAGAGTATTTTTTCCATCTATGGGAGTCAAAGGGGGCCCAATTTATGTTTGGTTATTAGCATTCTTTCAAATACCTTCTCTTTGTTCATCAGAACAAAGACATTCATACACATTTGGAACAACTCGACGGTGAGTAAATGATGACAGAATTTTCACTTTTGGGTGAACTGTCCCTTTAAGAATGAATGATTTATTTTCCTTGATCTTAGACGCAGGGATAGTCTCAGAGAGCTCGATTGTTTTTCCTCCACATTCCATTAGCCAGTGCTGATTAAGGTTTGTCTGGTCTTTATATTCATCCGTGAACAGGCCTATTGTCTGAGGCAGGTTTGGACGGTTGGATGAGAGCCCTGGCAAGACCTTTGAGAGCAGATGAATAACTAGACCTACTGTGAGAGAAGCTATAACTCATCACCTCATGATTGAGACCATGATAAGTTCTTCACATGAATGTTTATTTTTGGTTTCATAGAAGACGGCACAGTGATACTGACCTTTAAACATCAAAACCTGTTTAAATTGTTTTTAATAAATAATAAAAACATAAAAAAATCACTATATTGTTTGGTAACACTTTACATTAAGGTGCCCTTTATGAATCATTTATAAATGTTTTCATTAATGATTAATAAGTCATTTACAAATGCATTATAAAGCAGTAGAAACTGCAAGAATAAAAAGGGGGATTCTTACGAAATACATGCTAGAAAGTGAGCAGGTATAAGAAAAACAAACACAACACCCTACACTGTCCAGTCTGACAGACTATATTGCAAACAACATCAAGATAATAATGAATCTGCTTTCGAACCAAAGAAATAAAGAATACGTTAATTTAATAAGCATTAATAACATAAAATCATTTTTATTCATGCAGTTATAACTGCTTCCTATTACATTTGTAAATGACTTAATCCTTAATAAACACATTTATGAATTATTTATAAATGATACCTTAATGTTAAGTGTAACCCACTATTTTATGTTAGGATATTAGATTTAGAAAATTAGAAAATATTAGATTTTCTATTAAATAATCATAAAACAAGGCTAAATAAGGTGAGAGCTATCTTAAATAACTGATGAAAACAAACTTATTTACCTCCTAAAAATAAAATATATTTACTGTCGTGCACAATTTCCTTAAAAATGTCAAATGACACTTAACATGCCATAATGTAGATGTATGTAATAAAACGTTTATTTAAACATAGAAACTGACAATAAGTTGTTCATCATGTTTTAATTGGCAACAAAATGATTATGAATAATACTGTATACAAATGGTTATGAATATGCTTAATAATAATATTGCTCTTAAAAAAAAAAATACAAAATAATAACACTATGGGAATTCAAAACTGTTCGTAACAAAACGACGACGCCTCATCAAACAAAAGCTCCCATGTGACCATTAAAAACATTGCAAACGCAGCGTAGCAGACACGTACAAGAACACGTTCCCCTGCGTCATCACGGTCAGGCCTCAGTTAAAGAACACGCCTGAAGAAAATCAAAGTCAACATGTTCACACATAGTCTCTTTTGTCAAAACCACTGGGTGCTGCAGAGCGTGTAGCAGAGTAAACCATTCTGCTGGGTGGTCCGTACCTGTTGTCCTCTTGCGGGGGGCAGCTGCAACACAGAATGCCCCCTCCAATAAGCAGGAGGGCAGTGGATGCCCATCCCAGGTACAGCGATGCACCTATCTCCCTTTTCTGTGGCTCGATGATGATGGGGTTGTAAAAGTCCCTGATGATACTGTGAGCCGACCAACACACGGGGATCAAAATCAAAACGGCAGCACAAATAAAGGTGACCCCAGCAGTGACCATAACTCTAGATTTGACGCGCTCCTCGTCCACGCATCTCGTGCACTTGGCGCCCGTGACGGAGAGCAGAACACCCAGGACTCCCATCACGATAGAGATGATGCACAGAGCCCGAGCCGCCTGCAAGTCCGAGCTGAGGGCCAGCATGGAGTCGTGAACTTTACACTGCATCTGTCCGGTGCTCTGCACCACACAGTTCATCCAGATTCCCTCCCATATGGTCTGCGCCGTCACAATGTTCACCCCGATGAAAGCGCTGACCTTCCACATGGGTAAAGCGCAGGACACGATTCCCACAATCCAGCC
The DNA here is from genome assembly GCA_008369825.1 of Triplophysa tibetana. Classification (NCBI taxonomy): domain Eukaryota; kingdom Metazoa; phylum Chordata; class Actinopteri; order Cypriniformes; family Nemacheilidae; genus Triplophysa; species Triplophysa tibetana. The sequence goes on along the minus strand of CM017917.1, from coordinate 4,146,586 downwards.
AAACAAGGCCAGGGTGACTCCGAGTATCTCTAAACCTACGGTTGGCATTCTGAGCGAGCGGCGAGAACAATTTCATACACGGAGGAAAGGCTCGCCGGAAAATTGTTCGATGCTTTATAACGGACTGCAAAGAGGAAGGTGGAGTCTCATTGGAAAAAAGTCTGGCCGGATTGGCTACGCCTTGCTGAATTTTAACCTTGGCATGAATGCATCTCAGTTTAATGATTTAGCTCTCTTCACACAGTATTTCCCACTGAGAGACCAAGCTTGTGGATTGTTAACCAGTGACTGGCAGGATCGGGTTAAAGGATAACTTATAAGACCACCACGAGTAAACATGTCAAACAACGTTTCCAATGGAAGTATCTAAATGCGGATTCATGAATGTACAGCAAATATAACTTAAAAATGATACACGGAAAGCTTATGGACCTGCGTTCACTTGAATGGGAGCCAGCTGAAGGACTTTCCAATGAGTCGCCACAAACTCAAAATCAGTGATGCCGTGCAGTTTCGTCATTAGCTGCTATCAGTCCGGGCTCTCTCAAGGCCACACAATGTTCGACTCACACTAAACTCAAGCACTGAAGCACACACAAATCCCTCCCACGTACACATCAATCACGCTGAGGTACGTGAAGCCCCAGTGACCTTCCTTTCACCTTTCGAGCATGCAGAGAAAAGTAGAATGACCCTCTCTTTAAATGCAAAATTTGAAGTAATGTGTTTAGAAAGAAACCATTTTAACGGTACACTCATAAGAATATGGGTGCTTGAAAGGTTCTTCACAGCGAAGCCATAGAAGAACAATTTTTTGTTCAACAAAGAACCATTTATTCAAAGGTTCTTTAGAGAAGCATCTGTTCCCGTATATTCACAATCTTTTTCCCCACAAAGAACCTTTTCTGAAACCATAAAGGTTCTTCGGATGTTAAAGGTTCTTTATGGAACCAAAAGGTTATTTTATGACATCGAGCACCTTTATTTTTAAGAGTGTACATTGAGCTTAAAACAAACGTAAATGGGCAATTCCAGCGTTATGGAAGTGACATAAAAATGCTCTGGGAAAGAAATTGTTAGGATTATATTAAACCATCTGTTTTTATTTTACTGAACCCTTGCTGATAGAGTCTAAACATCAAAAAATGTCAGTCTATGAAAATATATGAAATATATATTTAAAAAAGGGAAATAAACATGCGTTATGGATGTGACAAAAAAAAAGATGCGGTTTTTGGGAGACGATAAACTTTGTAGGATTTCTGTAAAATAAAATGCAAAATCCTGAAGCAATGAGACCCAATGAATGGAGAAGGAATGTCTCTTTATAGAACATAAAATAGTTACTTTATATTCATTTTCCATTTGTGAGGAATATGTAGCGTTATGGATGTGACAATCCTGAAAGTGTTACTCACCTGACTGTGAAAAATCATGCACTGAAAATAAAACAAATGCTTAAAAAATTTGAAGAGAGATCTCACATGGGTATCTGAACTACCACATGTTAAAATTTGTGGTGTTACCATTTTTTCGTTGTCAGGTTGACATTTTCACGGTATTACCCAAATGCACCATAGATGTCCGAATTAAAATGTTAAAGTTGGTTCGACATCGTGTTTGTAATGCTTGGCCGTTGTTGCTTGGTTGCTTGGTAATGCTTGGCGAGTCTCTAGGATGAATCTCAGTATCACGGAATGCTTTAGTTATTATAGAGGCAGCATTTCAGCAATAAGGCAGGTGATTTTATCTCCGTCTCAGTTACGCTCTCCCGAGCACAGGGATTACCAGAACAACAAGCGCATTGAGTCCTTTCGCATCTGTGCACACAAAGAATGTCATTTATATGCGTGGTAGGCTTTTAAAAGTAGGATTCATTTCGAGTGCACTTTGCTAATGTTCACAGTTCACCGGTCTTCCACTTTCTTTTTTTTCTAAGGGTCAGTGGTGTCTTTCACAGATTCATAACGTTTTCAAAACTCTTGATAATATAAAAATCACAATATGATTTTGTTTGGGGTGAATAAAAATGGGCTCCTTTGTATCAATGGCTTATCTGGAGTTAACGAACAACAGATTTTTATCTCTTCATCTTTTGACGAAAATTGGATCACACGGCAAATCTATTTACATGACATGGTCGCTAAGATACTTGAATATGTCGAATGCTTCAACATCGACACAAAAAGACAACAGTGATCGAGTCGATTCAAAAGCTACTTTAATCAGTCTTGACATGTGGTCCTCCTCACTCGGCCCTCAAACATAGTCTTTTCTGTCATATGCATTCACAGAAATAGATTTGACCCCTGCATAGTCCGCTCTTGTCTGCACAGCGTGGTCTCGTCCTTTTGAAGAACAGGAACAGGACAAAAGGGCTCCTCCTAGGATCAGCAAACAAGAAGCGCCCCATCCGAAGTACAGCGCGTTGCCAAACTCCCTCTTCTGCGTCTCCTCCAGGAGCGGGTTGCGAAAATCCAGGATAATGCCGTTGGCCGTCCAACACACAGCCACTAACAGCATCAGCCCACACATTATGAACGTCCCGCCGGCTGCCATGATGATGCGTGGCTTGCTTGCGGCATCTGAGGTGCAGTTGGTGCATTTTGCCCCGGCCACCGCCAGCGCCATGCCCACCACACCAAGCAGGGCACTTACGACGCAGAGCGCACGAGCGGCCTGCAGGTCGTCCGAGAGCCCCAGCATGGAGTCATAGATCCGGCAGTGCATCTGTCCCGTGCTCTGCACCACGCAGCTCATCCACAAACCTTCCCACACGATCTGAGTGACCACGATGTTCTGGCCTACGTATGCTGCAACTCTCCACATGGGCAGACAGCAGGCGACCATGACGCCCAGCCAACCGGCTGCGGTCAAGATCATCCCCAGGATCTCCAGACCGGCTGAGGCCATTGCCTTTCGCTTTCGTCTGCAGCCCTGAAGATTAGGTCGGATGTTGAAGTCGCCCCCGGACTGGAAGACGCGCTTAAATGAAGAGATGGTGAAAGGTAGACGGAGAGAGAGAGCAGAGGAGACAGATAAAGTTTCTACCTACTTTATACCGCTAAGGCGATGGAGGGTGGAGTCTTTGATGGCATCATGTTTAATGTGGCACTAGAAAAAGTAAGGCTTTGGTAACACTTTTCTTGCATTGGGAGGGCACCAGGTGACCCAGATGACCCAGTGAAATGCTTAAAGGGATAGTGCAGAGAAAAATGAAAATTCTGCCATCATCTTTTCGCCCTCAGAGTGTTCCAAACCTGCATGAATTTATGCTAAGCCCAAATGAAGATATTTGGAAGAATGTCAGTAACTGAGCAGGGATCATCCCCTATTGAGTCCCATAGTATTTATTTTCCCTACAATGGCAGTAAATAGTGATCGAGATGAGACATTCTTCAAATATCTTCCTTTGGGTCTAGTAGAGCAAATACATTTATGCAGATTTAGAGTAAATGATGTCAGAACCGTCACTTAAATATGTGAATTTTTCTGTTATACATGATGTTGACGGTTAAAAAGCAGGTGGGATACACAACGGTCCTAAGTAGAAAGCAATTTCTTGTAAACATTTCATTCACATTGAAAGAGTGTTTTGTTTATTAGGTAGTTTTTGTCAATACATTATAAAGAACAAACATTAAATGTGTTTAAAAAGGTTTGGGTTTCAACTTGGTCACCTTTTCAGCACCTGCCTAACTTGGCATCATATCAAAGCACACGTTAAAATGAAAGTTCATGGGTGTCTCATGTGTCTACTTCTCTTAGTATCCTGGAGACATGTGCTGATTCACTATTCATTGAGATTGGACAATTCTTCTCTTTGTCTTTAAGAGTAAAACGCATAATCCAGTCTGAGATTTATCTTTCGTCTGTCAGTAAGGGTATTTGGGTTTTGACATTCCACCGATCAGGATTATAAGATAAAACAGATCTTACTGAATCTGTTTAAAGACATTTCAGAAACCCATTTTTTAACTATGTGTTAACTTAAAGATGGGATAGTTAACCCAAAACAGAAAATTGTGTCATGAATTACTCGCACTAAAGTTGTTCCGAACCTGTAAAAATGTCTTTGTTCTGTTGAACACAAAGAAAGATATTTGTAAGAATGTTAGTAGCTGGTATTTGTGGGGCATCATTGACTAACATTTTTTTGTTATTTTTATTTTCATTTTCAATTTTTCTACTATGGTCAACGATTCCCCGGAACTCTCAGTTTCTGACATTCTTCCAAATATCTTTCTTTGTTCGGGACTACTAGAAAGTGAGTTATTCATGACATTGTTTTCATTTTCTGTTTGAAGCATCCCATTAGCAGTTTTTAATTTTTTTTTGAAAATGTATGGAATAAATGCTGGATTTAATGTAACCATAAGAGCAATGAGATGATTGAGTTGTTTAAACAAAAACGGACAATCTTTGCATTCCCAATCAACGAGAAGCACCTGGATATGGGAAATTTACCCAATGTGAAGCAACATGTCGGCAATATCATTTATAAAAAAATGTCCTGTTCAAATGTTTGAATAACATGTATACAAAATTTTACATATTTTCAAATATTTTGAGGCAACACGTTGTTGAGTTTTCGAGGTAAGCAGTTCCTTCAAATTTTGATTACTGTAGAGTTAAAGTTCTTACCAAATCTTAGTTAGTGCGACTTATTTAAAATATATTTAATTTATCCATTACCAAAAATGCATTTTTTTCAGTTAACCCTGCTAAATTCTATCGCTTTCTTTATTTTGCATATTACTTAGTTTTAATATGTATAAATTAAACACTTTGACTTATGCACTCCAGAATGAGCAAAAAGAGTTTGAACACTGGTAACCACAAAACTGAAAAATATATGTCAAACTTTTCTAAATACCTTAGAGAAGTGAATATGAAACACTAACAAATCTTAAACTTTACTAAAAACATATAAATAATCATTTTTTTATTATTTACTCTCCTTATGCAGTCTGACGCAACGCATGCTGGGAATTGGAAATCCGTCTTGACCAATTGTGTTGAATTAACATGTTGAAATTGAGTAAATTGAACAAGAAGCAAATACAATTGTTGAGTTTTAATCAAAACTTCAAGTTAATCAAAAATAATCATTAAACTTTACTTAAAAGTAAAAACTTTTAGGAACTTAAAATATTTATGTTTAATGTTAATATTTAAGTTTAAATTACTTAATCTGTTTGATTATTTTGAACATTGGGTTAGTTGTCCCTTGTTGTCTCATCAAGTCTTTTTATATTAGTATACTATACTAGAACTTTATCTTTACTTCGTAGAGAACTAAAGATGGAACAGTGATTCAGCGGGTAGCACTGTTGCCTTACAACGACAAAATTCAGGTTCCCTTTGTAAAGCATTTATAAAGGTGTTATATGCATTATAAATCATTGATAGACAGTTTTAAATGCATAAACAAAAAGAGCTAATGTAATAAAATAACTTGCATTATATAAATACTTAATACATGTATATATTAATTATATTTGACTCAAATCCAGATTTTTTCACAAAACCTGACAAAAAATGTAGCGTTTTAATTTGCATTTATTAGAATAAAATTAAAACAGGCAAACTGGTCAAAAATGCAATAAAAGACATGATAGTGCTAAGCAAAACACGCTCATATACATGTTCAAACAACACAATACTCATGTTTTTAAAAGTATTTAAGAAGAGTTAAGAAAAGGCAACAACTGATGAAATAAGACTGTATTTCTCTTCAAATACCACCCTTCTACTATACAAAAAATTAAATTAATGACATAACAATAGCAAACTATGAGGGAGCAGTGCTAGAACAATACTGTCTTATTGCGACATTAAATTAAAACTATTTGCCCCAATTCAACCATCTCAGCCAACAGGTTTTGATCATTACCGACTGCGCCTGTGGGCCAAGAAACACAAGGGTTCCCCTAGAAAGGGAATAACGGCTGTGACACAGAAATAATTAAATGCCAGTTAATTTTTAAGCCTGAAATTGGTTTTCAGGCATTGCTTTGTTGCTTGAAAAAAAGACTCTTCTCCTCAGATGTGGTTAGGGAAAATCATTCAGCCAGAAAGCACGGAGAAGTGAAATTAAAGGATCGGATCAAACATGTTGTTCCTCTCTTTACTGCTTACTGTTAAAGTCCCAGTGAAATAAAAAATTCCAATACCTATTTATTCATGAAATATTGCAGATTTTATCGTAAATAGTTTGTCAATGTGGGACATTTTCTTATTAAAATTTGTGTGCCCTCATAATCTTCAGTTAAAATAAAAAATGCACTTCCGTCTTATAATGACTTTCCATGTTAAGTGACGTTAGAAGGCTTGGGCGGAGTATCCCTTAACTCCTCCCCTTCAACTGTCTGCTGCCGGCTCCGTTTCAAAATACATCCAATCAAATAGGAGAAAAAGACTAAAGCCACGCCCACTATTTTTCTCATTAGAAATTCCAATGCGTCAAAATACGGAAGTAAAACAATCGCAACTTCCTGTCCACTGGAAGTTTCCCAGCTAATTTGTGGGGGGGCCTGGCTTGTACAAATAATAAAAATTAAGCCTAAACATAACTGTAAACTATGAGAAATGCAAAATAATAACTCAATTAACAACCTTAAGACTGAAAGAAAAAAAACATTAAACTAGGGGTAAATACATTTTTTATTAAATACAATTTTTGATTGACCAAACACGCAAACGCTGTGTTTCTTCTAACAAATAAGTGATTTACTAACAAAAAAAAGCATGATAAATACAGCTTTCTCAAAAACCTAAACATACGACAACACATCTCTAAATGGGATGGCACAAACAAAAAATTACATATTAGCCTATCATGGAAAAATTGAATATACTGTAGAACGAATACTGAATTTGTAAATTTTTACGGGAGATCTGTTTGAAAAGAATTATATAACTGGGATTAAAGCTGATAAAACTATACTTCAGGCTTGCCTGAGATGGAAACGCATTTGCCGCAGAAATTCTTACTTAGCGAACATTAAACCCATGCCAGCCGTAACTCGGAACACGCCTGTCAAACTAGCACCTATTCTATAGGCTACAGTCCAGTTTTGAGCATTAAACCTTTATTTGCTTTTCTGATGTGAAACCTCAAAATGCACAGCTGAAAACAAGCACTTCACAGAATAGCTATCTATATAACAATACTACTACGACTACTATGTTTTCTGTTATTTTAGACAGATTACACATTTATGTATGTCCAAGTGTTCGTTTTTTGATTAAGTTTGGTTTTAGTTATACGATTTGGTAACATGATTTTGTTGTTTATGATTATATATCTGATTATATATATATACATCTATGGTAATATGGGTATGACCTTAATTCCACACTGCACTAAGTGCTCCCTACTGCGCAGGCTCTGGCTCCACTGACGATTCCTTCAGCGCCATCGTCCCATCGTCAGATTTTTATGATCAATTTATTACAATTGAAAGAAGCGGCGTCATTCTGTCCATCTTTTATAACTGTAATATGTCCATCTGATCAAACACGTCGGATCCGGGGAGCGAGGAGGAAGCAGCCCTCCTTATCAGTGCTTTATAGCACCTCAGTCAACCCAACGAAACTGAAGAAGAACTGCTGAAGAACCAATGAAGCACCAAAATAGGTTTCTATATAGCTCTGAAAGTAGATCCCCTATATTATTACAAGTCAAGAATTACTTTTACTGTGTTTAAGCACAATTAAAGGCGGGGTGTCTGATTTCTCATAGCCGTTGTTGATGTTCAAATCACCAATACAAACACACCCTTACCCCCATCTTTCGCTTTCGTCAGTGCTCGGCACAACTAATGTCCATCCTGAACACTGTGCAACTTACTGCTGATTGTCTACAAGGTTGTTTTGGTACTCGGCCTGACGTTGTCTAAACAATTCGGAACTCGGATACCCGGCCTTTAAAGTGGTTACCCTGAATATGAGTCAAGAACCCTTTTTTGAGCCATTTGGCAATATTATTTAGACCCGTGCAGCCACCGTAGTACTTTAAAAGGGAGGGGTGGAGTGAGCTGTTTGTTGCAATTCCCAATCTCACCACTAGATGCCGCTAAATTTCACTGACTTGCCCAGTGTAATCCATGAGGATACATTTGATTTAAACTACCCAGACTTCAAAGAAAGTTGAATTAGACATTGTATTGGAACGACAAGAAATAAAACTAACTCAAATAATTTAGAAGTTCAGGTTGCAGGTCAATGCAGTTAAACCGTCAAGACATCACTGTGGCAAATAAACTTTTTACATTGTTTCCTTTTTAGATCCAAATTAAACTCGCTTTATAACATTAATTCCTTTGAAGTTTAATTTATTCTTCTTCTCCACATTTAATTGCAATTGAATTGGAATTTGCAAGTGAATTTCTGAATGGCCCACAGGTCTGCTCTAAAGGATTCAAAGTTGTAAATTCTGCACAGAAATAAAATACCGGTTTTGTAGGATGCACTAAAGGACTATATCTCTTGCATGATATCAAGATGACATTTTACTCATTTTGGAAGGTAGTGTATGCCTTCATGGTGTATGAGTCTGCATGTGTTGTGAGAAAATCACACAAGATCTTGCATTTCGCTGACAGGGGAACTAGAACTAGATAAGATCTGCTGTTAATTCTGATGAAGTTGTGTGTGACAACACAATAACAAATGTGAACATCTGAATTTGTATATTTATATAATAAAATATATATTTATATTGCAAAATAGTTTTGATGCTCGGTGAAGACATCATAACGTACACTGTTGAACAGATATTTTTGACCAGTCTATTCAACAAGCCAAAAAGTGAAATGCATGTGATGATTACATAAAAAAATGATGTAAATCAAGCAAACAGGCTTCGTTCAGCACAACGTATTTTTATTTAAAAAGAAGCAAAGCATGTTCTGGCTCGCAAACCACTGTTCTGTACTAACACCCATCAGCGTGGGAGTGTAAACCTGTTTCACTGTGGTTTCTCATGATCAAAGACAAACATTATTCAGGTACTGTACTCGAGAAAACAGATGCAATGGTGTTTGACAGTTTCTGGAGTTCTGTTTGCTCTACTGTTGTGTGTTATGAAACGCCCTTATCAATGTATATAATGTCATGAACATAATAGTTTAAAAAATGTAAGTGCTATTTTCATTTTTCTGAAATGAACGCAGGGTTTTCTTCCCTTTACACATTTTAAAAGACATCATAGTGATATAAAACGTGTTACCTTCCTTCCTCTCTGTGTACTGCTTCTGAGGAGTTTGTTTTGAGTGCTGCGCGTCACATGTCCCATAGGCTACTGTGAAATAGTATTAAACTAATACTAGACAATCACATTATCTAATATATATATTTTTTAATCTCATTGTTAAAGGTGCACTGTAAAACTATACTGTTGTAACTTATTTTTTTTTTGCATAAACTTACCTTTCCTTATATTTTCTTTCATAAAACAAGTCTAAATGACTTAGCTCACTTTTCTTGTTATGTAAATGTATCGTAATTTAAGAAGTTTTCAATATTTAACTAAACAACAAGACAGAAATGCTCAGGAAGAATGTCATTTTTTGCAATGTAGCTGTGTTTATGCCAGTCTCTTCTTGCAAGTGTTATCTTGGTTTAAAAAAGTATAACTCAAATTGAAAACAGAACTAATAGGAAAGTAATTAATTCTACAGTACGTTACTGGCAAACCTGAAACAAAACTAAGCACAGTTTGACAGTGAAAAAAAAATGAAAAAAGTATTTGCATAGATTTTTTTAAGTAAAATTTGCTGCTATAATTCAAGTACAACTTACTAACCAGAATAAAGTAAATTCTACTTATTAAATACAATTAGTTGCTGTTAAAATAGTACATTTTCTCAAACTCAAACTTCACGGATCATTTACTTTCAAATTGAAATGTACTATTTTTTACAACATAGATGGTCAAATGATAAGAGACTGGTGGTCTCGGTACCGGCATGAGCACAGTTACTGCTCAATATGTGAAATAACACACATAATGACTGATTTCGTTCCTCAATGGATCAACTGTAGCAGTTATATCTACAAAAATTATAGTCTCAACACAAAATAAATAAGTAAACTTAAGTTGATCAATTTAAATGGGTTTAACATAATAAAATTCAGTTGGATTTACTTCTTAATTGGTTAGAATAAAATTTCTTAAAAAAAATAATTGAAATCTAAACATCCCAAATTAGTAGATTTTATTCCCATGATTTTTTCATTATCTTAACTCATTTTTTGTTGTTGTTAAAAACAAGAACATTATTATATTAAGTATATTTTAATAATTTGTTTTCATAAAATCTACTAAAGCACAAAATCTTTTTTTTCAGTAAAGTAAATTACAATATGCAAATAAAAATAATCCCTGAATGTTGGATCCCCATTATGATGATGTCATCCCAGGAATATAGTAAATCTGATATTTAGTTTAGAAAAAAATGTCAGGAAGGGAACTCGAAGCTTTCCTATTCAAAGACAACCTCTGCCTTTCTCTTCTTTTTGGTAAAGCTACATAAACAATAGTGCATGATCGTTGTTTTTTTCTCCATTAACGCTGAGTATTATGTGCTTAGAAACGGCGTTCTTTAATTACCTTGTTGAGTCAAGCTTGAAGTGCTCTCGGTGTCATGTGGTCTTGCTCGATCATTGGAAAGCACTGATGAGTCACAAGATCTCTATCACAGACTTCGGTCATCCATAGAAACTCAGCCTACCCAACCCGAGAGCCCCGGGGAGAAACTCTCTGATGTCATGGGCACTAACTTACCCTCTTTAAGATGTGACTTATTTTATTAGTAAACAAAGTATGTCGCAACAAATGACTCCCTGGTGTCAAGTCATTTGAGTTTACTAAAATTAAAACTTTGAAACAGTTTCTGTTCATTGAAATAAAAAAATAGTTATTAGAAAAACTAAATGAAAAATTGAAACCTTGCCTCGGGAATAAAGTTTAAAGCACTTAAATTACAGCCCTAATTAACAAAAATAGAACTAAATAAAAAATATAAAATACCTTCAATACAATATGTGAGGGATAATCCACATTTAGCCGTGCGTTAAAGGGTTTTAATGCACGACTTGGAGGCGAACAGACCATGGTATAAAAATACATAACGAAGTGACAAAAGCATAAAATAAAATAGCTAAAAGAGTAATTTAAATGAAAATACACACAAAAATTACAGCTAATTTTAAATATTAGTCAAACTAAACAAAACTATAATATCTGTGCTGCCATATGAGAAATATGTGTGAAAGATATTTCCATCACCTTGTAAATGGTCTATCTCATTGCATTATTGCTTTATTTTATAACATTGATTTTGTTTGCTTTTGAGAGAAATAACACTGACAGCCAACCGTCATCTGACATGTTCAATCTTGTGAAATTCATTCTTCCTTCTCTATCAAATGTTCCACACTTATTATTCCTAGAACTAAACCAGCCAGTTCTCCAAACGTTTGTACGTTTACCCGTTATGACTCGAGAGTTCGATCTTAATCTGTCAAAATCAAACTCACACAAACAAGTTATCATTTCCCATCTTTCATTGCAATTTTCCACACGAGTGAATGATTGTCTTACGGTGTTTATTCCTCATCCAAGTTTGTATTTCGGTGTTTAAAACCACAGCAGTAAAGCCACACACATGCGGAATTCAGAATAATATCTAAGAAGGTAATCTTTGGCAAACCATCTTTCCTCGATCCCGTAATTGTGGACATTCCTTACCTGCGTGTGTGTGTGCGAAGCCCTATCCTCTTTCACCTGGCCGAGGAGATTTTAATGAGCTTCTGTGTAAAATAGAGCCATTATAGTCCTCACCGAAGCTTTGGCCACAAAACAGAGCGTTCTTTCATGTATAATCAGTATCCCTTTTTCTGTTACTCTTTTTTTCCAGGTTTCTCCCCTATTGTCTGTTCTCTGCGAGCTCTGGGACACTGAACATCATACTGCTTTTAAACATAGTCCTGCACCGCTTCGGGAATTTACACCGTTACTTTGCTCCGGACATCGACACAAGGTCAGCATCCAATGCATGTTTCTTCTAGATCTATTTTGTTTTGCCCAAAATGGAAAGCGTGTGTTTTTGACGTATAAGCGTTGTGTGTAAGAGCTGTTGTGATACTATACTGTGTGTCCACCAAGTGTGGTTTGACAAGTTTGTGGTTAACATGTATTTCGAAATGGGAAAAGAGGGGAGCGTAGAGCTTTTGAATGAACTATCGTGTGCCTGTCTGAGAAAATGTCAGCGTGTGAGCCCTGGGAGAGGATCTAATCATGCATCGGGCGGTCATCGGCTCATAATGACGCTTTCCACTCCTATATTCATGGATGTTAACCTCAAAACAAAAGACGGTGAATCCACATGAAGTCTTATTTTGGGAGTGTTACGGTGAATCAATGCTTTTGTATCACATAGTGAATTCGTTCTGAGCATCGAGATAATCCAGATCTATTAAAACACTCTGTGTGATTCGGGACAGGCCTGTCCCGAATACAGACAAGTGTTTCTCACCCTTGGGTTTGTAATAGGAAACAAACTTTGTTTTTGTAACAAAGGTATTGTTTTTGAGTCATGCGTATGGCATGTTTCACGAAAACTATGAGTGCTGTTTGGAGGGGGAAAAAACACACACCCTTAATAGCAACATCAGTTAAAGACTTTGCTTCGTGATGACAACACAGCCTGGGGCGAAGAAGGTGTACCTTAACGTGACTCCCCGCCGCCCCTCCTTGTCTGAGATGCATAAAAGGACCTGCTTTATTCCCACGAGCATTCAAGCAGCCTAACAGACCGAAGAACATTCCAGCGCTCTTTTTCACAGCAAGCCAAGAATCGCATCGGTGTCATGGCCTCAGCGGGGTTACAGATGCTGGGCATAGCCCTGGGTATCATCGGTTGGATCGGGGTGATCTTGGCGTGCGCTCTCCCCATGTGGCTAGTCACGGCATTCATCGGACAGAATATAGTCACGGCACAGACCACCTGGGAGGGAATCTGGATGACCTGTGTGGTACAGAGCACCGGACAGATGCAGTGTAAAGTCTACGACTCCATGCTGGCCCTCAGCTCAGACATGCAAGCGGCCCGTGCCATGTGCATCGTCTCTATCCTGCTGGGCCTTGTCGGAATCCTGCTGGCGGGCGCGGGAGGGAAGTGCACCAACTGCATAGAGGACGAGAATGTCAAATCCAAGGTGGGCATTGTTGCGGGAGTGGTCTTCATCATCGGCGGGGTATTGTGCTTGGTACCCGTGTGCTGGACTGCCAACACGGCCATACGGGACTTCTACAACCCTCTTACGCCAGGCTCAATGAAGAAAGAACTAGGGGCTTCGCTCTTCATCGGGTGGGGCGCTTCTGCGCTGCTGATTATTGCCGGCGCGATGCTCTGTGCCAACTGCCCACCTAAGGACCAATATGGTGTGAAGTACACAGCTCGACCTGGCGGAACTAAGGGCTATGTGTGAAGGAACCGAAGAAAACTCGTGCAAAGAGTGCCGTTTAAACAGCATGAGCAGCGCACGTGGCGCTTTGGTCAACGTTTGTTTTTGAACCGTTTTGTTGTAATTGGACGTGCATGTGAACGTTGTGTCCGGTTGAATCGGCAGTCAGCTGCCAGTGTCTGATGGGAGTGGTGAAATAGTCCGTATGTGTTCGGTCACAAATATGAACCGAGCAATACTGTAAACAACAGATCTGGAATGCAAATACGTCTTGATCATTTCTCCATGAGGATTTACAAACATAAGCACTTCCACTTTAGGAGGCGCTAGAACTTCTTTGCCAATACTGTAATGCTATTTTTTATAAAAAATGTAACACATTTCAACTGTAAGTATTTCAACAAATAAACTTTTTTAACAGAAACAGTTTTTTGTGCTTGATTTAATCAAATACGTTAGATATTAAAACTAAAACTGCAAGAACGTTTTGTGTCACACAATGCATACCATTGGAGTACAAAGTTCTTTTCACAGACCTCATCTTATGAATAAAACCGTACGCTGATCTGGTATACAACATCTGCATTTGGATTTTTCCAAAGAGAAAAATCAATGATTCATTTCAGTTTTTGAACATGAAATTAGTTTAGTGTTAATTCATAAAGGCTGAGATAAAGAAAATCTGTCTACATCAACAGCTGGGTGGGACCACATCTTTTCCTTCTGCGAAACCAAAATACATAATTGCATAATCCACCTTGCACTATGAGTGCCCGCGGCTCCTTTGACATATTGGAGTAATTTGTTTTTATTATTGAAGAGATTAAAGAGATATATGGCTTAACATGTCAAAAATGGCTTTGACTTGATACATGTGAAATGAAAAAAACTCACAGTATTCAAACTTAAAAAAAAATATTTTAACTCGGAGGCCGCCAAAATACTGGACCTGCAACCAAAACCTGACACGTTTTCCATAGATCTAAATATATCTGTAAAATATGAGAGTCTAACATAAGATCAGGGCCTGTATTAATGAAAAATCTTAGCGCAAACAGTTGCTCCTAGTGAAAAAATTCTAAGAAAATTCTTCGAAATTTGGACGTTTCCACTTTTCCTCAGAAAAGATCCTAGTAAAGAAAAAAGTAATTCATAAATCATATAAACCCTTAAAAGAGCTCTTAGGGTCCAACATTTTAGGAGAAGCGAGGAGGACTTTTAAGAGACGTAAGAGTGAGAAGAAATGTGTTGCACTGCATGACAATTTCAATATAATTTCTAAGGTCGTTCAGATTTTTTATTTTTATTGTTTTTTGTGTGTGTGTGTTCAACTTATGATCATCTTGGTTTTGGTGTTCTTCTAAAGCTGCTTTGATGCAATGCAAATTGTAAAAGTGGTATAATATATGTATATATTGCGTCTGTGTGATTACAGTAAAACAGGAAAAAAAACATGAGCAATTTCAAACTAACAACTCTTTACTTAAAAGCGCTCTTTTTTCCTATTTGGAACCAACCAATCACAGTCTTTAAAATACTGTGTCATCAATAGCAACGGGGTCAGCCCCGCATCCTCGCTTATATAAACGTGTTTGTCTTTTCCTTACTCAGAGTTGCTCTCATTGGTCCTGAAAAGTTTTAAAGCTAAAACTCCAACGTAGAAACTTTTAAGATAAATTAAGAGCGTTCTTAGAGGATTCCTAGAAACTTTAAGAATACGGGCCCAGGTGTTTAATACACATGGACAGTAGGTGGCGGTATGTCCGCTTGATACAAGCCGGCCTTACATAAAAGAAGAACGCGTTTTGCAGAAGAATGCATTTAATAATATATACAAATATGTTTGTATATTATATTCGCAATGATTTTTGGTTATTAATATATATGCTTGTATTGTTTCTGACCAACAATATTAAACTGCATGGAAAATAGACCAGATAGCGTCATTAATTTCCTTTGTATTGTTTTAGCATTGTTTATATATAAATATATTTATTTTAAAAGCACCTAAAAGCTACAGAAAACTGACTAGTGTGTCTGTGTTCAGTTTGGCTGCCTGTGCTGGCAACCCAGATGACTGCATCGAAAAAGAAAATGGCGGCCTCCTTAGGTTAAAATGAGCATTGCAATTATTAATGAAGAAGAAGAATGCAGAGATCTGCAAGAACGATTTCTCTCCGCTTTCATTATTTCCATGGCGCCATATTAACAGAGTTCATGTTAAGTACGTTGAAGATGGTTGAATATTTCAAACACATAAACTTTTTGCATGCAGCATGTTTACAAGAAAAAGGATAGAGAAAGTAATGGGGGCCGGTGCCCCAGTAGAGCTTCAGGTCTAGCAACGTCCCTGACAAATTGTAGTGCATATGTTATTACAAAAAACAATTAAATCATAATGTATTTTTCATTATTTTTTTTGCCAAAAAGAATATGTGCATTGTCTAATGCTGTTTTATATACAATGCCTGAGAAAAACAGTACATAAAAATACAGCCAATCGGAATAATTTTCAAAGATTAGAAAGAATTCAAAGAGAAAAGCCACATTTGCCTGCGTTGACAAGGCAAACTAAAAGATACAAGAAAACAGAAAGGCTGAATGACCTTCAAGTGTTGTTTTGTTTTGTCAGTAACTCTGAAGGTCATTGGTCTTGTGTTTATAGTATACGCTCACCATAAGGGTTCTTCATATAAACATTAGCTCAGGAAAGCCAAACTCCGCCTTTTCCAACTTTCTTATAAATACCAAATCATTGTGGTCGGCACATCTGTGGAAGTCGGTCATTGCAAAGGTGTCGTCTTTAATTGAACAATGTCTTCTCAAGGGCTTCAGATCATGGGTGTAGTCACAGCCCTTCTGGGTTGGCTGGGGGTCATTGCCGTGTGTGCTTTGCCCCAGTGGAAGGTGTCTGCCTTCATTGGTGCCAACATAGTCACAGCACAGATCATGTGGGAGGGTATGTGGATGAACTGTGTGGTACAGAGCACCGGACAAATGCAGTGCAAAGTCTACGACTCCATGCTGGCACTCAGTTCTGACCTTCAGGCCGGTCGGGCCATGATCATCGTCTCCATTTTGACCGGACTCTGTGGAATCGTCATTTCCGTGGCTGGAGGAAAGTGCACCAACTGTATTGAGGAACCAGCCTCCAAAGCAAAGGCGTGCATCGTTGCGGGCATTCTCTTCATCGTGTCCGGACTTTTATGTCTAATCCCGGTGTCATGGTCGGCAAACACGATCATCCGAGACTTCTATAATCCCTTGATGGTGGATTCCCAGCGGAGGGAGTTGGGAGCAGCACTGTATGTTGGATGGGCTTCTGCTGGCTTGCTCTTACTGGCAGGAGGAATTCTTTGTTGGAACTGTCCACCGAAGCACGATCGCATCTACAATCCTAAATTCACTGCAGTGAGAACCAGCTCTACACCGAGAGAATTTGTCTAAGTGGCACAAACGGGAGAACACTAAACTGTCAGTAATTATGCAGTTCATTTATACAATTTATAGAAATATTACTTTTTTCTATGCAATAGAGTAGTTTAACATATTCAATTTGTTTTCTCAGTCTTAAAAGATTGGGAAAAGAGATTATGTTGGATGTGTTACTGTATTATTTAAAGCACTACCTATAGTGATTAGTATTAGTTAGAACAAGTGTTACGTGTTTTACTGCCTTAATGTTCTTAATTATATTGTTAACAGATTTTTGTACTTCAATATAGACCCTTTCATTGGACGTGCACGCACATGACCTCCAGTTAACTTCCGGTTTGTGTTTGGAAAGTGTCTAATAACTTTTTTTATTTCATTTTTATTGATATTAATTTAAATTATTATTTTTTAATGCAATTGTTGTATTAAATTTGTTGAATTTTGTTGTATGTTCATTTTATTATGTAATTTATTAAATTATATTTTATGCATAAATAAATAATCTTTATTTTATAAATGTAATTCACTTCGGATAAAAGCGTTTGCCAAATGCTTAAATGTATTAAATTTGTTGAACGTGTCCATATGGTAAATTGAGACCTGGGGCTAGTTGCGTACACAAGGTAAGACTGTGTTTTAACATCTACCTGCAGACTAGCAGTAAATTAGGACTAATCAGTCTTACTTTTCCTTTTTCAACAAGATCAATTTACCTTTTTATGTTACTGACTTGAAGAAGTTATTACCAGTCTTGAAGAAAAATATTAACAGTGAGCAGTCTCTGAAACCTAATGGTTGATTTTGTAATCGCAGTCTAAACTCAAAATATCCAAAATAATCTACAGGCACTCTATTGTTTGAATGTGCACCGGAAGTTCACAATAGTGCGCATGCGCAGTAACGTTTGTTTGTGTTGTTAAGATGAAACCGTCTATAATTTATTGTAAAATGTATGCAAAATAAAAGGGAAAATGCATTTTGTATCATTCTGTAATTTTAATGTATATGTAAGTATGTATTTTTGTCAAAAAGCACTGTGATTAATAAAACAATTCTGACATGGCTTGCAGACTGTCGTGTATAGGTATCAGTTAATGGATAAATTGTTAATTCATTCAACTGTAAAAACTCTTGGGCCACTATGGATCTATATGTGTTCCGTGAAGATGCAAATGCAGTGTTTGCAATTAACAAGACTTTCAGCATTATGTGTAATCCTTAAGTCATCTAAATATGTTTTTTTGGTGGTGTTCATTTATTAAACACTCTTAAAAAAAGAAGTACTGGTGTGTAGCCTCTTTTCTGCCCCTTCCTACTTGGTCATCTTGACCTCGTATCTTTGGTACTACTGCCACCCGGGGGACAATATTAGGAACAATAAGTAATCACAAGGTATATCATTTTCGGCATTTATATTCATTTTTATTTCTGTCCGTTACCTAGGGACTTTTAAAAATGTCACAGTAATGAATATCACGAGATGATATTTCATTATTACTATCAATCAATATGTGTGTTCGTTGATACATAATGCGTGAACTTCTTCCATGGTCCCATACAAACCAATTTTCCAATTTGCCATATTGCTTTGGCATGTGGCAGACCCCTTGATAAGTAGCTTAGACTTCATTGCGAAGAGGCCGGAAACATAACTGTGGCGAGGGCAAGCTGGATGTGCCAGGTGGGCCTGATTGAAATATAATAGTGGCAAATAAGAAGGGGACGGGCTAATAAAAAGATGACATCATGTGAAACCTGATCGGCGGACACTGTTAAAACAACATGAGATGTCTGTATGAAGTATGGATGTCAGGTGTATATTTGTTAAATCACTTCAATTAACTCTGATTATCTGACTTTGTTGGCTCGAGTAAATAAAGTTTGAACTCTTGCCATCTGGAACTCTTGCCTGCGAGATATCTGTCTGCGTTGGACGGCCAATTCGCCACAATACCAGTCATCACACAGATTAAATCCCACAAAACATTAAAGCCAAAGTGAAGTATGGGTCTCTAGAGAACATAGAAGGGGCTTTTCAAAACAAGCATTCTCAACCATCCAATCAAAAAGGGAAAAAGCCCATTATTATTACTATTGGGCGTTTCAAATTGGGATGAGCATTTTCAACCATTCAATAAGAGAAGGGAATTGGGAATTGCCCACTTGAATTTTGCAAATCAGTTGAAGATGTTGAGAAACGCCCATTTTGTTCTGCAGATACCCCACTCTCGCCAAAGTTACTAGAGGCAATAATTTAGTAAATACTCTTATTGATGGAGTATATGTTCATATATTTACATCAACAGTTTATTAAAGTTCATTAGGTAGGCCTATTTTAATTTTATTTTGACATTTCAGGTTTCTAGCTAAATGAAACTTTGGCCAAACAGGTTTTGTATTTCGTCCTGCTATGGGGGTCAATGTGTGGCAAAATCTGCATTCTTCCAAATATCTTTCTCTGTGTTCATCAGAACAAAGAAATGTTTACAGATTTGCAACAAATCGGAGGTGAGTAAACGATGACAGACTTTTTGAAGGATCTCTTTAAAGACTCTTTGGAATGTTGTTCAGCCGGATTGACCGGGAAGACAATTCCTACACAAAACTCCTCCCTGCGATGATGTAGCCTATGTCTAACAGGCAATTACTTCCTGCTTGTTTGTCACACATGTATGGGATGAGACAGGACCAACAGCTGCTTTGAGTTTTGACAACGGCAGCAGCTTCAACATGGGAAGGATTGCTAAAGAGGTTTCCGGTCAGATCCTGTGCTTCATCGGATTCGTTGGCATATGCATCTGTTGCGGCATTCCCCTGTGGCGTGTCACTACGTACATCGGCGCCAACATCGTCACGGCTCAAATCATCTGGGATGGTTTGTGGATGAACTGCGTAATCCAGAGCACAGGACAGATGCAGTGTAAAGTCCAAGACTCAATAATGCAACTGACGACGGACTTGCAGGTGGCCCGTGCCCTGACAGTCATCGCAATAGTGGTCGGCTGTGTCGGAATGCTTTTGACGTTTGTGGGTGGACAGTGCAGCAGTTGTCTGAAGAGAGAGAACTCCATGGCAAAAGTCCTCATCCTGGGTGGCATCCTCTGCATTGTAGCCGGAGTCCTTTGCCTCATCCCTGTCTGCTGGTCATCGGCGTTTACCATCGCAGATTATCAAAGTACTCTCACCATCCAGACCCAAAAGCGGGAGCTTGGGGCATCCATATACATTGGTTGGGGTGCTTCAGGGTTTCTTCTGTTTGGAGGGATCATTTTATGCACTGCCTGCCCACCAAGAGATGACATGTATCCAAATTACCCAGGCATGTACACCTATCAAGCACCTATGTACGGACCTCCGGGAGCTTACGGACCTCCCAAAACATATGCACCTAGTGTTGCGTATACTGGAACAGGGACTTATGTCCCTAACAAACCTAATTACTCAGCTGATCCAGGACAATATCTTTGACGGACATCCGTTCAAATATAGTGAATGTAAACTTTTACATGTAAACTGTATCAACATCAGTGTTTAATTATATGAAGTACTAAACACAAGTCCTATTTTTGAAGTTTTTTTTGCTAAACTCTGAACGGAGTTAATGTGGGAAGACTTGTTTGTCCTCTTTTTTACTCGTCATTCCAGTTGTTCTACTGCTAAAGATGTTGTCATGCTACTGACCTTCAATGTGTACATACTACAGTGCTATGTTTCAACATAGTCAATGATTTTGGTGTCTGCGTATACTGTTGTGTCCTTCACGCAAATCATGTTTGTTCGATGTCCACAAAAAGAATGTAACTTTTTAACACAAAATGGGATTCATTTATGTATATTAAAGCATATATTTTGCAATATCATACATGTTGTGTTGTTTGTTTCCCCTTCATTTCTTGAACGAAACCTATTCTTAAAAAAATGCTGAATTATTTCAACACACATTTGGGTAAAATATGGACATACACAACATTTAAATGTACCTAAAAGAACCAGGTTAGCTGGGCTAACATTGAACCACTGCTTTCCCTAGATGACCTTTCTATTTCTATTACATGTTTGGTATCTAGTTGCACGCTGAGAGGCATCTCATCGAAACTAGCCAATGAACCTACATTCCCCATTGAGGAATCTTGTCAGTCCTGAAAATTTACCTTAACCTGGTTTCAGGTCCATCTGACTGGGCGGTAACTCCACCCTCTTGAGAGCACCTTAAATCTGGGAGAGGAAGAAACAGAACTCATTTTCTCCAATTTACAGAAGAGGTAGCATTTCCTAACTGCAGAAGTCAACCCAGCGAGACTAAAATGGTGTCCACATGTCGACAGATCCTGGGCCTTTCCCTATCCATGCTTGGTTTCTTGGGAAGTATCGTGGTTTGCGCCCTTCCGATGTGGAGGATGTCAGCATTCATTGGAGCAAACATCGTGACTGCCCAGATCATTTGGGAGGGCTTGTGGATGACATGTGTTGTACAGAGCACAGGACAGATGCAGTGCAAGATTTACGATTCGCTTTTGGCTCTACCCCAGGACTTGCAAGCTGCTAGGGCACTTGTGGTCATCGCCATCATCGTCTGCATCTTTGGGCTCCTCCTGGGGATTGCTGGTGGAAAATGTACCAACTTTGTGGAACAAGAAGACACAAAGGTGAAAGTTGCCATTGCCAGTGGTGTCATCTTCATTGTTGCTGGAGTGCTGCTCCTGGTGCCTTTATGTTGGTCTGCTAACACCATCGTAAGGGACTTCTACAATCCTGTGCTCTCTGATAGCCAACGGAGGGAGATGGGAGCTTGTCTTTACATTGGGTGGGGTGCTGCTGCTTTGCTGATTCTTGGAGGAGGTATGCTGTGTAGCTCCTGCCCGCCCAAGGAGGAGAACTTTGCGTACAAGTATTCTCAGCCACAATCCATTACCAACAGCAAAGCCTACGTCTGAGCCATACAGTGCTGTAACACAAAGACTCTCACTTTGCGAGATTCTTCATTCAGAATGCCTCTTCATACCAGATCCGTCTAGTTCTCTACTCTGAGGGGAAATGTGAGATTACATGTTTGAAATGGCAAAGGCTATTTACAAAGAGTTTGCGGTAGGATTATAGAAAGATGTTTTTATAATGTAATGAAAGAAATCAAACAGGTATCTTTAATCACGGTATTTCAATTATTTTTATTTACGTCTGATTTGGGCAACAGGAATAGTCCCACTTATAAATGAAAGTCTAAAACTGTATGCCTAAAATTGTATACATTGTGTACTATCCTATACCTGAAATTTACTGTTTTTTTCTACATTCTTTGTTAAATATTTGTGCTGCAACTGTTGTATTAAAACAGATAAACAGCTTGTTACCACTTCATTTAAAGCATCTTGATGCATCTAAACGATAACTTTGTTTTTAAAGAATGTATTTATTTAAAAGGTTTTGTACACTTTTAAAAGATATCTGTAAAAAAACTAAAATTTCTATAAACTGAAAAAAACAGAAATATAGCATAAAATATTTTTCCTGTAAAATGATAAGATATGAGGATATATATAAAAAAATTCACTGTGTTTCTTGTAAATTTGTTGTCTTTTTCTGTAAATGTATGGTTTTTATCGTATTTGCTTAAATAAACTGAATTTTCTGGCAGCTGAGGGTGCCAGAAATAAACTGTAAAATAAATGTGCAGTCTTGTCAGTTCTCAATTAACAGTTTCTGTAACTCTATGGTATTTTGGACGTTTATCAGAAATACATTGATACATTGAAAAAATCTGTTAAAAATACAGTAAAATTCATTTTTTTACATTTTCTGTGGAAAACCTGTTAAAAATAACCGAAAAATTCTTTAAAATTCCAGTTTTCGTATAGTGTAGTCAGATGGATCGAATATGCATTATATACTGTATATGGGTATATTTGGCATTCGCCAAGGGTCCCCGCCAGCAGGGTCCTGATGAGCCGCTGTGCATTTAGTAAATGTTGTTTGCCAATAAAATCGAAGTTCACATGATCCTGTTTGTAGTTTATTGTAATTCATTGTTATAATAATATCCATACTAAGTTTTGGGGAAAGAACTAGTGGTTAAGCATAGTCATCGCATATTCTAATATTACCAAATAAGGTTCAAATATTTTAAAAACTTGATTATTCTAAGTAAATTAAATGTGAAAATAACTGGTTTTATCAAGTTAAAATGATTTTGCAGTAGGTGTTCTAAACTTCTTGAAAGTTACCCATTAGACTCATAGACTTGGGTTGGCACATGGGCGTTGGCTCATTGAATGGCGCATTAACAACTTTTTACAGTGACATCTTTTAGGTCATCAGACAGTTGAGGGAAAAATCCATTTGGTGAACTTTTACATGGTCCAAGGTGATTCATGTGATAGAAACCAAACTTCATCAACCTTATTTTAAGACACTGAAGATGCCAAATTGCAAAAAGACGTATCTTGAACAGTGTTGACATGATGAGGCAATGCATTCATGACGAAATCTGTAAAACCATAGCTTTATTTTTGATTCATGCAGAATATGTACTTAACTGTTCTACCAAATCCTTATTGAGTCATAATAAATGTCCAAAACACTGTCCAAGGATCAGTCACTTATTTGCATATCTTTTAGGCTACTTCTCTTTTTTTCCTCTTTTTTTTACACATTTTGAACGTAAACATAGCATGTCAAGAGTTAGCAGTTCGAATGCCTGTTTGTACACATAGGGTCAAGTTCAGTCAATCTTTAATTCTGGTTTTGTTGTCTGACAAAAAATTTGTGAATGAAAAAATTGTATTTGCATTGTAGTGTATTTCCACTGCAGTATGTGTATATATATATATATAAGTGAATACCATTGTATTTTGTCCCACTATGGGAGTCAGTGGTGGGCAAAATCTGTCTGGTTATAAGCATTCTTCCAAATATCTTTCATTATTTATTCAATATTGTTCATTAGAACAAATACATGTATACAGATTTGAACAACTGGAAGGTCAGTAAATGATAAAAGGCTTTTCAGTTTTGGGGGAAGTGCCCCTTTGAAGTGAATGATTATGTATGTGAAGGGCTTCTTTATTGTGTAAACATTCGTAAAGCAGTTTGTTTGTCCTAGTTTGTGTATTACTGTTAGTATAAATACTACATGATTGTGTGTGAACAGTGCTGGGAACAGTGTGGGCAAGCATGGTATCTGTTAGAGACGTCTGTGTCCAGAGCATCTCTATGTTATTATCCATTCCTGAGGTGTATGGCCTTCGGTTAGAGAATAAAATCTCATCACGGTAAACGAAGTCTGGTATTGAATGTGTTTTGTTATTGAAATGCCACACGAATGCAATATGTTTTGTGGACCAAAATGTATTGACAAAAATACTCTTAAATAAGTATTGTTGTTTTACTGATGTAACGGAACGAACCACACCTGCACAAGGCAGGCTTCGAACCGAGTCGTTCCGGCATGGGAGTCGGGCGCTCTAGCGAGGAGGCTAAAGACCGCAGTCTCTAGCGAGTCCTTGAGGCCGAGGAGTGAGGTTTACACACTGCACAGCTCTACACTAGCTTGCCTCTGTTACATTGAAACTGTGCCCTTTTGTTTCACATCCTCCCAAACTGGTTGGACAAGGTGTCAACGGCGATACTAACAAAGGCGTTCGTCTAAATAATCAAACGTCATGTGACTTGGAAACACATTTGTCATAAAAAGTACCGTGCTTTGAAAGGACCGAAACAAAAACATCCAGTGTTAACCAGTATTCGGCTGTACTTCTGAGAACTGTTCCTGTTGTGCGTTCCTTGTTGGAATTTGACAAAAGGTCTGTAAACTGATCTCGCATGTTTAAAACCCTTTATTGTCACAATCAAATAAGACCTCGGAAGGCTGCTATTCCCCCAGTTTGCACAGATATTCTCTCGGAAAACACGCTTTCTGAATCCAGACGGTTTACCTTTAATGTACTTAAGTTCATTTAAAAAAAGCGAATCTGAAAAGCCGGTTCAGATATTGAAATGGCGTCAATTGGCATGAGATCGCTGGGTTGTATCCCGGCTCTGTTCGGCTGGGTTGGGGTCATTATCGCGTGTGCCCTACCCATGTGGAGAGTGACAGCCTTCATTGGTACCAAAATTGTGACATCTCAGATTTTCTGGGAGGGAATCTGGATGAGTTGCGTGGTGGGGAGCACCGGACAGATGCAGTGTAAGGCGTACGACTCCATGCTGGCGTTGAGCCCTGACATGCAGGCTGCTCGTGCCCTGATGGTGATTTCCATGGTGGTGGGCATCGCTGGTATTCTCATGGCACTCGTCTCGGCGAAATGTACCAACTTCATCGCCGAGCAGGACGGGAAGATAAAAGCATCCGTTGCTGCTGGTGTGGTTCTGATCATCTCGGGACTTCCATGTCTCGTTGCTGCGTCATGGACCGCCGCCGTTATAATAATTGACTTTTACAACCCCCTGTTACTGGACGCTCAGCGCAGGGAGCTGGGCGCTTCACTTTTCCTTGGCTGGGCCGCAGGACTCTTTCTGGTTCTGGGAGGAGGGCTGCTTTGCAGTTATTGTCCACCGAAGGAGAACGACACAGCATCTGTCACAAATAACCTGTAAAGATGACAAGACCCTCCAGTGGGGATGACTCTCTTCCCAGTCATACCGCACCAGTGTCACCGTCCCCGACGCCTCCAAAGACTTACATCTAAACTGCGTATTCATTCAAATACTCCTTGACTATTGTAGGCCAGCATGCGTCTACTTCATTCATCTTCAGATAATGTCGAGAGGTTGCAAAGTGTCCTTTAATGGAAGTAGAGAAACCTAACATTTTGTGGTAGCACAAACATTTTCTTACACTTACTTCATTTTTTTTCTCCAAATTTCTTAACTTGCTTGCTTTGTGGACTGAACGCTTTTGTATATTTTACTGTACAATCGTTCAACGTTGTAGCACTTCTCATATAATTTCATTCCCAGGATGAATCACTTTATTGTATTCTCACTTTTGTAAGTCTGCTAAATTCACGACAAATGAAAAGAATTACATATTGTATTGCTTTTTACCTCCTATTTTTGAATTGCTTGCCCATTTAATTGTATTGTATAACATTAGGCCAACGATTGTTCAGAAGCTCGTCTTTTCATGCAAATTAAACAGAACTTAGTTTGCTTAGCAGCATTCCTTCCCACTGAATGTCCGACTGCCATAGGAAGTTTTCATACACAACACTGAAAACCTGTTTTTCAGGAATACCCACTGACATCACTTATTCAAACATATCACTCGTGCTCAAGAAAGTGACAAGAAGAATTATGGGTGATGTCATATTAAACTCTTCTCAACAAAAAAGAAACGACGTTCAAACTTTTTAATGACAAATTTAATCAAATACATTTTAGACTAGGCTTGGCAATAATGACAAATTCAATGTTTATTTCCTTTCATAAAAGGTACTTAACAAAGTTTCGCAGCAGGTTAACTTACTAAAGTTTTGATTACATAATATTTTCCTATTAGTACTGTTATAAGTTTGATTAAACTTTACTTTGAGATTTAAAATGAGCAAGAAGAAACTGGTCTGATTGCTGGCATTAGCACATAAACACGACAAAAGCAAAGTACATTCTTCCTCATTGTTTTTGTTTTGATTTCTAGTAAAAGATATTTAAAACTTAACGATACATTTACACAACGAGAAAAGTGTCCTGCGATATTTGATCTTGTTTTACGAAACAAAATATAAGGACTTGGTATGTTTATGTTTTAACAAAATTTTCCATTAAATCTTCAGTAAGTTGCTGGTAACCCTGCTACAAAACTACAGCAAAATTTTACAGTTTATTAAAAAAATCTTAAAGAAAAATCGTTATTTATAAAAGTTATTTGCTGTCAAAACAAGCCACGAAGAGATACGTCACACAGAAAGAGAAAATATGACAGCCAGTTTCATTCTGGGTGAAACACTTGCTGCATCAGTTAAAGTCCCAGTGAAATGCCTATTTTTTCATGAAATATTGCAGCTTTTATTGTAAATAGTTGATCAATGTGGTTCGTTCTCTTTTTAAAAATCGTGTCGCCTCATAATCTTAAATTAAAATCTAAAAACGCACTTCCTTCCTGTAATGACTATCCATGTTTGACGGCTTGGGCGGACACAGTTGATCATAGCATAACTTGTTAACTCCTCCCCTTCCTGTTCACAGAACTATAGTGTGGTTCTCTGTTCTCAATCTCTCTGGCTCTCATTTTTATGACAAAGCGTAATGAAAGCCCACTTGTTTTCTTCAAAATTCTGTTGACCCTGAACACTCTGACCCAAACTCTCCTCTATCCCAGCAAAATGTTTTTAAATTGCAGACTGCTAATATTACAAAAGCACTTGGATATAAAATGTTGATATGAGAAGTTTTCCTAAAGACCTTTGTTTTCTGTTTAAGGCGCCCTCCATGGCTCTGCAGGTCTTGGGAATCACTCTTTCGATGATCGGCTTTGCGGGAACCATTATCATCTGTGCCTTGCCCATGTGGAAGGTAACTGCATTCATCGGCACAAACATCGTGGTGGCGCAGGTCTTCTGGGAGGGACTGTGGATGACCTGCGTTCACGAGCGCACAGGCCAGATGCAGTGTAAGATGTATGATGCTCTGCTGGATTTGGATCCGTCCTTGCAGGCCGCACGTGGACTAGTGGTGACCACAATGGCATTGGCTTGCCTGGCTTTCCTTATCTTCCTAGTTGGAGCCAACTGCACCAACTGCCTAGATAACCCGCGCGCCAAAGCACGCATCGTAGTGGTCTCTGGGATAACCTTTATGCTTTCTGGACTGACTACCGTGATACCCGTGTCTTGGACCGCCCACTTCATTATCAGGGACTTTTATAACCCCATAGTCCACGAAGCATTGAAGAGAGAGATGGGGGCAGCCCTCTATGTTGGCTGGGTAACTGCAGGGTTGCTGTTTATTGGTGGAGCCGTTCTCTGCACAAGCTGGCCATCGGAGAGGGTCAACAATTCACCAAGATATACCGTAGCAAAAGCCGGCACCCACAGCAGCTATGCCATAAAAAACTATGTTTGAAATGCAGGATACGCCACTTTAGATAGATGGAGAAACTGTTTCAAATGCTGAATGTGGATTCAATTTTCTTTTCAAGAAAAGTACTTTTATTGTTGACATTTCAATTGCGTTTTCAATTTGATAAAAAGATGTATTGAATAAACAAGTTTTTTCGTTTCTTTTCTGTGTATATACCTGTATGGTTTGGCTTTTAACTCCGTCTGTTCATACGAAAAGCCAAACGGTTCACGATGAGCCTGGAGCATTTTTGCGTTACTGACAACATAACACATACTGTACATGCCGACACAATTACCTCAAGCAATGTGAATCCGCCTTAAAAATCAAGTTGCAAAATGCAACACAAATAAAAAAATTATTTACGTTTCATTGAATAAAATCAAATAAAGTTAATTTAACTTTTTGTAAACAGCACCATACCCCAAACCACATCAAAACAGTCGCAAATAGCAAATAGTATTTTCTTGCCAGACTCACACAGATGCGCTGAAAAAACGAAAAAAGTCAGAATTGTGAGATTAAAGTCATTGCAAGAGGAATGTTGAATTACACTCACCTAATTGGGCATCGTTTAAATGCCACGGCCTACCTGAGCATTGTTTCTGACCATGTCCATCCCTTTATGACCACCATGTACCCATCCTCTGATGGCTACTTCCAGCAGGATAATCCACCATGTCAAAAAGCTCGAATCATTTCAAATGGGTTTCTTGAACATGACAATGAGTTCACTGTACTAAAATGGCCCCCACAGTCACCAGATCTCAACCCAATAGAGCATCTTTAGGATGTGGTGGAACGGGAGCTTCGTGCATCCCACAAATCTCCATCAACTGCAAGATGCTACCCTATCAATATGGGCCAACATGTCTAAAGAATGCTTTCAGCACCTTGTTGAATCAATAGCACGTAGAATTAAGGCAGTTATGATGGCGAAAGGGGGTCAAACACAATATTAGTATGCTGTTCCTAATAATCCTTTAGGTGAGTGTATCTTCATAATGCTGTTTCAATGCAAGAAATGCATGTGAAGAATTTGACACCGTAAATCCGGATTTAGAACATGACAATACTGATGTGTGAGGTTTTTGCTTTTAAATAACTATAGTAAATAATGTCACTTAAATTGAAGGTTTACTGAAAATAACAAAGCAAAATTCCAACGGTTTCACTGCACTTACCAGAAGAGCTCCACAGTAGACCATAACAGTTTTTAAAAATTGTTCTTAAAAGGTTCTTCACACCGATGCCAGAGAAGAACCATATTTGGTTCCACAACAAACCATTCAGCCAAAGGTTCTTTAAAGAAGCATCTCTTTCTTACTTTTTTATGATCTGAAAAACCTTTTTCACCACAAAGAACCTTTTGTGAAACAGAAAGGTTCTTTAGATGTTGAAGGTTCTTTATGGAACCATGTAGACAAAAAAGGTTCTTCTATGGCATCAAAGAACCTTTTGAAGCACCTTTAAGAGTGTATGACCAATAACTGGAATTTCTGTAATGATTTCTAATAGTTTTTTTATCAGTGTGTATTCAGCAAAAGATCTGTTTATATTAGGCTATTTTAATTGTGCTTGAAGGTGCTTTTGAGGCTGTTGAGGGTGTTTTCAAAAGCATGTACTCACACCAGCAGATGGCCTCAGTGTTCCGTTTTTCATATTGATATGCTGAGGTTAGTTCAGGTAGGTTGAGGTTTCAAAGATCAAAGTTGCTTTCATCATGTAGCATGCTCGCTTTGAGCTTTAATACTGTTTCAGCTGCCTCAGGGGGATACATGGTTTGGTATACGTGCTATTATTCAATGTTTAAGTTGATACCTTTAAGGGGACAGTCTCATCACATTTCTTTATAAATTCCATTACCCTATACAAAGTATTTAATGTTGTTATTAAAACAAAACCCCAACATATAAAGTTAGGCCTGACATGCCCATACACTTGTCCTACAACGTATGATGAGCTACACTATAAAAAAAATCAGTATACTGGAATGATAGAAATATACTGTAAAATATTTTTTTCCTGTAAAATTATAGGATATTGGGATATATATTAAGTTGTTTGCCCATTTTACTTGTTTATTTGTTGTATTTTTCTGTAAATTTATAGTTTTTGGCTGTATTTCAAGTGTAAACTGTAAAAAAAATATTGTTAAAAGAAAAAAATGATTGCAGCTGGGGCACCAGAAATAAATTGTAATTTAACATGTTTTCCCTGTAAAATGTAATATTTTCTTGTAAATGTTCAGTCTTATCTGTAAAGACTGTTTTAAAATACATAAAAAATCTGTAAAAACAGTAAAATTTCGCTTTTTTTATTTGAAATATAACAGAAATTTTCTGTAACATTAACTTTTCTAACTGTGCATGTACAGTATGACTATCATATCTAATCTTTAAAGATTAAACTAATCTAGAGACTAGAGAAACTAGAGATTATAATTAATATAGATCCAGTATGAACTGATGTTGCATTTGGAAAAAGCCACCCAAAAAACTTCATTATTATCAAGAAAACATATATGACTCATTCTTCAAAGAGTTGCAAATTCAGGTGAAAAAATATAAACCTCATACAAATCGAGGTTGAAACTCTGCACATTACAAACCAGTGTCTAACATTATTAAACGACTGATATCACATTGACACTCTGCACAGACTTACTTGACAGACTTGAACGTCAGTAACTCTAATATTATTAACTTAAATAACTAATATCGTGTTGACACTCTGCACATTATAATATTATTAATATGCCAGCGTCAGTAACAAATATAAACCACAATGACCTGTATCGCATTGCTACTCTGAACATTGTGATACTGTATTTACCCATAAGCACAAACTGTGATTTTAACTCTCATTACTAAATATAAATATGAGTCTTGCACATTATACACATTATAATAGTATAAAGAATATGCTTAAATTAATAGTTGACCATTCCATAAAATGTATTATACTAGTACTTATTTCAGTGAGCTTCTTTAATGTACATTGCATTATATATATATAATTTTATATTAATTATAATGTATGTTAAGCTGCTTCGCAACAATGACACTTGAGAGAAGCGCTATACAAATACATTTGACTTTGAAAAAGGTGAAAGTTTCTTTTTTCCTTTAAGACAGTCGTCTGTTGTCATCTCCTCTCCAGTGCTTACCATTTCTCTTGAACAAAGACTTTACCTTATAGTTAAAATTTTACTATGGATGTAACAAATTATTTCATATAAAATAATCAGTTGAATATGATCTGATGACCTGAACATAAGAAAATCCCCAAATTACAGTTTGTTTTTATACCAAGAAGTTTGGAAATGACACACATACAGGTTTTTTTCTGACTTTACAGCAGTTTTCTTAGGTTACAGGTACATAGATTAAATTGCCTCATGTTTTATAACACAATCTTTATTGGTTTTAGAACATCTACGATGAAAAACAAAATTAAATAACATAAAATTATACATACAGTAAATATAAGAATGTAAGAAAAAATAGGGAGGGGAAAATGACGAGATCACAAATATATACAAATATAACTATAAACATCGCCTATATCCTTGGTACACAGTGGAAATTCAGTATTATGCAGCTTTACACAGAAAGTATAACATGTCTTCCAAAAAGGTCCATATTTTGAAAACCTTTTTTCCCTTTAACATTGTATGTAAGTTTGTCCAAAGCTAGTGAGATCATTCTTGTAACCATTGTTTAAAAAAAGGCCTTTTTGTATTTACTGTAAACCTAAATGTTCAAAATAATCAAACAGATTAAGATTAAACTTAATTTTATAAAAAAAGTTCTACTTACTCAAATATTTCAAGTTCCTGAAACACGTTTTCACTTTTGAGTAAAGTATAATGCTCATTTTTGATTACTTTGAAGTTTTGACTAAAACTCAAAAAATGTATTTGCTTCTTGTTCAATTTACTTTATTTAAACATGTTAATTCAACACAATTGGTCAAAACAAGGATTTCTAATTCCCAGCATGCTTTGCGTCAGACTGCATTTGGAGAGTAAATAAAAATACAGATGATTATCTTTTATGTTTTAGTAAGGTTACTTGTTAGTGTTTAATGTTCAATTCTCTTATATTTAGAAGAGTTTGATATCTTTTTCAGTTTTGTGGTAACCAGTGTTTAGAAGAGTTTTTTTTTATCAAGTGTCTGCGAAGCTACAATTCACCTGTAACATGTGTTATGTCACCAGTGAGCAGTAACTGTGCTAATGCCAATTCTGAGATCAGTCTCTTCTTTCTCATATTTAGACTAAGGAATATGCAAAATAAAGAAACTTAAAGAATTTAAAATAAGTTCTGTGTAAAATAAATTAAATGAAATATCAAAGTCGCACTAACTAAGATTTGGTAAGAACTTTAACTTAACAGTTATCAAAAATGTGAAGGTTCTGCTACTTAAACCATTGCTTTAACAACGCAAGGTTGTGGGTTCGATCCCAGGTGATTGTATATACCTAAGTATAAATGTATAGGATACAACAATGTAAGTCGCTTTGGATAAAAGCATCTGCCAAATGCATAAAAAAAAGATTGCAGTTTGAAATATAACGGTTGCTTGCTCAGATAAAACCTGAAATAATAAACCTCAATGAAGTATGCTGTGAGTAGTTAACAGGCTTGTTTGAGGAGTTTGTTTTCAAATCGCTCTCGCGGTACTTTGATGTTATCTGCCTGTCAGTTCTTGTGGCGCCGCATGAAGTCGAACAAGCCTATACATACTATTTTCATTTTGGGCGGGTGAACCACCTTTAAATATAATGTGTTTGCTGACAGGTAAACTCTCTCACCCCCATAAACGTTTTAGCAAAATGGCCGGCAAAACAGTAAATGAAAGAAAACTAAATTAAAAAGTGCAGGAAGTAATAGTGTATACTGTCACTAAAAATAAAACGTTATATGATAAAAAATAGTTTTATTATATGAATAAATAAGTGACAATCCACAGCTAGCCGTGTGTTAAAGGGTTTTAATGCACGACATGGAGGCCAAGAACCACGTTGCTTCCGCAAAGTCTGTTAAAATCCTTTAACGCCCGGCTAGCTGTGGATTATTCCACTTATGACATCATTAGCCAAGTTAAAGCTTTTACTGATGTTAACAGTGTAATTTTAGATCAAACAGGTGAACATTTCATCAGTTCATTTCAAATGTAATCAAACTGACTGGAGCTAACCGTGCGTTAAAAGCTTTTAATGCACACCTTCCAGCCAATCAGATTCAAGTATTCAAATAGACCATGGTATAATGTATTATTATATAATCAATTTATCTTCAACTTGAATGTTAAAGTATTTTTCAAAATTGTGGCATTATTTTGAGTTGGGTAAGTGATTATATCCAACAGTAATTTTGACTATTTTAAATTGTGTTTAATTATTAGGAATTCATATGATTTTATTTTTACGTTTTAGTACGATATGCATTCGCGCACTTGACATTATGTTTGGGTTTTGACATAAGTATTGTGTTAATGTAATAATCGTACGTTTTTGTACGATTCGCATCGTACCAATTCATAGGAATTGTCGTGTCAAACTGGTGAGCAGTTGATGTGTATTCCACAGATCCCATTTCATGTTCGATCATGTGACAAAGTTGTTATGAAACCATGGAACAAACACAGAAGGATAAAGTGTTAACGGCAGTGTGACCCCACCCACAGCAGGAATGCAGTACAGCTAGTTTCCACACTATCAGATGCTTGTGCTCGTCTTCGCTGAATACACAAAAACATGGATATAAAAATTGAACTTTTTAGCTTCGGAGTGGCCAGTGCAGGCTGGTTTTGCACCATTCTCACAAGATTTCTGCCCATGTGGAATGTAAGTGGAATGGTCGACAACACCACTACGACACTTCCTTTATACTGGGATGGAGTTTGGCTGAGCTGGCAACATCACAGCACTGGAAGACTGCAGTGCACTTTTTATCAGTCTCTCCTGTCTCTAACCGAGCATTTCACCACCTGGAAAATCCTCCTCGTCATTTCCATAGGAGTTGGATTTATTGCCATGGCAGTTTACCCTGTCGGATGGATAAGATATCCCAAGAATGTACATTTCAAAGTAGCTTCCGGGCCGGCGTTTGTATTAGGTGCACTGGTTTTACTGGTGGTGCTCTCCTGGGCTACACATTTAACAGAGGGGGATGTGGACATAAGAGTTTCACTGACACGGAAATGTGCCGCAGGGATCTTCACCGGCTGGGTGGGTACAGCACTGCTTTTGGTGGGTGGTGGAGTGCTGAGCGCTATTTGCTGTAAAGAAGTCCGGAAGCAAAGACAGGAAAGGAGACCAGCACAGATTATAGAGCCAGGGGTGCATGATCCACTCAACACCATAAACAGTATTGGATTTATACAAACTCCTCTTCCTCAATGACTTTTATATGGCTATGTACCTACTGCATATATTTGTAGATTTATTTATGTACTTTAGTGTAAATGTGAAAAAGTCTGTTGTTCGGTCTTTTGAGAAATTGTCAAGAATTATTGAAGTGTATATATTCAAAAGACAATCATGTGTAATGTTGAATGTGTTTTTTTAGAAAAATATAAAATAACCTGATTTCCTGATTAAGGGTTTAGCAATTTAAATATTGTTGACTTATTGGCCAATATTTGGCCATAAGGGGTGTGACTGCTTGATGTTTAAGTAAGGTGAGTCCATAATTTACATATTTTACTTTGTAGAAGCCTACTTCAATTCTTTTATTTTATATTATTTTATTTTACAGTCCACCACAAGCACTGTGTTCAAATATGGTTCTGAGCTCAGCCTCTTTAAGGGTTTCAAATGCAACTCTTTCTTATTGTTGCAATTGGAGATGGAAAGTGTTCAAAAACTAGTAAAAAAAGTTACAATCCTATTTACTCTCTACATTGCTTGTTAGTAGAACAGAGGGTTTAAAGAATATAAAAGATCTATTATAAAATGCAAACTGAGTAAATGTTGTTTATAAATGTGGTCCGTTAAAGCCCAAAATTGTTTGTTTACCTTATGTGATATTGTTCAATTATATGGTATAGATTCGGGCATTGTCCTGCCTGTACATGGAGCACTCGGCTACTTATATTTCAAATGGCTAGAAATACTTCATCGGAGGGCCATAATGAGTGGAATTTTTGTTGTATTTGCACATTATTTATTGTATAATAATGACAAAAACGATGTATAAAATAAAGAATTTTCAGTTTTAAAATGTGTTTTAAATGTTCAAAATTTGTTTTGTTTAAATATCTCTGTGTGTGTTCTTTATATTTTAAATAAGAAAAATGTATTTTTCAACAACTAAACCTATTTTAAGATACCCTGTTTGGATTGAATCTGTTCTGTTGAAGACAAAAGGAGACATTATGAAGAATGTGGGACAGCAAAAAGTTCTGGGGCAATTTTGACTACAATTGTATTTTGTCCTACTATTGGAGTCAATGGGTGGCAGAATCTGTCTGGTCACAAGCATTCTTCCAAATATCTTCCTCTGTGTTCATCAGAACGAAGAAATGTATACAGATTGGGAACAACTCAAAAATGAGTAAATGAAGATAGAATTTGTATTTTTTGGGTGAAGTATCCCTTTAATGTAACGTTGTACAGTTAAATTCATTGATTTAAACATAACAGCCTTTAGGTAGTAAAAGATTGATTTTCGTATTTGATATATTTGATTTTGAATAAGTGATTTATTCTAACAATAATATTTGGTACTTTTGAACAGTTTTCATGTTTTTAAAACAATGTATTAAAACAATAGTTGCATTACATTTGTTTGAAAATATCAGTACTGATCTACCCGTAAAATGCTATTTTTTATCAAAAGCATGATTTGTGTTTGTTTTCCTTTTCATTGGTGTTATGAAAAGCTTTGCCTGCAGCTATTACCCGCCTATATTTACTGTTCATTTCCTCCCTTTAACCTGATGTACAAAGGCAACTTGAAACACAAGCCACAGATAATTCCTGAGCTCTTCAGCCTCTGTGAAAAGGTGTTGTGAGGCGGTAATGTGTGATCGCTGCATCTGTCATCGCCGATGAGTAATGAACAGACAAAAGACTTTTGTCACATGTCTTGTCCACATGTTTCAGTCTAAGAACTGGGTTAGAGGTTTTAAACACCACTCTTATGAACATAGTTTCCCGTAGTCAGGGGCGGACTGGCCATCTGGCCGCTAATGTATGGGGCCCGAACGGACGCTTAGGCCGCTCAGTCGGACATACGATCACCAGATCCACAAGAGGGCACTCTCCCGATCACCCGGAGTGCCACCGTTACACACTACACTTCCCATAATCCACTGCTAGACTCATTATGTTGATTACTCTCACCTGTGTCTAGTTTAGCTTCTTACTTTTTTCTACATAAACTTGGTTTGTTTATTTCATTCATGGCAAAGTTGTGTTAAGTGATTACTTGGATTAGTAGTGGTTAGATTTTTGGACGTGCTTGTTTTGTGAACATCTGCTGCCTGCCCAGACCATCGGCAGTGACCTTGTTGGTGTTTTTTTGTTTGTTGCCTGCCCTGACAACCTTCCTGTTTATCTCAAAAAAACAGCATTAAGTGGTTGGTGATGGTGAAATGAAATTTGTAAAGCATTGAGTCTTTTCCCTCAAGTGTGTTGTAAAATGTTTTGTTACTCAAAGCTTTTCAAAATGGTGCACACTAGTGCCATCTTGTGATCAAAGGGAGGAAAGGCCAAATTTTTGTCCATTTATGTGTTTAATGTTACATGTTATAGGTCACTCACTTCACATAAAAATAACCGTTTTTTAATGTGTTAGTGTTAATGTGGCCCTTAGGCCTACACTATACATACTGTATGAACAATTGAGTCTATGACAGAATTTTAAATCCCAGTGAAAATAAAAATGGAAATCTATATTTTTATCATGAAATAATGCAGCGTTTATAGTAAATGTCTTATCAATGTGGGTCATTTTCTTTTTAAAATGAATTTGATGCCCCCCATTGATGGGAGTCATTGGGGGGCAAGATTTGTTTGGTTATAAGCATTCTTCCAAATATCTTCCTCCGTGTTCATCAGAACAAAGAAATGTATACAGATTAGGAACAACTCAAAGGTGAGTAAATGATCTCTCAATTTTCATATTTGAGTGAAGTATCCCTTTAATTCTCATATAGCAAACAAGAAAAGTGGAAAAGGTAATCCAGCCCTAAGAGACGCCTTAGCCAAACACTAATAACCCAAGAGAGTATAGTGCAGTACTGTTACAACTTAGCAACCAGTCACATCATAAAACACACAACTAACATATTGTGTTTTATTGGTTGTCATCACAACCACGCACACATTCAGTCACATTAAGCTACGGATAGGAGGGCCAATGTTTGGGTGATAGGATTTCTCTCACACACAGACAACCGCATGCATAATTCAAAGCCTAGTGTGCACACTAGAGAATCTAATGTCTCTCTTGGCCTGCATTAAAAATATCAATGCATTAAGGTAATGATTGTAGAGATAAGATTTCTCAAACAATTAAAACCAAATGAGTATGTTGTTGTGTTCTGCACAATTTGGCCACAAAATGTTCAAATCTGAATGAGGTGATAGGGAAGTCAAAAGTATTAACTATATTCATTTAGCACGCTCACCTTATAAGGTATTATGTTCAAGGTAAAATGGAGATCATATACCTTTCTTTTTTTGCTTCTGTGTAGAAAGGAACAAATAGAGATGCATAACATTTCTTTGTGAAAAATGGCAATGCATTCTGAGACAGTTTATTTACTGGATATCAGGGCATTTGCTGTAATTTTCCCCATTGTATGGCCTGTCCTACTTTCATTTGACGTTTAACCGTTAAAATTAATTATTTGTTAGAATCAAACACAGTAGCCCATTCCCTTCTCTCGCCTTTGCATCCTTAACCTTTGTTTCATGCTTATTTGGCCGGTAACATATTCATTGGAAGACATGTTGACAAAGGTAACACAACATTTATTGAGTTTTAATTGCAAGCAATTACAAAATGAGTGCTTGGTGTCCCTTGATGGTTTTCTTCTTTTTTAAAACATGTACAAATGTATACGAATATTTGAAGAGTTTGGTTCCAAAATGAGATAACTCTTATCTAACTTTGTATTATTTTATCATCTTTTTATTGTGTTAGTTCGTTGTGTTTTTTTAGTTATTATGGTTTAAATCAAAACAAACCAACTGCAGTTTGATTCCTATAAATTTGCATGCACAATTAAAAACAAGATTTTCTATTTTTGTCTCATTGTGCAACCAAACTCTTCATTTCCTCCACATACTTGGTATCCACATTCATTCGTGCGTAAACACGTGTATTGAACACAAGCAAACCAGCATATTTTTGTATTCTTGATGTGGCTTCTTTTATTTTTAATCTTCCAAATTTCACTGTTTTTAAGTCGCAAAACTGGATTTGTTACTCATTACATGTTCGAATAAGACGTGACCTGTGGATCTCAACTTGAATCGACGGCTAAATGTCAAAATCGTCTTCATCTATATCTGTTAAATGTTTAAATGAAACATTATTTCCTGCTGGGATTATTCCGTCCTAGATTTGCTGCTATTCGTTAACTGACCTGATAAATGTTTTAAGCTTTTAGGGAGGCGCATCAGTTACCACTGGACCTTCATCTCTGTCCGATGACAAGTTAATAGCATTTGTTTTCTCACAGAAAGGACCGAGATGTTCACTTGGCCATGTGTAGCATGCGTCCGATTATTTTATCTGTGGAAGTGTATTTCGCTTCTATGCACAACTCGAGCAGAGTTGGAAAAAAAACGAAACTCAACTCTCCGTTGGTGATTAATAAAACATCATCCAATGTCCCGAAAGGCCATCCGCATGAACCCTTTCAGCTGTATAAGTGGTGAAAGGCGACATAATCTCCCCGGGACAAGATTTGGACTGAGATTGAAAGGCACCCTGGGAGAGGTACAGTCCGGTATAAGGAGGACTCGGATGAGCGGCAGGTGCGTCTGGAAGTCTCTTCAGCGGCATGGAGAGAGGACACCGTTTAGCGCAGGCGATCTCGGACATGCAGAGGGAGATCAGACAGCTGGAGGGTGAAAACAAAGGGCTTCGAGGGCAGCTCGATCGGCCAGAATCGGACTCACTCAAGTCGGTATCTTCAAGCCCGCAGCACAAGGACGGAGCGCAAGAAATGTCGAGCCACGGACACCTGCGGCGGAATTTGTCTGCACCGATACTTGAAGGACAGTTCAAAGGTACAATAATAGCATCGCATTACTGCCTAAATTTATTAAGCATGTGACGCATATTGGGATGAAAAACAGTTGGCCAACACTGAAAAATCAAACTTGCAGAGTGTTCTCCCTACAGAGATAAACAAGTAACTTGAACATTTAATTTTTAGTTGAATGAGTCAAATGATTGTTTCGCATATACAGAATAAAATTAGCCTAGACATGTTTCTAACAAAAATGATTTTGTTGACTGGGTTTCTCAAGTTTTTGGCCAAAATGCTTCAGAAAGTTTGCTCAACTTATAAAACTGTGTATTCTGAACAAGAAATATTGCAAGAGTTTGATGTTCAACTCTGTGCTTCCTATTTGTTTTTCTTTTAAGGATTAGTGTTTTAGTTCTTGCTGGCTTAATGTATGCTTTTTATCGTTGTTACTGTTTGTCATCTTCAGGTTTAGAGTTTTTTTAATGAAGGATGGTTTTAACTCTTACCATGGTTGAGATTTGTGTGTTCAATGTTGAGGTGTAAGTGCAAGACACAATCTCAAAGCATGTATATAAACACTCAATACAAACTGTTGAAACAGTTATTTGATCAAAGTTTGGATCTTATTGAGGCAGAAAATATTTAGAATTGAAGTTAGGGACAAATACCTTCATATATTTAACAGTACTTAAAGAGTACTTGGACTATTTCATTTAAATAATCTAACATTTTTTATCCACAGATCAGAAATATATTAATTGCCAAAGTAATTTATGTGACTATTATATATTTTTTGGAAAAATAACACAATCAGCATTACATAAACAAACACATTTAAGTTGGCTAAACAAAGTATAATTACTTTAAAGAATTAACTAATATACGTTGAGTCAACACAAAAGTCTTACTGCATCACGTTGCCTCATTTTTTTACGTTGGCTCAATTTTTTTCACAGTGTACTTTATACATCAAGGCATCTAGTCTCAATAAAGATCTCAAATTGATAAATTGACTTATTGTTGTTGTTGTTGTTTTACTACAATGAAAAGAAAAACGATTGCAAATGTATTTTCACCTATGTTGTCACATGAATAAAGGTAGTTAGACATTTACAAACCAAACACTGTAAAAAAACATTTGAGTCAACTTAAAATATTAAGTCAATATATCACAAGCACGATTTTGAGTTAACTCGACACACACTGAAATCCACCCAAAAAAACGTTTAAATCATTAGTTGTCACATCATCGTCAAGTTAACCTATTGAATAACAGTACAAAATATTTGTGTTGGTTGCACATTAATAGAGAATATAGATGGATTATTTTAAAATTAACACATTTATTTGTATTTTACTACAATAGTGACCTTGTCAGCCTCAAACAGTCCAATTTTGTATCAAATAGCTGTGTAACAGTTTGTGTTGAATCCTTTTGTGTCATGCACTTACACCTCAACATTGAACACACAAATCTCAACCATGGTAACAATCAAAAATCATCATTCATTAAAAAACTCTAACTTAAAGATAACTAACAGTAACAATGTTATTAAAGCCTACATGAAGCCAGCAAGAACTGATCTTTAAATGAAAAACAAATAGGAAACAATGAATTGAAAATGCTGGAAGGCATTTTAGGGAACTTTCAAACTCTTGCAATATTGCTTGTTCAAAATACTCAGTTTTGTAAATTGTGCAAACTTTCTGATGGATTTGGGCCAAGAACTAAAATAATCTAAATCCAGTCAACAAAATAATATTTGTTAGAAACATTTCTAAGGCTAGTTTTTTTCAATATATGCAAAAGCATAATTTTACTCCTTTAACCAAAAATGCTATGTTCAAGTTACTTATCTTTGTAGGGAGAATATTTTGCAAGTTGAATTTTTCTATAGGGAACTAAATAAAACTGTTTTTGCTTCTTTTTTGGATTCATTGCATGATGAATCACTGATTTAAAGTGAGTGGTAATAACCTATGAGTGAAACCCCAAATAACGTCTTTTTTAGAGGTTGTATAACTGCGTCAAAAAGGGACGAACCCAACCCGCTAGATTGTGAATTAACCCTTGCTGGTTTATTTAACCCAGTGTAGGGGCAAATATAAACCATTTACTGGGTTAATTTAACCCAATGGTTGGGCTCATCACTTTTTAACCCAATGCTGGGTTGAAAATAACCCAGCATTGATATTACTTGTTTTTTTATAATGTTAAGTTATAGTCTGTGAAATGCAAGTAGGCCTTTAACATTAACACGGTACAATTTGCTATTATTATGAAGTGAATTTTTCTTTACTACTGTATTATACTATTCTATATTTTACACATTTCAGCTATATAGTGTGAGACCTCAGGATATAATGCAGATTTTGGCAAATTCTAGGCAAATTGTGAATACAATTAGGATGCTTGAATATAACAAAGTGTTGCATTTGTGTCATTTTATATTAAAAGAAACACGAGAAATCATTCTGTTTACACTGCCTTTAGGTATTTGAAGATAATACATGTCCTCTTGGTTTCTTCCCACAGAAAACATTATAATGACCGTGCGGCGATACTCCATCTCTTCCAATATCATGAACGCCCCTCAAAAGAATGAGATCTTACACAAGCCAAGACGATATGAGGAGACTATAAATAACAATAAATGGGCCCGACTTCATGATGGTTTACACGGTCGTCCATCTAGTGCTTACAGTAAACCGGACATTGACAAATTAACCAACAGACACTCCCTTCAGGAATATGGCAACAAAAGCAGGCAAGTTGAGCTTTAGCCTGTATCTCATTTCATAAGGTTATAGCAGTTAAAATATCATGTGCTAAATATAATATTTACCATTTCAGAGCCAAAGTCAAGACGGTCACTTTTTTGTTGCCTGTTGATGACATTTACACAAATCGACCTGCGATGGCTGAGCATCTGCCGGACAGGCCCGCCTGTGAACTCGGTGAGATAGCCGAGACAGACTCGTGAGGTCTCAATGTCGGGAAGAATAGAAATAAACAACCCTGCGAAACGGATGTTTACTTGGACGAAAAGGGAGGTTCAGTAATGTGGTTGACCGCAGTCCCACTCTTTTACACCGCGTTTTAGGTCAGTCCGACCACAAATTCATACATACACCTGACCTCGCTACTCTGACTCCATTTACAGATTTGTTTTCTCGACTTCATCCGGCTGAAGAAACTCAATTCATCTCACGAACTCGTCCGATGAGTTGTCAGTCCCGCTATGGGGTGCAGATCGGGTGTCTGTACACATGGGTCTGTCTTGTGTCAAGTACCGGTGGAGATACGGGCTTCCTGAGCCCTACTATTGAGTGACGGACTGTTTGGTGTCAGTGACAGACACGGCGCTCTGAATGGCTAACATTACTTATTTATGTCTGTTTGTTTTTATCTCTTACGGTTGACCCAAAACGTCTCAAAACCACAGACGCACTTTTATTCTGTTAACTCAATTGTAACATTAGTTCACTTATACACTAGAAAAGGCTACAATGTGCACAGGGTTCTTCATTGTGATGGAAGGCCTCATAAAAGTGAAATGCAAGAAAGTGTTGTTTCGTTTGAACAAACTGGACAGACAATTCCTGGAATCAAGGATTTTTAGAAAATTAAAGAAGTGTTACTTACTACAAAACAGAAAGTTGTTTTTATTGTTACCGGGATTGGGAAACAAACATAAATTTCATTCACTCAGAAGGTTAGGAATCGCATAACTGATGTAAAATTACAATTTCAATTCCTCTTATCAATTCCCATGTGCGCATTTTTAGAAATATGCACGTGTGTTAACTTCTGCTGATATATAAATAAAAGCCTCTTTGAAAATTGACAACATAATTTTCATTATGGTAACCATAGTTTAAACATGATATTTGTAGTTTAATATTTGTAATGATTCACCGTGAGCCGGTTGAAAATCGAATTAAATTTGTGACGATTCTAGTCGGTTTAAAATGTTCAACCAATCACGATGCTTGTTTTGAACAGCAGGGGTCGCTATTTTCACTGCAAACTTGCTTTACAGAGATCTCAGTTAATGCCAGCAAACGGGGATATGCTGATAAAAAACGTCAAAAATCCAAGCCAGGAAAAGCTTTGTTTAGATTAAAGATAACATACTTCTTTTAATCTGTAATGCATAGTTTATTTTAATTTTTATAATTTTTATAATAATAGTTTAATTTAATTTTGAAATTTAAAATTTTTGGACAGTTTTCGTTATTTTACATAAAGACAGTTTTTTAATTTACAAAGAAATGTGCAAGATTTTTTTGAGAAATAATAAAAGGACACTGGGCACTTGTTCATTTCTAATTTGTCAACTCATTTTTGGTTAAAACAGAACAATGATTCGTCACCAATCGTGAGTTGAGAGAATCGTTACATCCCTTTGTGAAGTGCGTGCAGATTTTCCATAAACTCAAAAAGCTTTCCTCCTAAATTGCGCAACATACGGTCATTTCCAACCCTTTTGCACAAATCATGAACAACACGAACAAAAAAACAAAACTTCCATTTCAAAGGTATCTTTCCAAGAAATGCTATTTTGGAGCACATTTCCAATCATCTTGCATGCCTCTGTCAATAATCGCATGGTGATGTCATCTTTGTACACGTCATGAAGGTGTTTTCCACCCTCGCAGCATCCCTGCAAGTCAGCATGTTCATCCTCAGCCCACAAATATTTTAATTATTAATTAATTTTCTTATATTAATTAAACATCCGTTACCATCGCGCATTTAT
Organism: Triplophysa tibetana; assembly: GCA_008369825.1. NCBI lineage: Eukaryota > Metazoa > Chordata > Actinopteri > Cypriniformes > Nemacheilidae > Triplophysa > Triplophysa tibetana. Next base: position 4,102,640 of record CM017917.1, on the reverse strand, counting down.
GCGACACAATTAACCCTCTATTCGTCTCTTTCAGAGAACAAAAACATATCTTTCATAGCAACTGGTTACAATATCTAACTTTTTAATCTAATAGAAATCCATGACACAGAGGAACTGTCTGCTGCAACAAGAAGGGGAGAGTGTGACGCAATGAGACACATTCACAAACTCCCCATCATGAATGAGTTACCTGCCCCTCTATCATGCACGTACATTTGAATTTAGTGTGCGATTAAAATCAATAGTATTAAAAATAAAACATCTGGCTAAGAGTGAACCTTTATTTTCTCTATTCTGTTCTTAGGTGCAGAGCTCCCCCTGGTGGACAAAAACATGCTTCACTCAAATCAATAAAGCAGTGTGTTAAAAGATGAGAAACAAGATTTTAAATGGCATTCAAATATCTGAAACTACTTTAGCAAAAAATCTAAATACAGCTCTGAAAATGTTTACACTTCTTAGCGCCTTTTATTACCAAATATTGACACTTATAAGAAGAACATATTTGATGTGTGAGATTTGTAAGTGCATTTTCCTGTAATAAGAATCTACTCAAATATCCTCTCTCGTCAAATAAAGCGTCTGCTCAATGAGCAATAGAAAGTTATGTATACATTTACACAGAAAATATTAATATACAGATAAACGTTAATATGAATACTTTTGAAAAATAACAGATTTTTTTCTAAGGCAGATTTCTGTTATCAGGCACTAATCTAAGAAAAATGTAATTAAGCAATTTACGTGTTTTTTATGGAGTAAACATTTTTAATACAACAAAATGCCATCAACAACTATACAAAAGGAAACATAGTGGATCCATATTATTCCCATTAAAATAAATATTACAAAAAACAATAAAGCAAAACATAACATATAAAAATTAGAAAGTAAATAAGTAAATGATATAAAATAATATATCTACAACAGATTAAACAATGCAAACACAACGCGTCCTCACAAAACACGTCACGTCCAAATGTCAATGGCCGTCGAGCGCCCCCTAAAGTAAGATTCGGGAAATGTTTAAAAGCTACAAACATTTACAACATGATCATTAATACATATAATTAAAAATTAAATGTTTCGTTTTCTAAATATTGATATATTATATTAAATTATAACGCATCGATATAAGAATATTATGTATGTGATTCCTCATTCCCTACATCCCGCGAGATTTACCTCAGCTTCGAGAGGTTGCGCGATTTGCCCGTCCGCCATCTCTGAGAGGAACCCGAGTAGTGCATTGCGCCAAGCGGCTTGTCAACAAACCAAAGACTGAACTCATTACGGCCGAGTGGAGGCTTAACGGTGCCTCGGTGTATGTTCCCCGTCTTCGCCCGGAGACGATTTTCATGTGAAAGGAGACAGCGGCGGGGAATAAAACGCCATGTCTAATCTCAGCAAAGGAGGCACCAAGAAAGACACCAAGATGAGGATACGAGCCTTTCCTGTGAGTATGAGCTGCGGAGAGACGCTCAGAGCCGGCGAGTTCATCACTTGATCACCGGGGATTCAAAATGACAGGCCTGTGTGAACCAATCTTTATACATGTTTTGTGTTTGCTCACGAATCTCTCGACGTTAAATGACCACCTTGAGAAAAACCTTGAGTTTATATCACGGTGCCAGGCTTCGCTTATTGTGTCGCTTTTATAGTTAAAACAATTTACTTCAGCCTGTTAACGTTAGCTGCCCAACCCGTTCAAAGCAACAGATAATCACAGAGAAATGCGTAATGACGCACTTTTTCATCGCAGTTTTTGTAATTAAAGTAAAACCTGCCATCGGTGATAATTATGTATTTGTGTTTTTTCACTTAAATGGCCTTAATCGACATTATTTGTAGTTAAACCGTTGTAGAAGTTTCATCGTTTCGTGACTTTTTTCGTCTTCTCACGTCCTGTTAAATGTTTTACGTCACGCATGGCCTTTGAATGTGACGTCACGTTACACTCGTTTGTGCGTTTTAATAAGTTACAACAGGTTCGTAAGAATAAGTTGATAACACGTTGCTAAGAGTGCCACAAAATGAAGAATTGTAGGAGAAGCCTACCTGTTTTGGGATATTACCATCGTCTAAAATGTACTTTGTTGACCAAAGCTTATTTGGGGCAGCTTTTAAAAAACACATCATGGTACCAATGTATATGACATTTTCATCTGCAGCACTTTGTAACAGAAAATTGCTTGGAAATCCTTTTGAAATGCTTTTTCACCTTCATTCATAGTCTTAATAATCCAGACTGTTACTGAGTATTTTACATATGGAATAACAGGTAAATAATAAGAACGAAGAAGTGCAAATAGCAAGAATCAGCAGTATGTATAATTATACACAGTATGTGTATTACTTGCTTTATAAGCCTCACACACTTTTGTGCGATGTTGGGGTTGAAAAGTCTGCCATCTTAAACTTAAATGCTGTCTTGTCATTTTGCAACGGTGTGGTGTTTTTATGGAACACCTTTTTCATCTGAATGATTTTCTTTCTCTCACAGATGACCATGGATGAAAAGTATGTCAACAACATCTGGGATCTCTTGAAGAATGCCATCCAGGAGATCCAGAGAAAGAACAACAGTGGGCTCAGCTTCGAGGAGCTCTACAGGAACGCCTACACCATGGTACTGCACAAACATGGAGAGAAGCTCTACACAGGACTGAGGGAAGTGGTTACCGAACATCTCATCAACAAAGTAAGAGCTTACTAAAGACGAGAACGATATGAGAGATCATATCCCGATACCTGGAATGGGTTAAGGTGTATAAGGTGTAGGGTGCTCCTCAGCTGGTTATGATATGATGTAGCTGGATGTGAGGTTTTCGGAGGGTGTACTGACTTTTGTCATCCGCTCAAAGGTACGAGAGGATGTGCTGAACTCCCTGAATAACAACTTTTTGCAAACACTGAATCAAGCCTGGAATGACCACCAGACCGCTATGGTGATGATCAGAGACATCTTGATGTACATGGTGGGTGCTTGCAAGTGTTGCTTTGTCTTGGTGATTCGTGGTCTGTTCGTTTGTGTAATCTGCTCTCTCCTTTCCTACCCATCTTCTCTTAGGACCGAGTGTATGTACAGCAGAATAATGTCGAGAACGTCTATAACCTGGGTCTTATCATCTTTAGAGACCAGGTTGTTCGTTACGGTTGCATCCGGGACCATCTTAGACAGACTTTACTAGACATGATCGCCCGTGAGAGGAAAGGCGAGGTAGTGGACAGGTGGGTGTCTTGTCGGAGTCTTTAAGCACACACATAGTCGCAATGCTTGTTGGGCAGCGGTCCTCAAACCTGTTCCTCGCATCTCTCTCTCGTTTAACATGCCAGATTTAAATCACCAGTTCCTATTGACATGATCCCTACACAGTGTTCACTGCTCTTTACTCCCTCCACACAAAATCCGTTGAAGTTGACTTTACTTAAGAACACGCCCTCACACACAGACAAAACTTACTCCAGAAATGTGCAGGGTTGTTTAACCGCAATCATGAGATTAAAGCAGGAGTCACGTCTTGTGGGCTTTAATGCCTTCTGAATGTAAGGTATACGCTCCTTACGAACTGGAATCATCGCAGAATATCCATTGATGCCCACTATGCAGGACCCCTAAGATCGTATTGAACAAACCTCTGAAGGCTGGTGAGAGCGAGGGGACCAGGTGTGAGAACCGCTCCCGTAGGGGGATGAAATACCATTTGACATTATAATGTGTATTTATAATGGAAAGGCCAGAGTAAATCACATTTCTTTTTCTCATTTGCTTTCTGGAGAACACAACAGAGAATTACCATTTTGAAAAAGAGCCGGCGCACACTTTATTAAGTGTCCTATTTTTGCCAAGGTTGTGCTTAAAATCTCACTTTTTATTATAAAGGTTATCCTGTTCTCTTATTTTTCCATTCAATGCTTTCAAATTTGTCCTCTTACGTGATATTAACTGCATGGACATACAAAACGAATTGCACCGTGGGTTCACGTTGACCCAAGTTCGATTCCCATCTCGACAGTCCATTGCAGATCCCGCTTCCTTATTTCCACCCATGGCTTTCTATTGTAAGGTTACATTAAAGGCATAAAAAGCCCCTAAAATATAACTTATAAAATCTGGGATGTAGTTAAAAATCTCTGGGACAAGTCGAAATGCAAAACTGTGCGTAATGTGTGCGGATATCTTTTAGCAATCATGTACGAGGTCGAAGTTGAAGATGTTGAATAGAAAAATAAGAGAACAGCCTGAGCTTCGCAATAAAACTTCTAAGTTTATGAACACTGTGACAGTTACACAGTTTTTTCATTTCACATTTATAAAGTCAATGCCGTTGTTGATATATTAAGCCGTACATCTCTCTATTTCCAGAGTTCCCTTTAACAATATTTGCTTATTGCTACGGTCTAATGTAATAACAGTTTGATAAAACAACTGTGTGTATGTCACAAAGCAAGGGTACAACGAAACCTTATTTCAAATGATTTATTTTTAGAAATATCTTGAAAGTGCTCCTGCTGCAGAGCACTTCTTGGTGCGTTTCTTTTTACATAAACACAGCTTAACATCCGTCGTCTTGTTTTTTCTTACCATACTGTCTCGTCTTTCACAGAGCGAACGCTAAAAGAAATAAAGAAACAGCTGCCTCCTCGGTTATGTACGTTTTGTATAGATGCGATCTGGCTTCTCTCCTGCCGACTAAACTTTCTTCTTCCTGTTGAAGTAGGCGGGTTTGCGTGACGTTTGGTCCAGACATGTGCGTATAGGGCGGGTTTTTAGAGAAGCGTAAAAAATCTGGGCACATTACTTTTAAGGACAGCAAAGATCAGTTATTGGAGAGCCATCACAAAGCCCCTCAGTCTGATCGAAAAACTGTGAACAAGACTGGAAGAGCAAGTGTACCGTACAGAAATTGATTAGTTTATTGACTAATAATTCACTATTTTTAATTATTGTTGTGTCATATAATTTAATGGATCTCTCAAGTCATCAGCTTCCATAGCAAGAATTGTAAAAGTCTTTACCTTGATATAGGGGAGCCATCCGTAACGCTTGTCAGATGTTGATGATTTTGGGCTTGGAAGGGCGTTCAGTTTATGAAGAGGACTTTGAGGCCCCATTCTTAGAAATGTCTGCCGAGTTCTTCCAGGTTTGTAAAGCTAAATTACAAAATATCTATGCTTAACATTCTACAGCAAGTGAATTAAAAGAGCAGTTCACCCAAAAGGAAATTAACTGAAATTCATCTTTTGTGTTTCATGGAAAACAAAGTCACTTTGTCTGTTCGGCTTTAAACCATTTGAGATTGACTAAAAAATGACCTTAATTTTATCTGTGATGATCCGTTTCATTCAAAAACTATGTGTTGTTCTTCTTGAGTTCTTCAACTCGATGTCATTTGTTGTCTTGTTTACTTCTCGTGATCAGATGGAGAGTCAGACGTTTTTAGCGGAGAACAGTGCGAGCGTGTACATAAAAAAAGTGGAGGCGCGGATAAACGAGGAGATCGAACGAGTGATACACTGCCTGGATAAAACCACAGAGGAGCCGATCGTGAAGGTGGTGGAGAGAGAGCTCATCTCTAAGCACATGAAGACCATCGTAGAGATGGAAAACTCCGGCCTGGTGCACATGCTCAAGAATGGAAAGACAGAAGGTGCACTATTCTGATTCGTAACAGCGTCCAAGGTTATTCAAATCGTTTACCGTTGGTGGTACGTTATTGAAGCTTAGTTATTAAGGAACCTCAGTTGGGATAGCTAAAGTTATAATAAATATAAATAAAGTCAAGTAGCCAGTTGTGTCCAAAAGCAAGTTGGTTCTGCAACTTCTCGAACCAGAGACGCACTTCTTACCTCGACTGATTTTCCATCCAGGTCTCCTCTCTTAATTTGATCTGTTCTCATTTAAAGTGCATTTTGTAAATCTAATATGATGTAGTTAATGCTCTTGTGTGTGTGTGTGTGTGTGTGTGTGTGTGTGTGTGTTTGTGCACCCAGATCTGGCCTGCATGTACAAATTGTTCAGTAGGGTGCCAAACGGCCTGAAGACAATGTGCGAATGTATGAGCTCTTATCTACGAGAGCAGGGAAAAGCTCTGGTGTCCGAGGAAGGAGAGGGGAAGAACCCAGTCGATTACATCCAGGTACCACAATAAAAAAAATGACAGCGCATAAGAGAGAATACCATCAAATCCTTTTTCCATTCCTAATCCGTCATCTACTTTTCCTTGTTTTAGGGTCTCCTGGATCTCAAGTCAAGGTTCGATCGTTTCCTTCTAGAATCCTTTAACAACGACCGCTTGTTCAAGCAGACTATCGCAGGGGACTTTGAGTATTTTCTGAACCTCAACTCTCGTTCACCGGAGTATCTCTCGCTATTTATAGATGACAAGCTAAAGAAAGGAGTTAAAGGAGTAAGTCGCTTTCTGCATTCCTTCATTTACTGGACATTGACTATCGTCACATAAATGACGATAAATTTGCTCAGAGATTTTATGGACCTCGCTGCTCCAAGCATATTTTATGTGTAGGGATGTGCGATATGACGATATTTGATCGCGAACGATTAAAATGACTGCACGATCCACTTTAGCGGAATAATCGTTACATCGTCCTATATAGTGCAAGACACATTATATCCGCTGCTGTTCTGTTGAATTCTTCAACATCCTTGCGATGGATTGCGCCAAGTTAACAAGCTCGTATACGTTGCTTGTGAACTCGGTAAGATTAAGTGACGCTGTCAGTGAAGATGGAGGGAAACACGGAGGAGTTGGTCCCTAAAATAAATTCTACATAAGTAATTTTGAAATGGTTTGGGTTTTCCCCTACTGAAACGGCCCAAACAACAGTTATTTGCAAATGTTGCAATGATAAGATGCGCAGATCGGATGGGAACACATCGAACCTTTTTAACCACCTCAAAAGAAAGCAACCGTAAGAGTATGCCGACAGTCAAACTATAAAGGCACCTCACGCGAGTAAATGAGGTATATACAAGGCTTAAACAAACAACTTTAACGAAAGAGGCATTTGAGAAAGGAACTCCGTATGACAGAACGAGCAAGCGCTGGAAAGATGTTACTGACGCGGTCGCATTTTACCTGACCAAATACATGATTACAATAAAGACTGTACAAAAATGACGGCTCAAAGTCGTAGATCCACTTACGAAATACCCAGCTGCAAATATTTTTCCTGCTCGGCCATTGCACAGCTTTGCTCAGAGTAGGGCAAAGAGATGCAAAACAAAATTCAAAATGTAAATTTTTTTGCTACAACAGCTGATATATGGTCTTGCACTTGCATTAAATAATAACTTGATTAAAATATTCTTAAAATATAAATGGTAAAGAGTATATTTTTATATGGGGACATTAGTTTGGCTGTTTTGTAGCTCTGTAATTGGCTAAATAGTCTTAAAACCAACTTGAAGAAGAATCGTGATAAAATCGTCAATCGTGATCTACCCAGAAAATATCGTGATTAGAATTTTTTTCTAGATCGCCCACTCCTATATGCGAGCGGTATTTATGTTTCTTAAAATGGGAGGCGTAGGGGTTAAATAAATCGCAGGAGACATCAGGGACTAGGGATGTAACAATATTATGGATATTGTGTTTTCGCAAAATTGTCACAATATTATCGTGGTCACATGACTGAAACGATAGGTCTTTTGGACATAACATAGAGGATGTTAGAAAAAATATTATTGTCGAGGTCCATCTGGTGCAATTATTTTATTTTATAAAAGATATTTAGAAGTCATGTGACCCATCTCATACTATAACTCACACCGCTAAGCAACAGTTGTGATTAGAGCATAAAGAAAAGAGGACGCTTATGGCACGTCATCATTTGTCATTTTAAATACCGCAGTAAATATTGTACAGTGGACTTTATACCGATGTATTATCGCACAGTGAGATTTTGATGTTGTTAAATTTTGTGTACATTGTTACATATGAAAGGACATTTGGACAGGGTTAGTTCACCAAAAAGGAAAGATTTTTTTTTCAGTTTACAATGAAAGTTGGGATTTCCATTTGTCAAGAATTATTTACAAACTTAAACTTGCGGTGGTTTTTCCTTCCAAAGTGGGATGTATATGGATAGTTGAAAAATTAAACAAAAACTAACAATGCAGATATATCTCTCCTATGTTATGTCATATATATAATATGATATTATTAACAGTTTGAGAACAGAATTCAGAACTCCTGTTGTAAACTTAATAATATAAAACATTGTATCTATCATATCATTTTATTCATGTTTTTATTCAAGCTGACAGAACAGGAGGTGGAGTCCATCTTGGATAAGGCCATGGTTCTGTTCAGGTTTATGCAAGAGAAGGACGTGTTTGAGCGCTACTACAAGCAGCACCTCGCCCGAAGACTTCTCACCAACAAGAGCGTCTCTGACGACTCGGAGAAAAACATGATCTCAAAGCTAAAGGCAGGAGCAACTTCTGTACACAATGAAGGGGGAGTCGATGCGCTCACGATGATGTTTGTATCAAGCTAACGTGTTTGTCTTTCTCTTTCCACAGACAGAATGTGGCTGTCAGTTCACATCCAAACTGGAAGGAATGTTCAGGGACATGAGCATATCTAACACAACCATGGATGAGTTTCGCCAACACCTTACAACAACAGGGGTAAAAGAAACGGGTCGAGATCACATGCTCTCTGTTGCATCACAGCCTGGTCTGACCTTGTTCTTCTTTAAAAGGTGTCTTTAGGTGGTGTTGACCTCACAGTGAGGGTCCTAACGACAGGATACTGGCCCACGCAGTCGGCAACTCCCAAATGTAACATTCCTCCTTCACCGAGACATGCGTTCGAGGTCTTTAGAAGGTGTTTATGTGTTATGTTTTGTTGCATTTCTTCTTGTTGCTGTTGTTTTCTATTGCGGATGTTTGTTTTTGCATTTGGTAAACTGTTCTGTCGGCTGTTTCGTTGCAGGTTTTATTTGGCCAAACACAGCGGCAGGCAGCTCACATTGCAGCATCACATGGGCTCCGCAGACCTCAATGCCACATTTTATGGGCCAGTCAAAAAGGTTTATACATCTATTACGAGCTGTCACACATAAAATGATGATAAAACTAGACACGTTTACCCTCATCCTGGTTTCACTTCCCTACAGGAGGATGGGTCAGATATTGTGGGCGGAGCTCAGGTTACGGGCTCTAATGCAAGGAAGCACATTCTGCAGGTTTCCACATTCCAGATGACAATCCTCATGCTCTTCAACAACAGAGAGAAATCCACATTTGAGGTACAGTACTTCTATTTAGTGTCAGGATGCCTGAAACGGTCCTGTTTATACTGTATGTAGATTGTTGTTAAAGCTGTGTGGTGTTAGTTAACCTTTTGAATCCATACTATCTCTCTTTCTCAGGAAATTCAGCAAGAGACAGATATCCCAGAAAGAGAGCTTGTGCGGGCGCTACAGTCTCTGGCCTGTGGAAAGCCAACGCAGCGCGTCCTCACTAAAGAGCCTAAATCGAAAGAGATTGAGAATGGCCATGTGTTCACTGTCAACGATCAGTTCACGTCCAGACTGCACAGAGTCAAGATTCAAACAGGTAACGCCATCTTTTTTTTAATGTGGTACCTATGTTGTACCGACATTTAAATAGCTGGCCAAGGATAGGGATCACGTCTTCATGTCCTTAGCAATCTAAAGAGACAAGACTTGTGTTGTCAGGGTTTTTCATGACTCAAAATGAGTTGGAGGCGGTGTCATGCTTATCTTGTACTCACACTAAGTGGCTGAACCAAACACTTTACATATTAAAACACAATGTAATAGACAAGTTTACAATTATTATGTTATATAAAACATTACTTTTATTCAAACGAACAGAAGCTTTTTATCCTTTTCAACAAACCTTTAAGCAAAGCTCATTCACATCCTGCGCTCTCTTGTGGTTTACTGAGCTTTGAATGATTCGCACATTTTTTTATATTCACTAGTGACTGAAAATTCAACAGTTTAAACGAATCGATTCAAAGGAGTCATTTGATTGCGAGTCTTTCTGATCGCAATGTGTGTTCATACTGGCGAACTTGCTGTGTGCAGTATAATGCTGATTCAACAAGCAAACTGCACAGCTTAAAACATTTCACTATGATGTACGCCACGTCAATTTAAGCTAATATGTGTGTGGGGGCATGTTTAGGGGTGTGGCGTGGTCAGGGGTATGGTCTATGTTCCTTCTTTTTTGTTCTTGGCCAATCACATGCCTGATTTATGGATTTGACAGTAAAGTGACCAGACGTGTCTTGTTTCCGGGGACACTGACTGCACTAGATTTTTTCTGCGTCCTCCGGAGGAATGCAAAAAATGTGTTCGGTGGTCATGCAAACCGATCTGTGTCGCGAATCATTTCGATATACGTGCATGGGGCTGAAGGGGTTTACGATAAAAGAGACGCTTTAGTCACTCAGGTGCCTGTGTTTTGCTCCTACAGTTGCTGCTAAACAGGGAGAGTCGGATCCTGAGAGGAAGGAGACACGACAGAAGGTGGACGATGACAGAAAACACGAGATTGAGGCTGCCATCGTTCGCATCATGAAGTCCAGAAAAAGGATGCAGCATAATGTTCTAGTAGCAGAGGTACGGAGATCCCTTTTTTCAAATAAAAGAATATGATGATGATAAATAAAGTTTTTAACATGTTTAATGTGGACACTGAGCAACATAAATGTATTCCAGATTATGTACGGTCCTCTATAGCACAATATATTTATATAAATCTTTTTATTTAAGAATACAAATGGGTTGTATATTGCTCTCGCAGCCTCTGTTAACTGCCTAAAGCTTACAGCAACATTTGAACATTTGACATTGTGTGGAGACATTCAGTCATGTTCATGTCACATGTCCTCTTTTTATTTTCAGGTCACCCAGCAGCTAAAGGCACGATTTCTCCCAAGTCCTGTTGTTATCAAAAAGCGTATTGAAGGACTTATCGAGAGAGAATATTTGGCAAGAACACCAGAGGATCGCAAAGTGTACACATACGTAGCATGAACAAAGAGCACGGTGAAATCTGGGACGAAAGAGAGAGTGAAAGTTTTTGGACTTTGCCACATGTTTGACCTGGGACATAATTTTATTTCTTTTTTTTTCGTTTGTTCATTTCCTTTTTTGTTTTATTTGTACTGGGGGAAAATAGTATTGTATTCGATTGTTGAATTGTTCGTAGCAATTCACACAAGGCCATTCACTGTATCTGGTTCAACTGTAGGCTTTCACAGAAAGTCTCGGTCTCTTTAAGAGAATTGAGTTATCGTGTGCTTGCGCTCACACCGAGGATCCCAAAACTGTGAATTCAAAGGAATACAGAAGAGGAGATTAGCCGACATTTGATGGACGCTAAAGAATATTCATATCGATGTGAAATACCTTTACACACTTGTTTTTATGTCCGTGTAAATGTGTTAATGTCTGTAGCACCTTGTTGCGGGTTGTCTGACACTTCTGGCCACTGGTGTTTGATTCAAAGCATGCTTTTACTCAACACAGATGGACTTACACGCAGTATATGAAAAGATTGTTAGAAGGTGTTTTTTTATCGTTTTTTTGTCCGTGTCTGACCTGGCCAATTGTAGAGGTTGACTAAAAGCTTTCTTTAAAGCTCCTCAAATGTAGTTCAAACAGGACTAGGCGGTTGTGTTTTTCAGCATTAAGAAAGAACTCCTGAAGCATCATATTTCAATGTGTATAAATTGTAAATGACTTATTGTACTCAATGCTGAAGTGAACTGTACAGGGCCTTGTTTTCATCATTAAATGTAGAAAAAGAAAGCAAAAAAATAATAAACAGATTGGCCGTTTTGGGTCAGACTGCCTGTTTTGCTCGGCTCTACACGAGGAAGCGTCTCTGGGTCGTGCTACATTTCAACAAAATAATAGTTAAACAACGAAAAATACTTCCACGTGTCAAAGATTTATAAAAGCTGTAAAAGTAGTTTGCTCATTGATAGCAAATACATTAATGTAAACAATCAAATGACACAAAATAGATTTTGAGAAGAAGCAGGTTAAAGTGAAATACCTTGAATATTCAGGTCCTTATTAGATTTTTATTTTGTTGCGTGATATCACAAAACAAATTTGTTGACCTTGACTTTTGCAGTATATAACCCACTACATTGCTTCATGTGAACGTTGTTGGGTATTGCTGTTTTTGTCTTAGAATATTAATCATAAGACACATGAATGTCAAATAGGATGTAACGAAAGTTTCAGTGATCCGGTTTTAATTAAATAAAATAAATGTAGCTTTTATATTTCATGCAATGCAAACTTTGGTTGTTTCTGCGAGCATGGTTTATCAGTCTACTAAAACATGCAAGGCTTTTTTGGTGAAAAAATGCTTGAAGGGATACTTTGACCCAAAATGAAATTTCTGTCATCATTTACTGACCTTCGAGTCGAAAAAGAAGATATTTTGAAGAATTGAGGACCGCAAACAGTTCTGGGGCACTTTTGACTACCATTGTATTTGTTTTCCTACTATGGGAGTCAATGGGGGGCACAATCTGTAATTCTTACAAAAATCACCCTCTGTGTTCATCAGAACAAAGACATTTATACAGATTTGCAACAACTCGAAGTTGTGAGTAGATGACAAAATATTTAATTGGGTGAAGTATCCCTTAGATGGGATGTTGGTTAGTCGCAACAGATGGGGATGTTTGGTGTGATGTTTTGTGAATATCTTGGATGTCACCTCACTGGTCCTCTCACACACGTCTTATGAGGGCCATCTGTTTCTTTTCAGCCCCCTGTATTGTAATTGTCATTCTAGGGACTGAAACTGAGACCCAGTCCAATCTGTTAAATGATTGACGCTATAACGATTTAATGTAAAACAGCTTTTATTTCATTCTTTCTCGTTCATCTGATAAACGTCGATATAAATTATAACTGCTGGAGTGACGTCATCGTAAACTGAGCCAGCCAGCACAAGCGACTTGGAACCAAAGACCTTAATAACAAGACGCGCAGTGACGTGAGTTTGAATGAGGGAAATGCAACGCGCAGCGCGACGGCTGCAGGGAAGGAAGTCCCGCCTTTCAGAGAAAAGAGCCAATCGTCTATCGTTAAAGACTGAGGCTTCTCGAGGGGCGTGGCCTTCTTTGGAAGTACCGACCCTGCGCGGTATCTGAATCAAACTGTGTTTGTAATCGCTATTTGAGCTTTAAAAATAGATTTCATGGTGCAGTTGATCACATATTTAATAGTTAGTTGAAAATGTGTTGTTTCGTTATGATCCCAGTGAGATATTCAAAGATATCCGTGTTTCCCCATTCAAGTAAAGAGGACTTGGTCTTGTCTACCTCCGGCGGTGTCGAAAATAATCGCCGACTGACGTGACTTGTTAAAAAGGGTCTTGGTTTTACACAGTGAGTTTTTATAACGCAGAAGAGAAGATTGAACGTGTTGATTTCAAATGAAAGTAAAGGCGCATTATGTTCCGTCGACCGCTTCACTTTACAAGAAGGATGGAGGATGAAACTGCGGATTCGGGCGCGGAGACTGCGGGGTGAGTGAGGAACACATTCGCTCGTTTGGGTTTGTTTGCGTCTCTTAGAAACCGAGAGCGCTGGACGCTTCATGAAAAGTTGCATACAATAGCTTATAAGATTTCTACAAGATCTTATCTGCCCTTTTATTTTTAAATATAATGCGTTCAGACTGATAACAAACTTTTGTTAAATTGTGACTTTCTTTCTGAAAGCTGCTTAGCAACAATGAAACATTGCGAAAAGGGCTTTATAAGTGAAACTTATTGATTTGCTGTAAAATAATGCATTATGGACATCATACAAATGTTTAGCTAAATATTGGACACTGACGTAAATGCGGTATATTGTCTTTTTGTGCATCTATGACATCATCATAGATATGAATGTGATATGATTTTAAATTATTGCTGCATTTAACTTGAACATTACTCTTTGGTTTGCACATCTGCAAACACTTATTTTCGAAACATCTCTTTTCTTTAGATCTGACTGCAGTAAAATGTCATGCAGCAGCAGTAAGTACATCTTTTGTCTATATTGTCTTTAAAGTCATCATGCAATCAAACAGGAAAATTATGGGAATTTGACACAGTGTTGCGGGATTATTATAAATGATTTATTCGTGCACACCATTACTTTTTTAATTCATTTGCACTCGTAATCTTTAATCAAAAACGTTAAGCTCCTCTACCCCTGAACAACTCTTCAACACATGACGTCACAAAGAAAAAAGAGGGAGGACTATACTGACTGTCCAATGGGCAGGTATTTTTGCCCCTTACCTCCAGGCCCGACTTCCAACAAACCAATCAAAGGACAAAAGGGAAAAATAAAGCCCCACCCTATATAATAATTTCAGAAGCCATTTCGCCCGGATACGGAAAATAATTCAATCGCAACTTCCGTTTCATGGTGACTTAAAAAAAAGTTTTGCCCAAAATTTTTTGACATCATTAATCTTTAGAATTAAAATGTAGAGGGACTACAGCTCTCAAGGCCAAGATGTTTAAATGAATTGAAATCAAAATTAACGTTCTTTTCCTATTATTTAAATGATGTTAGTCTTAAGGGTATCAATTAACACAATAAGCGAAACTCCTATAAACTTTTACTCAAACACCACCAAAACTCAATGAATCTACAGTCCAAACTGCTGTTTTCAAACCAGTAATTTTCTTTCAAAATATCACATTAAGTTAAACTAAATGATACAACAATGTTGTTTATTTTCCTAGTCATTCCTTGTTGTATATTAATAATAAAAAAAGTTCAGACAAATAACTTAGAGTAGGAAAATGGAAAAAAAGTGAATTGGAAAAAGTTGACTTGCCAGTGTCTGTTGTATGGAAATGTGTGAACACTTATTCCTTAAAGTGACAGTTCAACCCCCCCAAAAAAATCTAGGGTCAGTAACTCACCAGAATACCTAAGAAGGAATTTTTAAAAATGTAAACCCATTCTCTTGCATTGGTTTTCCGCACAATAGAAGTGAATGTTCAGTTACCAACTCTCTTCGAGGGTTAATAAATGATGACAGAATTTTCATTTTTGGATGAACTCTCACTTTTCCAACTTCTCACTGCCATTGCTCCCTGCCCGTCACCTCTGCTGCTCTTTTTTTTCAGATAACCTCATGACGGTCCCAGATCAGGAGGCCCTTCCAGTCACCATGCACTTACTTACCAACCCGGGTGACTCGCTCATGCTCCAGCACACTCTTGACCGTCTGATCAAGTGGGTTTGTCCCGGTCTCCGCCTCTTCCACGTGTCCGAGCGGGCTTGTCCCCTTCGCGACCGTGCCAGAGCTAACCCATGCACTTTAGCCGGCCACCCCTCGCACGCGGTCACCCTCTTTCTGCACGAATCTCATGGAGAAAAGCGTATCCGCAGGGTCCTGGAGTTCCTGCAGTGTCCACCCTGGCAGTACCATCATACAGAGAACTGTGGAGTGGGCGATGTGAGTGCCATTCCATCCCCTTCCATGAGCCCCTGTCTCCTTCCTAGTCGAGACTTCTACCGGCTGGGCGTGGGGATGCCAGTGTGGGGAGTGCGGACCGTGCATTACGGAGACGAGGTGGTGCGGGTCACTTTGCACAGCACCTTTGACAATTTCGTGGACACTGTGCGCTTGTACGAGATGGTGCTGCAGAGGAGGGCAGAGGAGCAGAAAACAGGTTTCTGCTGGTTCACGCTGTTTACCGAGAGGGGGTTTAGCCTGCAGTTGGCTATCAAGCAGCTCTCGCCAGGGGTTCGAGTTGAGCCCTGCTATTCGTCTGTGCTGCAGTTTAGGATAGGCTGAGGTCGGACAGCTAGTGCCCCTGCTGCCCAATCCCTGCTCACCCATCAGTGCCACCCGCTGGCATACTGAAGACCTGGATGGCAATAAAATCCTCTTCCAAGTAAGTCGCAAAGAATTTGAGGGATCAGTTAGTCAGTTTCTAATAAAAATATAAAACACACATCGGCTTAAATAATTACACACTTATTGTTGATTTCTGTGCGTAGATACGCATGCACGCACGCTCACACTCTGTTTGTAAATGTGTCTCATTGTCAATTTATTTAATTATAAATCAAATTATTTCGTTCAAACCATGTTTTTTATTAGTTTCACTCTGCATCAGTTTTTCACATTTGCATAAACCATTGTCTGTGACCCATCCGTTTAATGGCACTTTTTGCTGCTTTATATTAACGAGTGATGCGAGTTAATAACTAAAATGGGAAAATTCATAATTTTATGTGAAACACGCAATACTACTAATTGACGAAAGCAGTTGTTTTGCTGTCGAATGCTGCTTCACAATTGCATACTATCCGTCCTAAAAAGTCTTCGAAAATTGTATTGATATGTCCCAAATTGTAGTATGTTGAAAAAAGTATTCCAAAGGTTCCCTGGATCATCTAATACGTCCGGTAGAAATTCGAAGTGCAGAATTATGCACACGGCCGATATTACCAACAACTCGCCTCGACTAGGTGGACTTTTGTGACGCTCCACTCCATTAATAAAATTAAATAACTGATGTGTCACTAAACTAAGAAACATAACTATAGAGTAAACATCACATACAAAACAATGTGTGAATAAATACTTAAAAGGAAATAAGAACTGTATTTTGATGTGTGTGACAGTTAATGGCCACAATGTTGTCTAGGCCTGGAGTTTTCAAACTGGTGTCCGGGGACTTTTTGTGCTATTGTTAGTTCCAGAATTGTTTAAATTTGAATCTTTCTAGTGAGGTTTTCTCACTATACTTTTTTGGGACTCTTGGGAAATAGTTGCTGTCTATTTAGGTTTAGCAACAATGTGTTGTCTTTATAATATCCTATTTACTATTTTCTAACAAATTTTAAACGTTTATGAACACAGAAAAAATATAGATAGATATTTTTCAAAAGGGGGTCCCTCACATAAGGTTTATCATGTTCGGGGGTCCTTGGCATCATAACGTTTGAAAACCTCCGGTCTAGGCAACAACGGGCATTTCTGATTCCTGTTAATTTGTCCCAGTGCGTGCATATTGTTTTGCTACACACTACAATGTATAAACTTTTCCATAACAAAAACAGTTCATACTTTTAATGCATAGTATAAGAAGGTGAATTGGGATGCAGCAACAGATGCACGATGCATTTTCTATTCTTGACCTCTAAGTGGCACTGTAACATAGACATTCAGACGAAAGCGTCGAAATTCATTCTCCTCATCAGGACTCTGACCCCTCAGTACTTGCCGAGTAATAATAATATATAGATGTGCACTGAGAAATGTCATCAAAATAAAAACAAGGTTGCAAGGAAGATCGCTAGTTATTTTGTAACTTGGGCTTTGGCAAACAATGTGTTCCCCCCAAAATGTGATCCCAGTGTAGCAAAGCCGCTGTCTGCTATTCACTTTTGCTGTTGTATTTGGTTTTTCCTTAACCTGTTTAAGATGATCCATTTTGCTCTTTACATTTATGCGATCCAAACTCATCTCCTAATTGCCTGACCCCCATAGCTTTTAGAGAAATCCACTATGAAAGATGACTCAATCTTTAAAGGAATAGTTGACACAAAGAAAATAAGAATAGACGGCCTAGTTTATGAGAGAATTTAGATTTTCAGCTGAACTCGAATAAAAATACAATGGTTTTATTTATTACTAGTCTAGTCAGTGTGACCCGAGTAAAGATGAGGCCACGTTTCATGAGTTTTCACAAAAAAGAAATGCTCATTTCAGGTCGGTCCAAATGGCTTCGCAGACGTACTTTTTCCATTTTGTGTTGAATGTTCTTTTAGGGTGATCTTAAGCTTACATGGAAGTGTCAAATTGATACAGTATGACTTTTTCTTTTAGGTTGAATGTCCCGCACAACCCCAGAGGTTCCTCACATCTGCTTTTCCTCTGAGCTGTCCCACCCTGCCGTCCAGAGCTCCACTACTGAGGAACAGTGTATCCACCAGGCCCCCATTAACCACTCCTGGCAGCAAACTTTCCCATCTGAAGGAGCGTGCCGTGGGCGCGTGCTCTCTGCCTCCGGATAATTCTCCTCGTGGTTTGAGATTAGCAGCATGCGGTGCTTCAGAGAGCCCCTGCAGCAGTCCTCCTGGAAGCTCCTGTTACTCTTCCCAGCGCAGCAGCCCGGCCGGCCTCTCAGTTCATCAGTTTGAGCCAGCAGTGGCCTCTGAAACCTCCGTGTCCTCTCCTTTGCTGGAAGAGCCGGAGACAGATGTGGACACAGGCTATGCTGTAAACCCACTGCCAGAAAGGACATTAAGGGCTTCTGGTTTGGAGACTCTAGCCGTGGACCTCAAATACAGCCTGCCTGAGCCACAATGTACTCTGACCGCACAAGAGAGCTCAGAGATGAGGCGGGCATCACAGTGTCATAGTGCCCGCACACATGCGCAAGAAGATGAGTTCTTTATCTGACTGTTCTCGTTTAGTGAACAAGGTAAATAGGTCCATTTCGGTAGGTAGAAAGTCTCTTGTACGGTGTTTGGTAATGCCGTGGCAAAGGGTCAGCAGCCTTAAAATAGCATTCTGCAATTAAATCACAATTCAGATGAAGACAAGTATCACAAGCATAGATGGCCGATACATTTTTATTAATATTCCTTTAAAGTCCACGTGAACCTGAAGTCGCGATCGTTTTAACTTCAGTGTTTTGACGCGTTTCCGAGAAAAATAGTGGACGTGGTTTTCGTCTTTCTCTGCGATTTTAATTGGATGTATAAACAGCCGTTGCATTTTGAAATGTAACTGGCAGCAGACTGACGGTTGAGGGGGAGGAGTTAACGGATGCTCCGCCCAAGCCGTCTAACATACCTCATCTTAGATGGTTATTCACTACAGGACAGAAGTGGATTTTCAGATTTTAACTGAAGATTATGAAGACACACGATTTAAAAAATCGTTAAACCACATTCGTCGTGATCCACATCGATAAACTATTTACAATTAATGCTGGAATATTTCATGAAAAAATTGGCATTGTGATTTTTTATTTCACTGGGACTTTAAAGGATTTGTTCATAAAATACCCCACAATTTATATGTTGTGTAAAATGGCTAAATAAGCTCAAGCATTTTCTCTCTCAAATATATTACTTTTGTCTCAAAATACATTTATTAACTCCTTGAAATAGGAATTTTTAATTCTTCCATATATATTTATAAAAATGCTTTTTGGAGCCTGACAAACTCAGGCACTTTTCATGTTCTTTATTCATTTTATAACTACTATGCCTCATTGAGTGGAACTTATTGGTCTTTTACAGTGCAGGAGACCGAACAGTGAGAGCATGATTCAATATTCATTCACTTGCACAGCTCATCCACACTAAATGAAGAATGCTTTTTGAGAGTTGCACATCAGACCCAAAAGACTCAAAAAACGTGCTTGTGATAGGTTGTCTTATTATTTTGAGTTAACTCAACAAACAGAGACTGAAGTCCACCCAACTTATAAAAATCATTAGTTGTCACAACAGAACAAAATATTTTTGTTGGCTGAACATAAATAGAGAATATACGTAGATTAATTGAAAAATAAACACATTTATTCGTCTTTTACTAAACACAACAGATTACTAAAAGTAACAATGATATTAAAGCATAAATCAACCCAGTTAGAACTAAAACACTAATCTTTAAAAGAAAAACAAATAACAAACAGTGAAATGAACATGCTGCAATGCATCTTGGGAACTTTCATACTCTTCAAATATTGTTTGTTCATAATACTCTGTTTTGTGTTGGTTTCGGCCAAAAACTTAAGAATCTAAGTCAAGTCAACAATATCATCTTCAACCATTTGACTCCTTTAACATGTTCAAGTTTATTTTTGTAGGAAGAACATTTAGCAAGTTGGATTTTTAGCGCAAACTATTGTATGACTTCAGGAGACAAACATGACTAACACATGACTTCACTACATTTATGTTTAATTTGGCGAATAGCATCTATATAATCTTGTTTAAAGGACCGTCAAAATGTTTGTTAAGTGAGATATTGATTGTATATTTTTCACATTGGAAAATGTTGGTCAGCTCGAGCAGACTTTATTGTTGGATACATATACTCGTTTTTAATAAATGTAGTAGTCCATCTGTTTCATATAAAAATTCTCCATACTGTTGAAATAGTAAGTGTGCTAAAATGCAATTCACAACATTCTCACGCAAACTAAGGTGCAAGTCAAATATATCAATTTTGTTAACGATCAAGAAGCATTTTAAAGCAGGGGATGTCCACATTTGACCCCCCATTGTATTCCACAGAATAAAATATTTTCAAGGTTGACATTAAAGTCTTAGTTACATTATCCTTTAAGCTTTTTAAATGTATTAAACATCTTTTTTTAAATACTAGTCATCTTGAGGGCCACTTGGAAGCGACGGGTGACTTATTTTTTTTTTTTTTGTGGAATAAAGAATAACACAAATTAAATATTTTATAATGTATGTAAAAATGTATGAATGTATTATTAATGTATTATAGGGATAGTTCACCCAAAAACCTCAATTCTGTCATCATTACACACCCCATGTTGATCCAACCCTGTATAAATGTCTTTGTTCTGTTAAACACAAGGGAAGATATTTTGGAAGACTGTCAAACAGATCTCATCCCCCATTTACTGCCATAGTTGGGAAAATAAATACGATGGGTGTCAATGGGGTATGAAATCGGTTTGCTTACTGACATTCTTCCAAATATCTTTCTCTGAGACAATGAACAAAGACAGGTATAGAGGTTTGGAACAATCTGAGGGTTGGTAAATGATGACAGAATTTTCATTTTTGGGTGAGCTGTCCCTTTAAATATCATGTACTGAGTTTGTAATCTAATATGTGATATTCATGGATGGGTTTCCCGAAACCTTAACACTACGTCATTCTTAAGTTCTACCTCAGGAGTGGTAGCACTATATTCTAAAGAACGATGTAGTGATACGAAGGTTTCAGAAAACCCAGCCCAGGCCATCATATTTTGCCAAACTAATTTAACATTCATGTAGTCAAGAAGGGCATGTGACGTAAGTGGAGTATGTTGTTTTGACTAATATACCTTCTGTTCTCTAAATGTTGATTTTTCACTGCAGCGTGTCATGAAATCCGTGTTTTTTCATGTTATGATCATAAACATTGTTTCACGTTTCACTCCTAGCAGCTGTGTGCTGATTTAACATGACGCATATCTGGCATCTTTTACCATTATCAAGTCAAGTCAAGTCAAGTCTGCTTTATTGTCAATTCTTCCACATGTACAGTACATACATACAGAGAATCGAAATTGCGTTACTCTCAGACCCTTGGTGCATACAATTAACATTAAACACTGACAGTAGACGTTGAAATACAGATAAATACGGTTTAACCATATGTACATAAGAACTATACAAATGAGGACATTGTGGAACAATTTATTGTGTGAATGAATTTATTATGAATTCAACATAAAGCTATGTAACTTTATCCATTTGTTGTTGTATTTGTAGATCACAAGCAGGAAAGACAATCTTTCCTGTTGTTAATTGTACATAATGTCAACTATCATTTTTGCTGATATCTTTTGGCTCCCTCTTCTGATCAATATAGGTCATTATCTTCCAATGATGAGTTCCTTTGGCAACCGATCCACTGCAGCCTTGTAGTCCAGTTTCCGGTCTCAGTGATACGCAACTTTCCCGGATCGAACCTCCAGTACTGCTGTTCTTTAAAGAAGTACAGTTTTCCATCAGGCCACGTCAGGGCCCCGTTTAACCCCCGTGGAATCCCTTTCCAGTCACTAAGATGACGGGGGTAGAATGGCTCTGGTTTAAGAGTCTCTAGGTTTAGGACGAAATAACGGGATCCTTTCAGGAGCACCATCTTTCCCAGCGGCCGGTAGAAGAAGGCACAGTCAGGGTGTTTGGGCAGGCCTGATTTACTGTTCTTCCTCGGGAATCCAGGATCCAGAAGATTGTCCGAGTAACGCCACATCCATTTTCCTTACAGAGGCATGAAAAAATTCATTAAAATGTCACAATTTCGACGCAATTCGTTATTTTCACATGGTGGCCTATTTATATAATTCCCTTCAATCTTATTTGTATGTGCTCCTGTGACATCCGGTTCGGCCTTTAATCTCTCTTCTTACTAATAATTATACATTTTGTACAAGTGACATTGTTCGACAACATACAAACTCACCACTTTATAAAACAAATTGTGAACAGGTTGGAACGGACTGTGTACTTAAAGTCCCAGCGAAATAAAAAATGACAAGTCTTATTTTTTCATGAAATATTTCAGCGTTTATTGAAAATAGTTTATCGATATGGATCATTCCACTTTTGTAATTTCATGTAACCTCATAATCTTCCATTAAAATCTGAAAATGCACTTCTGCCCTGAAATGACTTTCCATCTTAAATGACGTATGTTAGACGGCTTGGGCGGAGCATCCTTTAACTCCGTCCCTTCAACTGTCAGTCTGCTGTCAGTTTCATTTCAAAATGCAACGGATGTTTTACACATCCAATCAATTTGCAGGGAAAATCGCAAGCCACGCCCACTAATTTTCTCCTCTGAAATTCTTTTTCACTCTGAAATGTGTCAGAATACCTAAGTAAAAACGAACGCAACTTCTGCTTCACAGGGACTTTGAGCTTTAAAATGAACAACCATTTGTTATTTTTCAAGGGTGTTTTGTTCTTGGAGATTACGGTCTGAATATCAGTTCACCTTTAAAGAAGTAGAGTTTGCCGTCCTGTGGGGAAAATGCAGCTGCTTCGATGGCCAAAGGGAGTTGTGGCCAGCGTGTCTGCAGAGGAAGAGGACCGCTCATACCTCCGTTATATAGAGTCCAGAATAGACGGCCCTGAAACACCAGCACTGTCCTGTTCATGTCTACAAAAAACAAGTTCAAAACAAATGTTGTTTACATTATATTAACATTTGGCAGATTTTATTCAAAGCATTGTCTGGTGCATAAATGATTTTTGTGGGTTCCCTTGAATCAAACACATGACTTTACCACTGATCTTTATAAATAACTGGACTGGGCCTAGAACGCTAACGGCAATGGCTAACCTATGGCAGGAGGTGAAGCTACAGGAAGCGATTGGACCGCCATCTTGGTAAGCCCAACTGACAGGGAGCACCATTGACTTACATTCAAAATGACAATCTAAAATAACCTGTTTTTCAGCTTATTAAGCACGCGATACGTTTTTTGTTAACAAGTGTGATCAAATTATTTGTTACTTTGGAGTTTTTTTCCAACGCTTATGCTTATTTTGGGCAGAATAGCAATGTATAGAAATCACTGTACAAAAGGTGACTGTGTATTCCATGTTGTTGTAATGGCACATGTGTAAGTGTTTTAGAATAAACACATTTGTCATATGTTGAGGCGTCTCGTTAGTTTGCTGATCTGATCTGATATGTAACGTTACGCTACTGTAATGAAATTGAACGTAAAGCACTCTATATCAAAAAAGACCTGAAAATAACATTATCTATATAATATTTTATATAATAATTTAAATAAATAATTAACCATTTGCATGCTTAAGATGACTGGTAAGTTTCAGTTTTATCATTAAAATATAATTGTCACTTTGAGTAAGTCAATGGCGGTCCATGTCAGTTGGGCACACCAAGATGGTGGCGCGATTGCTTCCTGTGGTATTTACCTCCATTGTATAGTAAAATGTAATATGAGTCGTTTTGTATAAAAGCGTCTGCCAAATGCATAAATGTAAAGAACTCCATATTGATTTAAAAGTTTGGGCATACCAACATGGCGTCGCAGCAGCGTCAGCGTAATAACGTCATGAGCAATCCAGTAGATCAGTGGACTTTACACCATATCACAAAGGTCTACCAACTGAGCAACAGGAAACACATGAAATCAAATTCAATTGCCTTTCTGTTCTTACCCATGGTGACGGCATCAAAGAAGTCCTGACAGTATTTTGGTGTATAGGATCCTTCATTATGGTCTTTCGAGATCCCCAACCCTTCTACAGCCAGACTCAGAGCCCGTCCTGTCAACTGCTGAAATCCACCCCCAGATGGTTTACCTGTTCATCCATACAAACATGCAGAATGTCAGTATGTACCTCTGAACTCGAGACATTTACACACAACCATGTCATGAGATATTTTCTGCAACTTGATATTAAAGGAGCTGTATGTAATCATTTAACCGTATAAGGAAACATGACAAGTTCAAATTGGTTTGTCTAAAAAACAATGTCATGGCTGTACATTGGACAGTGCTGGAATGTGTGTTTTTGTTTTGGTCTAGTGTATTTCAACAGTTTGGTTGCCAGTTGGAGACAATCACAGAATGTTGCAGCAAACAAACGATCTGTGTCAGAGATAGTAGATTCCACCCTTTCCGGTACTTTTACGTTGCAAACTTAGAAAGAATGTATGTATTATTTTACAACTTAAGAGGAGTAATATAATTTTATTATGGTAATTTAAACGGGAAAGCAATATGGCCCGTAAATACGACCTCAGGAAGACGCAACCTCTGACACGAGCTGCTGATTGAGTTATTTTCACGAACAAAAAATACTACGAACATCTTCATTATCAGATAAACTTACAGTCGATGCTTTCCATTACACTCCCATAAGTGTCTGGCAACTCCTGTGAGTGTCGAGGTGGGTAAAAAGCCTCGCCAATATTTTGAATTTGGACTGCGATACCGAGCTCAACCGCTAGGTACATATGTATCCTTAAATGCCGTTAACATCAGCAAAAACGGAAGCTTCCAATAAAATCTGTCATCGCAGACGATGAAAAATCATGCGCTTTGGAGAGAAACAGAAGTTTCACAAAACTGTTTTGTCAATCTGTTTAGCTTTACTTTATAATGTTGCATTGCAGCACTTGCTGCCATAGGATTAAATTACTCATGTTGAACTGTTACTCACATTACAAATATAATCTACAAAATAGAATATCTGTAAAATAATAAACATCAGATAGATGAACAAGCAAGGTCATATCACAGCAAATGACTGTGAAATTACAGCTACAACGACTAAATCGAGTGCACAAAGAGATAACGTTAACCCTCTCTAAGCAAACTCAAGGATTTCTATTAACACGCTTTAATCTCTGTATGTATTTTGTCTAAAATAAAAGGTCAAAGACATTGTAAAACATTGAAAGCTGAGGAGGAACGCACACCAATTTTGTTTCATGAATGTTCAACAAACATTTTTGTAGCAGCAGATGATAATATCACAGTCTCGGCGGACAAACGGGGTTAGACGAATAATTACTGTGTTCTGCATGGAAGTATGCATGTCTCATGTTACTGTAAAGATCACTTTACCATCTCAAGAGGAAGAAAAATCAAAGACCGATTATGACAATGAGTTTGGTTTACACATATTATTTTAGTATTATATCTAGCTTTGGTTGAAACCAGTAACTTTGTATTCGCACCTAATGTATTATGACTCCTGTATGACATATCGCTTATTGCTCCCTAACTCTTTGTAAGTCGCTTTGGATAAAAGCGTCTGCTAAATGACTAAATGTAAATGTAAATTAGTAAACTTTGAAAGTTATGTTTTAACAATTAATTTGTGGACTACCAGAACACTAATCAAAGTGACAGTACATTCTTAATGGTCTTAAATATTGGTCGACAACAAAAGCAAGTTTAATTGATTTAACCAATAGTTTCCTACTCCCCATGACACTTTGTGTTCAAACAGCAGCACCTCCAGGAACAGGTGATATAGCCTTGTTTACGTTGAAAATATATGCTACAAAAATACTACATTGTTCGTTCTCAACAAGTGTCCATGTGTACAAAGAAAAACAAAAATCTTTTTTATGTTAGACTATAAAAAACGTTAGCTTAAAGAATATTCAGCGCTTTAATCCAAGCAAATAAATTGATATTTAAATATGAATATTAACATTGTATTCTGGGCGTAATTAAACGTTATCACATGCCAGTGAGTTATAATGTATAATTAAATTAATAATATTAAACTACATTAGGGAGGGGCGTGATCATGACAGGGACAGTTTTGCAGCATCCCTATTTGTAGAAAACTAGAGAAACAGGTCAAAATAACAGCAAAGAAAATTGCAAGAAAATTACAGCGAAAATCTTTGGGGAGGGTGCGATCTCATGGGGCTTTTATTTGTGGAAGCACATATTCAATGTGAATAGGTCTGTACAATAAATATACTGAAATATTAAGAAAATATATTTGCTGCATAAAGTTAGTCTTTAGAACTCGGAGGTGCTCAATAAAAGGAGGTTTTAGGTTAAGGACACCGTCCCGGACAAAATAAGTCTATGACACTGTGGCTGTGTCTATCAGCTGGAGAATGTCATAGTCAACAACCTCTCAAAAATATCCAGCAGTGACCCTGGAGTTACCGTGCGATAAAGAGACAAAGCTCACAGGATGACATATACCCTATTCGTAAAGCTAAATGCACTGTAATGACCTTTTGTTGTGTAAAGTCCTAGAAGCATCTACAAAATAATGCTCATATCCAGACTACCGACATTACATGAGAGATTTGTGCAAAGGGCTCCATGTGATCTCTTGTCAAATCAAGCGTATTTTTGGGGAAAGTACTTCTACTCTGTTCATACAAGGTGGCAGGGACCGGCAGAGAGTTTGCCCAGAACACTTTCAAATATTGTTTAAATCATGGATGGTAGTCGTCCTGACCAAACTGAATTTTCATGCCTTAGCAAATTATTAAGAATATCGTTCCAGCCTCTGTGACACAACAGCATCAAAGTCTCCAGTCTGCAGATTTTCCAGTTCAGAATTCAGAGTTGAAGTAGCTGCGCGGTATGCACATATCCAGTGAAATGAAGATGTATTTAGCGTGTGGAAACATGCCAGACACATGCTTAGGGAACAGCTGACAGTTTCACTAGCCTATCTGTCATATACAGAAACTCTATGTTAGCTTCAAGTGCGTTGGGTAAAGCTTGTATAAACACATTGAAAATAATAGGGTGCTTTGTGAGTTCAGGAATTTGTATGTTTACAGTGAGAATGGTTGCGTGAGTTAGAACCATTCTGAAAAAACAACAGGGCGTTTGGCGGTATAGGGAATGGATAAACAAACCATATGTGTGTTTTTGTTCGTCTGTGTTTCACAGACTTTGGTCGACACTTATGGCTGTTACCATAAAATGTACAGTAAGACATTTACTTAAGGCAGAAGCCTGCTGCTTTATAAAACTAAATATTAATTCAAATGAATAAATAAATTGTATTTGATTTATTCAAATCTATGACCCTATATATTAAATTTAGGTTTGTGCTTAATGAGACAAAATATGCTATTACTTTTCACGCAATTTCTCTTTTTAGTGAACAAACCCATAGACTTGCATTAAACCACATTAAACCATTTTGAAAGTGCATTTTACTGACAAGCACTGCTCACATAAGATTATGTAAAACGTAGCTTGCAATGTATGCAAACAATTAAAATGGGATTTATAAATTGCATGACCACACTTGCAAAGCATTCCAATAGCATATGAAATAAGGATTTACCATAAAATTGTTGTATAGCTGTGATGTCATCCCAGCTGAGCAATGCATTGCGACCCATCTTCTTATAAAATGGTGACATAAGAGCATGACGGACGGGCGAATGGACCAAGCCCAAGGTGTGGCCAATCTCATGGGCTGTTACAAGGAACAGGTTGCGTCCTTTAAAGCGGTTGAGGGTCCAGCGTTCAGCCATGTCGAAGTGAGCCTCACCACGAGAAGGAAGAAACGCATGAGCCAGAGACCCACCTAAAGACATCGTAGAGGGAAACCTCACCACGTGTAAACAGTATAAACACAATGATCATGTACAATAGTATCAACAGATACAAAATCGTCAACATCATCAGTTTGTATAAATAGGGTGAGTGTGATTTCATCAAGCAGGAACGTGTATCTGAATCAAAATCTACGAGATCAACCAATCAGATCGTTGTATTAGGTATGACTTAATGTTACATTTAGGACTGGCTAAGGGCTGATTCACATTTCGCACCTAAAATCGCGCGGAAACGCAAGCCGCACTGCTTTCTCATCCGATGAGTCGAGAAAAACAGAAGCGTTGCACTGCAAGCACATCACGGCCGGGCCGCATTTCTACATTTGAAATAACAAAATTTCACACGCAAAAGACAGGAAATGTGAATCAACCCTTAAGGGCTCGTAAAGCTTTAGCAACAATCTCTTTTTTTTGTTTCTTTGACTGGAAGGTAGTTCCAGATCAACAAAGGTATTTATTCCGGTTCCTGATTGCATCGCCGCTAGCGGCTAGTTTGTATCCTCTGACACTTGCTTCACCTCACATTTGTTCTTGGTCTTAATATTAGTGTATTTTACTATCGTTACCTATCACTGTCGTTGCCGAATTATTTATAACTTTATTTTCTAAAGCTATATTAATTGAAGCGTAACGCCGCTAGCATATTAGCATATTGGCGTGTTAGCTTGCCTTCCGTTTACACTGTGGAATATCATCTCCCCCTATTTGTCTTGTGTGCTAACTGTTTCTCTTTTTAAGTGTATATACTAAGACTCATCAAGCAACCTTGGTAAGTTAGGATTGCACTTCATACCCGGTGAGTCATGGCTTCTATTCCTGTTGTTGTTATTTGCACCTCATGTCATATGTTTAGCTCAGCCTTCTCTGTCAGCGGCGAGGGTTTAACATGTGATAAATGCAGGGAAGTAGTTAGGCTGACGGAGAAGATCTTAGAATTAGAGTCTCGCATCTAATCTTTATTTGAGGATAGTAAGAGTGTTAGGACCGTAGAAAACATTTTGGATGTGAGCAATGTTAGCGCACACAGATCGGTTCCGGTTGAAAATCCCCTGCAGCTGGGAAACTTTGTGACGGTGAGACGGCATAGTCGCAGGACAAAACATCACTCAACCGTTCCGATTAAAGTCTCAAACAGGTTTGCCCCGCTCAGTGACGCACCGACTGAGAAACCTGTTGAAAGTGCCCTAGTGATCGGTGATTCTATTGTCCGGAACGTTAACATAAAGGCACCAGCCACCATAGTTAAATGTTTACCGGGAGCCAGAGCGCCTGACATCAAGTCAAATTTAAATGTGCTGGCTAAGGCTAATCGTAAATTTAGTAAGATTGTTATTCACGTCGGCACAAATGATGTTAGACTCCGTCAATCGGAGATCACTAAAGATAATATTAAAGAGGTGTGTGAGCTCGCAAAAACGATGTCAGACACTGTAATATTCTCCGGCCCCCTCAATGCTTACCGTGGTGATGAGATTTATAGCAGATTATCATCACTAAATGGCTGGTTGTCTGAGTGGTGCCTGCAGAATAATTTCGATTTTATAAATAACTGGAAGAGTTTTGAGGGCAGACCTGACCTGTTGAAACGAGATGGTCTCCATCCCTCCTGGGATGGGGTTTCCCTCCTCTCTAGAAATTTGGCACACAGTCTTAATAATGCTAAAGTCTGACTACCTAGGGCCCAGGTCAGGAAGGAGACAGAATGGCTTAACCAACTGTCTGCTTGCCGTCTCGCGTTACAGAATACACAAAATATGCAACATGTAATAATCCCTTCTTACAAACAACATAAAATAGAGACTGTGTTTGTCCCCCGGATTAGCAAACATAAGATATTGCGTAAACCTCTTGAAAGTAATTTAATAAACGTTAAACAAACCAAACATGAACAAAATACAGATAATCAACTGTTACGACTCGGATTGCTTAATATTAGATCTCTCTCAAATAAAGCACTTTTTGTTAATGATATGATAACCGATCATAAAATAGACATGCTTTGTTTGACAGAAACATGGCTAAAGCCAGATGATTATATTACTCTAAATGAATCCGTTCCTCAAGATTATTACTATAAACACGAGCCTCGTCTAAAAGGTAGAGGGGGAGGTGTTGCTGCACTTTACAATAATTATTTTATCATCTCTCAGAAGTCTAATTTTAAATACAATTCTTTTGAAGTCATGGTACTTCACGTATCGACACCTAATACTAAGGACAAAACATTTTTAAAATTTATTCTAGCTATTGTATATAGGCCTCCAGGGCACCACACAGATTTTATTAAAGATTTTGGTGGGTTCTTATCAGAACTAGTACTGGCCGCAGATAGAGTCCTTGTCGTCGGTGACTTTAATATCCATGTAGACAATGATACAGATGCCTTGGGCATGGCTTTCAAAGACACTCTTAACTCCATGGGCGTTAGTCAACATGTGTCAGGACCCACTCACCTTCGTAATCATACTTTAGATTTAATACTTTCTTATGGTATAAATGTGGACGATGTTAAAATCGTTCAGCAGAGTGAAGACATTTCGGATCATTGTCTGATTATAATGTATGCTTCAATGGCCTACGGCTGCAAATCAAACTTCTTGTTACAAATATGGTAGAACGATTACTTCAACTACCAAAGATGCGTTTCTCGATAATCTGCCTTAATTGTCTAAAATATCTAGCATGTGTAAAAACGTTGACGATTTTGACACTACTATTGAAAACTTTAACTCTACCTTCTCGGAAATATTAGACACAGTTGCTCCTCTGCGTTTAAAGAAAATTAAAAATAGCAGCCCAACACCGTGGTATAATGAACACACTCAGACTCTAAAGAAAGCATCCTGGAAAATGGAGCGCAACTTTAAGAAAACTAATTTAGAGGTCTTTCGTATAGCATGGAAGGATAGTACTCGAAAATACAGGAATGCCATGAAAACGTCTAGATCCGCCTACTTTTCATCACTAATAGAGGAAAACCATCACAACCCTAGGTTTCTATTTAACACCGTGGCTAAATTAACAAAAATAAGTCGTCAGCGACGTCAGATTCTGATTACCAGCATAACAGTGATGAATTTATGAACTACTTCACTAGTAAAATCCAAGATATAAGAGAAAAAATTATAACAATGCAACCTGTAGTGAAACCCGCTGAACAAACTAACTACAGCACCCCAAAGGAGAAATTGCAATTATTTTCTACAGTAGATCACGATGAACTGTCTAAAATCATTAGATCATCTAAATCAACAACATGCATGCTAGACCCTATACCTACAAAACTACTGAAAGAAATGCTCCCAGAAATTATAGATCCTCTTCTTAGTATTATTAACTCATCTCTGACATTAGGACATGTGACTCAAGCATTTAAGGTGGCTGTTATAAGGCCTCTTTTAGAAAAATAAAACTCGACCCTAAAGAACTAGGGAATTACAGGCCTAGATCGAATTTACCATTTATATCTAAAGTTCTGGAAAAAGTAGTTTCAACTCAATTATGCTCCTTCCTCCAAAGGAATGACATTAATGATGAATTCCAGTCTGGATTTCGAGCATGTCACAGTACAGAAACTGCTTTGATCAGAGTCACAAATGATCTGCTTTTAGCGTCTGACCGTGGCTGTATTTCGTTATTGGTGCTGCTAGACCTCAGTGCTGCATGTGACACCATTGACCACAGCATACTTCTACATAGACTCGAAAGTTACGTCGGCATTAACGGAATAGCATTGAAATGGTTTAAGTCTTATTTATCTGACCGTTTTCAATTTGTAGCAATAAATAATGAGGTGTCCCGCAAATCACAAGTCCGGTACGGTGTACCACAGGGCTCAGTTTTGGGGCCTCTGCTCTTCGCATTATACATGCTAACTCTAGGAGATATAATAAAGCGACACGGAATTAGCTTTCACTGTTATGCTGATGATACTCAACTTTTTATTTCCTCGAATCCTCATGAAACCCAGCAGTTTCATCGAATAAATGATTGCATAGTTGACTTAAAAATGTGGATGAGTAACAATTTTTTACTACTAAACTCGGACAAAACAGAAGTGTTGCTTACAGGACCAAAAACCGCTATACGTAACAACCAAGAATACTGCTTAATGATTGACGGATGCTCGATAAAATCCTCGTCATCAGCTAAGAATCTTGGCGTTGTATTCAATAGTACTTTGTCATTTGAAAGCCATGTCGCCAATACCTGTAAAATTGCATTTTTCCATCTTAAGAATATATCTAAACTACGTCATATGCTGTCACTGTCAGATGCAGAGAAATTAATTCATGCATTCATGACATCAAGACTAGATTACTGTAATGCATTTTTAGGTGGTTGCCCTGCAGGCTTATTACAAAAACTGCAACTGGTTCAAAACGCGGCAGCTCGAGTTCTTACACGTACAAAAAAGTATGAGCATATAACCCCGGTTCTGTCAACCTTGCACTGGTTACCTATAAAGCATCGCATTAACTTTAAGATCTTGCTTATTACCTATAAAGCCCTACATGGTCTAGCGCCGCAGTATTTGAATGAACTTCTATTGTATTACAGACCTCCACGTACATTACGCTCTCAGGCGTCCTGTCAGTTGGTAATACCTAGAATTTCAAAATCAAGTGCAGGCTGTAGATCCTTTTCTTATCTAGCGCTTAAACTTTGGAATATTCTTCCCTGCACGGTCCGGGAGGCAGACACACTCTGTCAGTTTAAATCTAGACTAAAGACTCATCTTTTTAATCTTGCATACACTACACCTCCATAATATTAATCCTCAGAGGATTTAGGCTGCATTATTTAGATCAACCGGAACCAGGAACACATCCAACAACAAATGATGTACTTGTTGCATCAAAGAGTGCAGAACAGTACTCTACTCTCAGCCAGTCTTGTCTCTTTGTTCCAAGGTTACCGCAGGATGCAGTTCATGCCCAGACCTGATGGCAGAGCTGAGAATGGGAAGCGGTGACCTGACAAGAGCTAAGAGGATAGAGCTGGATAAAGGACGCCACAACTTTGATTTTCCTACAACATTTCAAATGTTATTAGATTGTTAATGATAATCTTAAATCTATCATTTTTTATTTTTATTTAGCCTTGTTGTGCAAGCACTGTTGAGCTTGTGCAGAGGCAGCAGCTTTTGCCAGAGGGGAACTGGAATCCCCTGGTTGGGCCTGGGTTCTCCTGAGGTTTTTTTTCTCGATGGGAGTTTTGGGTTCCTCACCACCGTTTGCATATTGTTTTGCACTATCTGCCTGGCCGGGGGGGCTGCTTTAGAATTCAGAAATTAGACATAACTAATATTGCATAAAGAATTTATAGTCCGTTTAATATTTGACCTGTGGTTCTTTCTCCTTTATCGCCAATGTGTGCTTTCACTGTGTGTGTGTGCGTCTATGTCAATGTGTGTGTGTATGTATGTTTGCATATTGTGTGTGTGGAGCATTTGTATGTCTGTCTTTGTTGTTTTCACCTTTTTCTTGTTTTTACAGGTATATGCCTTTAGTTGTTTTACTTGTATTCAATGTGTCTCATGTACAGCTGCTTTGTAACAATGAAAATTGTAAAAAGCGCTATATAAATAAAGTTGAGTTGAGTATTCAGCAGAATTACCTCAAAGGGTTAAAAGGCAATAAAGTCATGCTTGTATTTATGTAATTTGCGTAACTGACTTGAGTAAAGCGTGTAATCTGTAATCTTTTGAGGGAGATTCTAGGCTATGTTGTAAAACATCATCTATAAAATGGCATCAAACTGTAGAAATTACATTCTGTGGTAATTGACTGAATATTCCTTTTAGACTTGAATACCAAAAAATGTACAACAAACCTATTGTAAAAAGAACAGAAGAAATTCTTAACCCAAAAATAAGAGATCTCCCGCACCTGGTCCATCGAATGCATTCCCTGTCCCATCGTTATGTTCCCCTTCAAAGAAGGCCAGACGGATGTCGGCAGGACCCTGACTAACCTCCTGGAAGACCAGCCCGGACGCATTACTCCAGATCTGGAATGCTGTGAACACCGCCAGACGCACTTGACTGGCAGAGAGGTACTGTGGCTGGTTCATGATGCGATAGGTCAGGTGACGTTTGTACCACCTCTCACCTGTAGAAGTAGAAAAATATGCTGGGGTTTTTTTTACAAATAAAGACCACTGTTTCAGTTTTAAGTCTTTACTACTCAACATTCTTGTTTTAAAAACACATACTTGCAACTAAAACAACAACTTCATTGCCTGTGAGACCGCACAAATGCAATTACACTTTACAATTTGAATATTAACTTGATGAAACCTAATTTTGGAGCAATTTATTCAGAAAATGAAGGGCAACAATTCTTCTTAGTGTTATACAGTATATTGTCCATTCTTTCATCACACATCAAAACAGACAAACACCCAGCTACAAAATCAAGTCACTGTAGTAGTTTGAATCAAAGCCAATTTGTTTCTCTCAATCTATGAGATTGGCTTGGTTCTAGTTAAAGATCCACTGAAATCAAAATTAAAGGTTTTTTGCCTTTTATAAAAAATATTAAGAACATTAATAAACTGAAATGATCCTGAGTGCGGACAAAATTAGCATTTTGCAAATATAAGCGTTCGAAATGGACAATCTAGCATCTAGAAAAAGCACTACACTACAACAAAGTTCTTGTCCAATCAAATTCACTTTAGAATCTGCAGAGTCCCGCCACATTCACCATGAAGGACGCAAAAGCAGGGCATCATATCAGCCACTTGTTTCCAAATTTATTTGTGAATGACGCATAGTGCACTAAAAAATATGGGTATGATTCAGACTGTGTAAACATGTTGTCCATGTTGACGAATGAAGATTCATTTTGAGTCAGTATCAAGCAAGCAATCATTCGTGCAAATTTTGTTGAGGAAGAGATCCGACTCCTTCGAATCACTGGATCTTTAAGGTCAATGCTTTATTAAAATACGTTATTTTAATTTAGAACAAAAAAGATACAAAATACGTGCGTAAAAACTGATTTTAGCAAATTGTTGTTATTATGTTAAAAGCCCCGTGAACCAGAAGTTGCGGTCGTTTTTACTTCCGTATTTTGATGGATATCCTAGTGAAATGAAACTTGGAATGAGAAAAATAGTGGGCGTGGCTTTCGTCTTTCTCTGCGATTTGATTCGATGTATTAAAACAGCCGTTGCAATTTGAAATGAAACTGGCAGCAGACTGACAGTTAAAGGGGAGGAGCTAACAGACGCTCCGCCCAAGCCGTCTAACATACGTCATCCTAGATGGATATTCACTACAGGACAGAAGTACGTTATAAGTGAAGATTATGAGGCCACACCAATTTAAAAGAGAGAATGACCCACATTGATAAACTATTTACAATAAATCCCCCAATATTTCATGAAAAAAGAGGTATTGTCATTTTTAACTTCGCCGGGACTTTAAACACAAAGCAAATTACACATTATAGTCCATATAGTGTATATACATAGAGTGTATTCTGAGTTTTAAAGGTGCCATGACAAAATCAAATGTTAAAAAGAATATTTATTTTGCTCAGAATGAGAAATCACTGTGTATGGTGCAGTGCTACTTTAAATGACAGGAAACATTTTAATGTTTAAACTACAAACTAATCTTTTTTTTTTACTTGAGAATAATAACAGTCCAAACACAACAATAACACAGCTGTCAGAGACACAGTCTGTTGGCCTTTTCTCTGTAAAATTAGACCAAGATGGCGGCGCGTGAACATCGCGAGGCTCAGCGTCTCTCCAGTTTTAGCAATTATATAGTGTTTTTCTTGCTCATCTCGGGCCTGTTCGTACAGAACAGTTGTGCCTTCACATCGTACACCCGGCAGGAGCTTTTGGATATCGGTTTGCGCATTCCCGGAAGTTATATCAGCAACATTCAACTCGTCCCTGAGATCATCAAAACATCCGATGCTACGCACCCCACACGGCCGGGCGGAAGTGCTCGTCGGCGGCGTCGAGATCGTAAACAAAGGCGGGGAACGCGCGGAGGGCTAAGATCTAAGCTAAAGCTAACACCACACCGGCTCTCTTTACCCAGCATTTTCCTTGCTAATGTACGATCATTAGTGAACAAAATGGATGAGATTCGACTCCGCATCATCAACAACAAAAGACTTTTAAACTGCAATGTCATAATCTTCACGGAAACATGGCTACACAGCGGCATACCGGACAACGCTATTGAGTTAGCGGGCTACAACACAAACCGGGCGGATAGAACGGCAGAGGAATCCGGTAAGACAAGAGGAGGTGGACTGTGCATTTATGTCAATAAAGCTTGGTGCACGAACTCTGTTATTGTCGGGAGACACTGCTCGGCTAACCTTGAGTTTCTCATGGTTAAATGTAGACCGTTTTATCTGCCACGGGAATTCACTTCCACCATTATAACGGCAGCTTATATTCCACCGGATGCTGATGCCAAGCTTGCTATGAACGAACTTCATGCAGCCATCAGTAAACAACAGACTGCTCACCCGGAGGCTGCATTTATTGTTGCGGGAGATTTTAATCACTCTAACTTAAAGACAGTGCTCCCTAAATTTCACCAGCATGTTTCCTGCCACACAAGAGGAAACAAAACTTTGGATCATGTCTACACAAACATGGCTGAAGCTTACGCCGCAACACCCCTCCCCCACCTGGGTCAATCTGATCACCTTCTTTGTTCCTCACCCCCAAGTACTCACCTCTCATTAATCGTGTGAAGCCATCAGTGAAGACCATCAAGGTGTGGCCTGCGGGGGCAGACTTCACACTCCAGGAAAGGTTTCTACGCACAGACTGGAGTATGTTTGCTTCTCAGGCAACCAGTGGCTCTCACACGGACATAGACAGCTACACCTCTTCTGTATTGGACTACATCAATACCACCATTGATAGTGTCACAACTCAGAAGCAGATCACCATATACCCTAATCAGAAGCCATGGATGAACAAGGAAGTGCGCCTCCTGTTGAAAGCACGCAACACCGCCTTCAGATCAGGTGATGCACAGGCCTTTAGTACTTCCAGGGCAAATCTGAAGAGGGGCATCAGAAAGGCCAAGCACTGCTACAAGTTGAAGCTAGAGGAGCATTTTACCAACTCAGACCCTCGACGCATGTGGCAGGGCATCCAGGCCATTAGTGACTACAAACCCAACCACTCCATCCCCATAGCCACAGATGCTGCCTTTCTGAACGAGCTTAATGACTTTTATGCACGCTTTGAGAGAGACAATAAGGAACCCGCCACCAGGCTCACACCTTTTACTGACCACCCAATCATCACACTTAACTCCACAGATGTTTACACTGCACTAAGCCGGATAAACGCACGTAAGGCTGCTGGCCCTGATGGCATCCCTGGTCGCGTACTCCGGGCATGTGCGGAGCAGCTCGCTGGGGTCTTCACGGATATCTTCAACCTGTCCCTCGCCCAAGCAGTTGTTCCAGCATGTTTCAAATCCACCTCCATTGTTCCCATTCCAAAACATTCCAGCCCGACATGCCTGAACGACTACCGCCCTGTAGCACTCACACCCATTGTTATGAAGTGCTTCGAGCGGCTGGTCTTGTCACACCTAAAAGACTCTCTACCATCCACACTGGACCCATACCAATTTGCCTACCGCAGCAATAGGAGCGTAGATGATGCAGTGTCAATGGCGCTGCACTCCGTGCTCACACATCTGGATAATAAGGACACTTATGCACGCATGCTGTTTGTAGACTTCAGCTCTGCATTCAATACCGTCATCCCTTCCATGCTAATCATCCAACTTGGAAACCTAGGCATTAACAACTCAACCTGCAACTGGATTATGGATTTCTTGACGAACAGGCCTCAGCTTGTTAGGTTAGGCCACATCTGCTCCACCACCATCACCCTCAACACTGGTGTACCACAGGGCTGCGTACTGAGCCCCTTTCTCTACTCCCTTTTCACACTCGACTGCAGGCCTGTGAATGGATCTAACTCCTTCATCAAGTTCGCAGACGATACAACAGTGATTGGTCTCATCAGCAACAACGATGAGACTGCTTACAGGGAGGAGGTACGGCACCTGGCCACATGGTGCTCAGACAACAACCTGCTCCTTAACACCTCCAAGACAAAGGAGATCATCGTGGACTTCAGGAAGGCGAAAGGAGGCACACACGACCCCATCCACATTAACGGGATGGCTGTTGAACGTGTTTCCAGTTTTAAGTTCCTGGGGACCCATATTTCGGAGGACCTGTCCTGGACCACCAACACTTCATGCCTGGTCAAGAAGGCTCACCAGCGTCTCTTCTTTCTGAGGACACTGAAGAAGAACCAACTGTCTTCAACTATCCTGGTGAACTTCTATCGCTGCACGATAGAGAGCATCCTGACCAACTGTGTCACAGTCTGGTACGGGAACTGTTCTGTTGCTGAGCGCAAGGCACTGCAGCGGGTGGTGAAAACAGCCCAGCGCATCACAGGGACTACACTCCCTTCCATTGAGGACATCCAGGGGAAACGCTGTCTGCGTCGAGCTCGCAGCATTCTCAAGGACTCCTCTCACCCCGCTCATAGACTGTTTACTCTCCTGCCTTCCGGTAGGCGCTTCAGGTGCCTCCGGACAAGAACCAGCAGACTAGGAAACAGCTTTTTTCCCAGAGCTGTTTCATTATTGAACTCTGCTCCCCACTGATTCCACTAACCCTCATAACTTTAACTTTAATGCTGCTACTACATTGTTTACATTGCATAACAGGGCTGCATCCATGACTGAACTGTACACACCAGTACTTCATGTTATCTGCTCTACCGGACTGTTTACACACACATAGCATCATTTCCACTCTATACTGCTCACTTGCACACCAGGAATATTACACTGAATGCTCATTTGCACTAATAAACTACTTCCATAACTGAATTAACTCATCTACTGCACTGTAACTCATCTATTGCATTTATTGCATAACTAACTGCATCTACTCATCTATTGCACTGTAACTTCAATAACTGCATTAACTCATCTACTGCACTGTAACCTTAATAACCGCATTAACGCATATACTGCACTGTAACTTCAATAACTGCACTAACTCATCTAATACACTGTAACTGTATTATCTGCATCTACTCATGTATTGCACTATAACTTCAACAACTGCATTAACTCATGTACTGCACTGTACCTTTAATAACCGCATTAACTCATCTACTGCACTGTAACTTTAATAGCTAATGTCTGTAACTATTGCACACTCAAGTCACTTGCACTATTGTATTGTCTATATTGTTATCTGTTCATAACCACCTGTACATTAATGTTCACAGTATATAGCCTTCTGTATATATTGTTCATAGTACATACCGACTGTCATATTTTCATACAACATTTGTATAGTATTTTCCTAATATTGTATTCTGTATTTATTCACACTGTATATCTGCACTTGCTAATTGCACTTCTGGTTAGACCTAAACTACATTTCGTTACACTGTACTTGTATATGTGTAATGACAATAAAGTTGAATCTAATCTAATCTAAAGATGGACCTGCATGTATGAAAACAAGGGAACCATCAGAATACTAAGTATACATGCCACAGAGCTATTTTTGCACCATGCACATATTTGCCGGCATCAGGTACTGACATGAACTCACACACTCACTCAGATTATGCTGCATTCCTGACATATTAGCAAATTCTCAAGCTGACATGTCATAATTGACGGTTTTCACACCCCTTCCACCCCTTAAAGACACACACAAGTCTTAATGTCAGCGTTGTTTCTGTTTGCTGTATTATTGATTGTTTTCATCCTGAGGTCACTATACTATAACTTTAAGACACAGGCTAGGTTTCCATTACAGATTTGTGAAAAAATTTAAGCGATATTTTCCAAATGTCGATTAAAACAATGTCGCGGAATGACTGCTTTCCAGTGAATGATGTTCCGGGATTAATTGTATTTTTAATTTTTCTCGCGATAAGTCATTCTGGCCGTGCTTCTTCTTTGTATGTTTTATGGCAGGTTGCAAACCAACTTTAGTATTTAGTCCCACCTACTGTGATGAAACAGTGAAGAGAAATGTCTTTATTGTTTTGATTATTTTCACATTACCTCACTGTTCCTAATAAATCTCCTTACTAAACTCAATTGTTTTCCTTCATATTGGACATCTAATGTGATATTACTTCTTCCAAATTCCTTACATCATGTGACTTTTTTGCACGGCATGTGACTTCTAAAGAGGACAAAAAGTGTTTCCACTTCAGTTTTGCGAAATATCTTTATCGTATTGCCTGAAAAAATACCACATACGAGCGTGAAAATTGACGTGTTTCCATTAGTCGTTATTTCAATTTGCGCATGTTGAAGGATAATGGAAACCTGGCTACTGTCAAACTTTCGCAATCTGTCGGAGCCGATAGCCTTGTGGTTAGTGCTCCGATATATGGCGCTGTTGCACTCCGGGCGACCCGAGTTCGAGTTTCTACTCATGGTCCTTTCCCGATCCCACCCACTTCATTTCCTGTTCTGTTACTGTACTGTAAATAGAGGCAAAAACCCCAAACATAATTCTTAAAAAAAAAAACCTTCGCTAACCATGTTTACTGTAATTTTGCCAAAACTCTCCATTGTTAAACCATGTTGGGCCAACAGAACATATCTTAGTGCTTCAGTGGTTTTTCAGAGGTTCTTTGGGGTGACGGAGGTACTATATAGCATCGTTTCCGTATAAATAACCTGTTAAGCCTCTGTATGGTTCTTCAATGGTTCTAGCACCTCATTCATCCCAAAGAACCGCTGAAGAACCACTTAAGCACCAAAATATGGTTCTATATGACACTAAAAGTGGGTCCCATATGAGTACAAGCCATGAACCACTTTTAGTGCTATGAAGCAGTTCTTCTTTTTGAGTGTCTCGACTTGCTCAACACACGTACACTTGGTATGGACGCTAATTATGTATCCCACTCTATTTAGCCCTCATTAGGCGACGCACCCTCCCCAGCAGGCACAGAATTACCCCACGCCTCGGGGAAAGACTCCTGTTAATAGAGGAGGTGGAGCAGAAAAACTTCACTCCATGCTAGTCAGAAGGAGTTTGGGTGGGTACCTATAGAAGACTAGTAATAAGGTCACATCTTTCAATACTACAGTGACTCCATTTCACTGAAAGATAGTTTAAAGTTATGCTCAAAGACAATTAACAAAGGACAAAGTAAAGAACTTCAGCGGTTATGAATGCATCCAAACATGGTAGATTTAAATACACATGAAGGAATACCGTGTATGATGTGTACATACCTGATACGATGTTACGTTTCTTACGGAGGTGCTGCTCGTGTCTGTCCATGTATCCGGTGAAGATGTTGTTGACTCTTTGAACCCAAGCACTGTGACTCCGGGCATCTCTAACCCCACAGCGGGGTGATGTCATCTTCACCAGAGTGGCACTATCCAGCCTTCCAGTGACGGGGAGATGAGACAGCCACTGAAACTCTCTAAACAGAGCACACAAATATATATAACAGTTGCGATTCTTTTGTTCAATGGTGCGTGCTGAAAAAAAGAGCGAGTTTTGCAATGTCCATCCTTTCTTTTTTTATGGATCATTACTACACAGATACAGTAAATGAAAACACATCTTCAGAAGTCATCAAAATGAATCCAATCTGTTCTCACAGGAAACTAGTTTCATCAATGTTTTAAATAGAAATCATTTGATTGGACAGAAAATGCAATGAAAAGGCATTAATTTACCTTATGGCTGACTTTATTTCAGCAGCATTATGAGTTTTACTTTCCTCATGCAGGTATCCATATCGCTCTAAAAAACCCTGATGACACAGACATCATGACATCATTACTATCAAACCTGTGACGACGGGTGCTGATATGGGCTCCGATTACTAAAGCATGGAGATATATCATTAAATCAGTGTTTACTCATGAAGAAGGAAAAATGATCTGTTGCAAATAAGGCAACTACAAAAACAAAAGTGGTCTTGCAAATATTGTTGCATATGTTCTAAGTGGAAAAGCAATTCTAACAGTGTACACGGTTGATCAAAAGTTTAATAATTTCTTGTACTAAACATGTACTGATATAAACTGTTAATAATTAAAATACTTAAAGGTTGTTCACAGCGATGCCATTGAAGAACCATTTTTGCTTTCACAAAGAACCATTCAGTCCATTTGTCCTACAACGTTAGTCAATGACGTCCCAGAAATGTCAGTTGCAATCATTTTTCCAAATATCCTTCATTGAGTTTAACAGAACAAAGACATTTATAAAACTTGGGGGGGGGGGGGTAATTCATGCTCGAATTTCCATTTTGGGGTGGAGTATCCCTTTAAATCTGACAAATTTACATACGACCAATTCAACAAATTGTTTATTTAATTAAATTATTATATAATATTGATATCAATATCAATAAAATAGTTACATTATTAGAAAACCAGCCAATAAAAAACACAGACCGGAAGTTAACTTCGGGCCAGGCGCGTGCATCTATGAAACCTTGAATAGTACCGTTTAGCATTATGTACGTACTGTAAAAGGTCATTTGCAACAATGCAAAAATGTTAACGTTGAAATAAATTTGAGCTATATTGTGAGAAAAATCTACACCCATTGTCACGGCAAAAAATTGATTACAATTCTTATATCTGTCAACAATCAACAATCTTTGAATCTCAAATGAGGCGTATTGCGATTCTGAAACTTTTAAAAGAAACAATTATGAAGACTATAATTAGCACCACACACTACAATAAAGAAGCACTTTGCCTTGTGTTTTGACCGCACCTTTCCTGAAACCAAACAACGGGATGTTACAATTGCAAGAGAAGGTTTGTGAACCGATGTGAAACACACTGGATGTCTTCATTCACCTGGTCTCATCTTAACAATTTTCACTCTTTTATTATAATTTTCTACTTTCTATGCGTTAACCATTGTGGTCCAAATGCGCACCTAAAGTGATGTCAGATGTCAATCAAAACAGATTTAAGATCGACGTCACGCGTACTTCAACACCAGCATCGTGATCATCCTCCCGTGATTAAGGTCAAATACTCCCGGTCTTACCTGAGCCTGTGCTGCTGTGGACACTGGAGAATTGACAACAGTCTTTACGCACAATAAAAGCGACATCAGCGCAAACATCTCCATCTGTGAGCTGTGCCTCGTGAAAACAGCCGCATGACGATGAAAGGAAAAATGAATTTCAAAGGGAAGAGCTTCAGTCACGATCCTCAAAGTTTGACTGGAGCTGATAAAACTCCGCAGCTCGAGCAGCTTTTCCGCATCTAGAATGCGCGCGCGCGTCACTAGAGCCGTTTACACCATTTACTGCCTTCTCATACTCACGCACATACAGTAGTGGCCAAAAGTGACATCAATATTAGAATAACATAACACTTGATTTACCAAACAATATTACTTGACAAAAATGCAAACAATTGGTAATAACCCGTGGGTTTTATTCTAATATCAAAACGCATAGAAAAACAAAAATCTTAGAGGATACATGCTTATCTATTATTAGTATTTTTCAAAGCTTTCTTTTAATAAAAAAATAATCGTTTTTTGGGTACATTTCGCAAAATACTTTGTTATATGTTTATATATTTAATA
Source organism: Triplophysa tibetana (assembly GCA_008369825.1). Lineage (NCBI taxonomy): Eukaryota > Metazoa > Chordata > Actinopteri > Cypriniformes > Nemacheilidae > Triplophysa > Triplophysa tibetana. The sequence continues at coordinate 4,059,124 of CM017917.1, read as the reverse complement.
TATACTGTTCCTTCACTGAAGAGTCTGTTGAAATGTAATGTAGTTTGTTAAAGTTATAAATGTGAATCCTGTCAAATCTCTTGCAGTTAATATTGCACACAGCAACATGTAACTTTGGCATATTAAACATAAAATTTGGGACCTAATTTGTTTAACTGAAAACATGGCTAGACACTGTCGTTCATGCAATAATGCAAGGTCATTTTTATAGCAATTACATTGTGCATTGGTGTAAAAAATATTTTGGGAGATTAACTGAGGATTTTGAACAAGACAGGCTTTTGCAGGTATAAAACTTGTGCTGTTTGTGCAAGTTGTTTTTAGAAATACACTTATTCGGCAAATCTTAATGTGGGCCTAATTGTGTATAGGCCTACAAAATATGTTCTATGAAGTATTTCTAGACAGACGCACGTAGACAAAATACATTTACTCTTATGGTATTAACCAAAGGTAATACAGCACATCAACGGCCTGTTGCACGAATCAGTTGCAGGGTTAGTTTGCAATTGACAAAAGCAAGCCCGGTTTATTCAGTTTAACTTTCTCTAAACTTCGGTTACCCCCGATTTAACTGTTACTCAGCATGTGCGTGCATGTGAAAGGGTGGCCATGAGAATGAGTAATTCCTTCTATTCAGACATGCTTTTACCGAAAAATCATTGTGGATGTTGTTATGTTGTAATTAAATTGACAAGTTTGTCAACACTACAACCACAATTTTTCTTTAACACATCATTAACACTTGAATTAAGGTCGAAGACTTTGTAAAGCTCATCATGTATAATTAGTCAAGTAAGCTACAGGAACTTAAAATTACTACAATTATTTAAATTATGGTCAAGCGGTGTAGAAACCTAATCAGTCATCATTTTGTTGTCGAGTCATGCTCAATGAAAATGGAAAAGGGCCATGCACACCGGACACTTCCGTTTTTGAGAAATGGTTTTCAAAAACCATTTTAGTGTTTCATTCCTCGGTTTTACAGCTACTAGAGGAAGCAATTTTGATTGTAATGTGCACAAAATCTACAGATAAGCTAATTGAATACACAAAAGCATGTTAAGATCATACGGGTGTTTAATATTTGCAAAAAGAAAAACCAAGTAAAACAATCCATGTTGATTTTACAAAACAATAAGCATTTTACAAATCTAGTCACGCACTTAACGCCGGATTCTACACATCAGGAAATTAAAAAACAACAAATAACATGACCCACCCCCTATTTACCTAGCGCAGAAGTACCCCTTTAAAGTCGATCTGTGGCTAAACTTCTCTCACAGGTCTCAAACGGAAGAGAAGCAGCCCCCAGATGAAATAAGGGGCAATTTTAGCCATTTCCCATCTTTCCTCACAGTAAATTCAACGTTAACAGGAAATATTCCTTGATTCAGACCATATGCAGGATGCTCATGCACAGAAAGGTACGCAGACAAATCCTTTCTAGTTACCCTCTTCCCATCTACACCCTGTCCCTCCCCCCTACAATAAGCAAAGGGCTGGAATGGCATCCACATAAAGCCTTCAGTAAGGACGGCCTCGTCTTTCTTCTCTGTGATCTCCTCTGAAATCCCAAAATACAAAGATTTAAGACAGGCTGTTTAAGTGACCAATTTGAAAATGACAAGAACGAACGTCTACCTTCCGCCCATTTTGTATCCACCACCACCACGGTCTCCGCCCCGAAAGCCACCTCCTCTACCACCTCTATAGCCTCCGCGATCCCCACGGTCTCCACCATATCCGCCACGACTACCCCGCTCTGAAAACAAAGATAACTTACAAAATGAGCAAAGTCTGTCATTACATTAAAACTAAAAACCAAAAAGATACAATGTCTTCAAATTGGACTGAAATGGTTGGAAGGCTTTACCTCCACCTCCTCCTCCTCCTCCTTCACCTTCTGGTTTTGGCGTGCCGCACTTGTTGCATTCATATCTTCTGGCAAAGTTCATATTGCCACATGAGCTGAAGGAGTAAAAATAATTTGTTATATTTTCCATAGATCTTTTACACATTACTCTTAAACCCTGTAGATATTTGTAGATGTTTGTCACCTGTTAGGACAAGGCCAATCTCCTCCTCTGACATCAAACGAGGGCCCACCTCCAAAGCCACCTCTGCCTCTAAATCCTTTAAGGCAAAACACATAAATGGTAGAACAATCAGCCAGACAAAATTTCAGTACAACAATTAAATTAATATTCAAAACAGAAGGGCAATATTCAATTTATATAACACACCTCCACCGCCGCCTCCTCCTCCTCCTCCGCCGCCACCACCACCAGCACCACCTCCACGTCCTCTGCCACCTCCCCTCTGAGTGAACTCAGCCCGTCGGGTAGCAAACGAGACCTTGAGGGAAGTGCCCTTAAATTCTTTCCCTGCAATCCAGGAAATCAACAAATCTCAAAACAAGTTACAAAACTTGTGGCAATCCAAAAGACAGACTTTTTTACCATCAAACCAGTCAATGGCAGCTTTGGCTGAAGGTGGATCATCAAATGACACCGTGGCTTCACCCTTCAGTCGACCAGTGGCTTTATCGGTATACAGATTGATCATGGGTTGGCCAGTCTTTTTATTGAGCTGTTGAAAAGAAAAAATGTGATTGTCAAAAACAAGCCAAACAAGATTCGACAAGTTTATAACCCTTGAGGTGGTCTTGCCTTTATGATTCCAATCTGTTTGAAGTAGTCACCCACTTCCTGAGGGGACACTTCTTCACCAAGACCCTGGACAAAGATGGTATTATTGTCAGAGTTGTCCTGGTCACCATCTGTAATAAAAAGATAAAAACATGTAAAGAACAGCTTTTGCATTTTTAATACTACACAAACTAAAAGAAATCCTTATACACCTTTATGATAACTTCTGTAAAAATGTATAGATTACCGCAATTCAATTTAACCAATTTTACTTCTGACATTCACGGCAGAATATAACCCAAAGATGATTAACTTAACACTTACCACCATCATCCTTTTGACCAAAGTCTCTGGGTCCTGAAAAACAGCAAGACACGAAAAAGAACAACCATATTGAGAAGTTCAGAAAGCATGGGTAATTTTTCATAAAACCACAAACACATAATTTCTCTAAGCAAATCTACCAAGAAACTGCTACAAAGATTTGACCGTTAAGTTATGTACAAATGCATCTCCAAATTTGCTGCACCACTTTCCAACGCCTGTCACCAGCACAAATAGTCTTTGAGTTTAGTCAAATAAATCCACCAAGTACCCTTCAGCTACATGTGCGCCCCTCCTTCGCCTTGTGCACAGATGGCATCCAGAATGCAGGCGTTTAATTCAATTTCCTCATGCAAAGATACCGTTTTTATAAGTAAAACTGAGATGTTACACTCTAGCCACAACCGTATTCAGATAGAATAAGAGGCAAGGCTCCTTTGGATCTGACAGATAAAATGGTGGCTCTCAAGAGTTCTTTTGCCAGTAAATCTTTCTGTACCTCCTATCTGCTTCCCCCACTGAGACAGTTCTGATGCTCATCACTTACCACCGTAATTTTTGAAGCCACCACGGTCACCACCACTGCAGAGGAAAAAATGGAAGATATGATGGCTTTCCTTTGTTGAAACCTGGGAGCGCAAGGCTCCCTCTTTACCAGTATTCCTGTCATGGTTAACTACTGAGAAAATAGCTCCCATTGACAGATGGGTTAAACACGGGCCAATTTACATTAGTGAACATCAAATTGAAACTGATGGGAAATTCGAGTGACATGGAGTTCATGCGCTTTCAAATTGGAAACTAGAACGAATCATTTTCACTGTTTTTTTTAATTAAACAAGCCGAGCGTGGAAAACTTCCGAGCTCTATTAGAGCTGCACGATTCTGGATCTATTGAGAATCACAATTCTTTTGTTGCAAATAGTGATTACGATTCTGAATAACAACTAAAAAGTAATGCATCATATACTAGAGGTTTTACAAAGTTTAAAAAGTTGATTTATGCAAGGTAATATTTAGTAAAACTTAAGTAACCACTCTTTTACAAAGTATTACCATATGTAAACTATATTTCTCACTATAGGTAAAAAGTGAAATATGTAACGATTTAAGGAAAGTTCAACTTTATAAAAGCATTAATGCTTTGAAGTAACTACATATGAAACATTTCTACAGTAACACTAATTCTTAAGCTGAGAACTTCAATTAAAGGTCTTTGAGAAGATTGATCTATTTGCCTGACATCTAGATTGCTTGAAGAGGCCTTTAAAGACACCTGATAAACATAACCGTATCATCACCTAGAAACAGGTGAAATCTTGGGCAACTTCATGAAAAGCTCGAAGGGCTTTTTGTTTTCCTGTAAATTCAGCAGCTCCAGGCACGTGAACAAAAGCGTCAATCTTATTGGTCAGCCAGTTTTGAACGCGGCAAAACAAGCCCCCAAAAATGGGCAAGACGAGTTTAGATTTTAATGACGCTTTTAAGTCTGCCTTTTTGCGCGTCGGTGCATACTCTCATTGGAATCCTTTGTTTAGTCACGTGTTAAATGTCACCGATAAACAAATGTGATGCCTGTAGAGTTTTGTTTCAAGCTGGTCTCGTTAAGATGAACTATGTAAAAATCCTGAAAGACAATCATAAGAGCCGTTTTGTTGCTAGGCTGCATGTACTTTATGTTGGTATGTTATTTGGTGTGAGGTTAATTTGGGCAAACTGCACTTGTAAACACGCGTCTCACGCATGCGAGCAACTCCGCTTTAATCCCAGTACTTCTGTGATTATGTGACGAGAAACAAAGATAGTATATGGTAGAAAAGACCGTGTATGACGCCGTTTCATACCCAATGATGTAATTGGTTGCACAAACACAGATTAGAGCGTTATGATTTTAGTCGTAGGTGTAAGACAAAGGAGAATCGTTGATTTAATTTAACGAGATTGTGCGGATGTTTAAATCAAGATGGCGATCTTTAAACGATTAATCGTGCAGCTCTACTCTTAATTCAAATTTGGTCAATAGTTGAATGAGTCTGACAGTTGAGGCACGTGTGCAGTTGAGCACACATTTTCATCCTTTATGAGTGCTTATGAGCTCCAAAGGTCCAACTTTAATTTCACTCACTTTGATACCTGTAGTATAAAATGTAGACCATGTTAACAAAAAGAAACAACACTTAAGACACCGTTTAATGTGGAGTGACTGAATCGTTCCTTGTGCTGAACGCTTTTCAATGTGAACACATTCTTCCAAAGAAATACGAACACACATATTGAAACTATGGCAAAAGGGCAGCCGGAGGCTTTACAAATTAGTTTAAATATTTTGTCAAATCCCAAAGTGAGAAATAATAGCGTTTATTTGTTCACACTTTTAACCTTTTATCCTTTGACGCTGCCCTTTTTGACTTGCATAGGCAAAAATCTAATGTAATAACTCTGTTGAGCGTGTAAATTGTCAGAAGGTCAGGTCAACTTACACAGGCTCTTCTACACATTGCTATAAGCAGCAAATCTTCCATTCACCTTAGATGAGTCCAACCAAAATTCAATAACTAAAATCTTTCATCCACAGATATGGCATTACATAAACATACACACATAATTGTAACATGACCTGAACTATTATAACACATTTTTTACTTTGTATAAATCAACTTAAAGGTGTAGTTCATTAACATATGGAAAGTCAATGGGGGCTTATTTGTAAGCACTTATTACAATAACAAGGCTTTGACTACATGAAAATCAACTGAATGCAGTGTAATTTAATGCAAACAATTGATGGCCGAAATCAATTGAAAGGCATCTTGCATCTTCTTACTATACAGATCTTTTAGACAAAAAGTTAAATAATTAATATTTAACCGTTGGTAAAAATGAATAGGCTTGTTACATATGATCAGTGCAATTAAATGACACTGCTTCATGTATATTGTGACAGTCTCCTATGTAGTACCTTTCAGGGGATGACACACTTACCCCATACCGGAGGGTGGTCCTCCACGGCCACCTCTTTCATAGCCTCCGCGGTCATAACCGCCACGATCATAACTACCACGACCTCTGCCCCTGTACCCTTCAGACCTTTCAGAGCCACCGTCGTCACCAAACCTCCGACTTTCACCTAACAGAGGAACACATTAATGACCTGAGAGAAATTACAGACAGACAAAAAGCTCACTCCCGAATGGACTCAAGTATTACCATCGTTGCGTCGTCCGTATCCACCTTGGGACCCACCATATGAGGTGCCGGACTGACCATACCCTCCCGCAGCACCAGTTGCTTCTGATTGCTGTCCATACGAGCGTGGTTGCCCATACGACTTTTCAGCATATCTGCATTAGCGGAGCAAAGTTTGTTAAACCCGAAAAAAGTCCCAGGTTGTCGTCATTAATGATTAAGTTAAATATTTTACCCAGACGACGATTCCGAGCTTTGTTGCACAAAGCTGTCATAGCTGGGCTGAGGCTGCGCCTGCGGGGGCACCTGCGCTGGCTGTTGCCCATAGCCACCAGAGGAATATCCCTGGGTTGGCTGGCCGTAACTTTCGGCTTTACAAAAACGACAATTAAACGCCATCCACCAACAAAATAGAATTTGATCAGTTTTAAAAGCTACATACCAGCAGGCTGGCCGTAACCACCTAAGCTCTGTCCACCATAAGAGGCACCTCCATTACCCTGACCAAATCCCTGCTGGGGTAGAAAAAAAATAATTCAGAAGCCGAACCTTATGTAGAAAAGCACAAAATACATTTAAATATTGTTAAAGGTTACCTGTCCACTTGGATAGCTTTGGGATCCACCATACGAGCCATAGCTATGCAAATAAAGAACTCACGTTACTACATTCAAAATAGGCCAAGAGAGAGACGCTTTATTTTGAGAAATATATCCGGTAAATGCATTGAGAATCAAGCACACATGAAGAGTTTAATGCACAGGCTCATCGCTCACCTTTGTTGAGCTCCAGGCTGACCGTAGCCTGAATCTACGAGTCAAACACACACCGTTAGACATGAAATACGTGTTAAAACCTCATAACGGAATCGCGCGATTAACAAACATGCAACAAAAACTTAGCATATAATATATTGTTAATGCTAACGCCGCGCCAAACTAATGCTACAAGCCACCACGGACTTAACGCCCAAATGTCATTTACAAGAATACAAACAATATAAATTGAGCTATTAAACTAAACAGTGAAATTAACGTTCAAGTTTTTCGAAACACAACTCGTCTTTATCAATTCGAAAGAACACATTTATTAACAACACACGCGCCATCCAGTTAGCTGCTAATGCTAACACGCGGCTATAGCTAGCCGGACTACATAAAACGCGGCAACATAGCGAAAAGTCCTTTAAAGCGCTTCTTCACATTACATAGCTCACCTGAGGCCATCTTTCAGAATTAAATAAAAGCAAAAGGGCGATCTGTTTCAAAAAATAAGAGATTAAAACCCCGGCGCGACAGAACCGCGCACTGCAGCTCTTATGAACTTTGACACCAGACCTGGGATGTTCCACCTTCTTACCGGAAATAAGCGAATTCAATTCTTTGATTATTTGAGAACACGTGCGAAACAGCGTGTATTGACAATGCGAAACGTATTATGATATTTATAACATAAAGAACGTAAAATAATAAACACAAACACCTTTTATCGATTTTTTTGTGGACGAGTTTTTTAGAAAGTGGTACAATCTGAGCGCCTTTTTGTCACGTGATTATGACGTAACAAACAATACGATTGCGATGACATATTTCCTTTCTTTTAAACAATTGGATGACAAAATGGATGAAAACATTTTTAAAAACACTTAAGTTTTAAAGCACATAACGTTATTTGATGTTTTTTTGTTTTTCTCTCTCTCTCTCTCTCTCTCTCTCTCTCTCTCTCTCTCTCTGGCAAATATGATGTAACATTGTTGTAGTATGTCTTTGGAATTAATAAAAAAAAAAATTCTTAAATGGGTATACTTTCAATGCACATTTCCATACAGTAATGCAATTACTTTTCCCCCCTCCTACAGATAACTGCTCCTTAAAAGCAGTGTTCCACTTTCACTACTTCTATAGTGCCTTATTATATGAACAATTCATTGCTACATGTATATAACACTACCTCCACTTACAACACTATCCATTTGCACAAGTGAACATACAATTTGTAAATATGTATTTTTTATACCCTGTGTAATGACCCTTTTATGTTATTATCCCCCATTCTCTGTACAATAGTCTTTTATTTTATACATGCATATTTTAGAATCTTTTAGGCTGTAAATCCTATTAAATTTGTATTGTCATTGTGTTGAATGTCTGTACTAGAAGTTTCCAACACCAAAGGAAATTCCTTGTGTGTGCAAGCACACGTGGCAATAAAGCTCTTCTGATTCTGATAACGCCATATTACATTTGTGCTGTATTTTATGTCGGTTTTTATATCTTACTATTTCCCAAACTTTGAAGTATATCTTATTTTCTTTTCTTCTTTTTTGTATGCACACTTGCCCTCCAATTCTTATGGAGGACCGGGAGTGCCGATTAGAAATAAAATTACGAATCATTTGATCAATTTAATAATTAAAACGTAAAAATATAAACAAATAAATTACTTTTAAAATTGAGAAAGTAACAGACTTATTTAAAACGGTTTATTTAATTTGTGTTATAAAATAAAGTTTAATTGAACAATAAAACGTTACATTTCAAAAATAATTGTAAAATGTATAAATAAATAAAAACATTTCAAACTCTTCTTTTAATTCATGCTTTAAAACGTTAAAAAATCATTAAACATATTTTAAATCGCTTTTTAAAGCTGCATTTACCAAATGCTTTTCTCTCTATATTTGTCAATTGCTTTTCTTTGTCGTTTTGTCAAATGCTTTCCTTATACATTTGTCAATCGAGTTAAAAATGCCATTGGACAGAACACGCATCGGGGCAGCCAATCATCTTTCGTCTCAGTCTCCCACCTGTAAAACGAAGTAAAGGTAAGGCGGAATTTCATTGGACAGAAAGCATGATCGACCTTATGCGCCATAACTAAATATCATAGCTTTGAATAGCTTGTGCGGGTGTGTTTTATCAGGGTAATGCCTCAGAACGGAACATATACCGCTTCTAGTGATGTCCACTTCGCAGGCCACTTACCTGTGAAAGATTGACTGAGCATGAGCCAATAGTCTGTGAGTGCGGGATGTTTAAACACTATTATTGGTCTGACTAACTGAACGAACACGCCTCTTAACTGAACTAGTACCAGTATCTGGTATACAAATCGGACATCTCGTGTTGAACGAGGAACTGATGACCGAATGAATTACAGAAAGCTCGTCAATTGCTTAATACAGCACGTGAGTCACTCTCGTTCGCAACATAATATGATGTATTGCATAATATACATTACAATTATACAAACACGTTTTTAAAATTACTTGTACTCCACACACGCCACCTCCTGACGTTTGTATGTAATGCATGACGAAATGGTCACTGAACGAATCAGTGAACGAGTCTGAACGAATCGTTTGCGTGAACGAACTGGAAATAAACGAATCACTCAAATGAATCGAAATTCCCATCACTAGAAATGCGTCCCAATTCGCATGCTATCCGCCCTAAAAAGTACTAGAAAATAGAATTAATATGTCACAAATCATAGTATGCTGAAATGAGTATTCTAAAAGTACCCGGATAATCTGTTTCCGGTGAAAATTCGAGGTGTGAATCCACGGACACTTAACATCGTAAATCGCGGACTTATGCACTATTCTACGCAATTTTGTTGTATAAATAGTGTGAGTAGTGCGTTCACATTGAAATTCTTCAAAAAAGAAGTGCGCTAAGTACCCGGATGATACACTTTTTCGACCGAAAATACGAAGTATGGAACTGTGGACACTTCAACGCACTCAACGGTCTCGATTTCGCTTACGTAGCGGAAGGGAGGGAGGCGGGGCTATCGGACGCTGCTCGAGCAAACCTCTCCTCAGAATAACGACGCTTCAATCTGATGATGACTAAAGTAATGCTGTGCAAAACAGATGAAAACTACATTAAATGGACAATGCACAAGCATATTTTTATTCACACGTATTGTGGCGTGCGATTGACGTCATTGGCGCTGGGATACCGATATACTTCCGACCGATATACTTCCGGTTAGTATGAAACCGTTTAGTATTCCATTTGGTACGATACTACTCTTCTGAAATCCATATACTAGATGGTTAAGTGCATAGTTTAAGTGCATAGTGTGTTGTATGTTATTTGGGACACAACTAACGGCTGATATTACTCACAAATCACGAGTTTAGTGACGCTACACTAATGAATAACATCAAATAAAAGATGGTTCGCTAAATTGATAAATGTAAGTTTACATTACATACAAAATAATAAATATTTTACTGCATGGAAGAGCTGTATTTTGTGACAGTGTCGTCCAGGCAACAACGACCACTTCCCTTTCCAGTTTGTATGTCCCTGTGCCTGCATACAGTTTTGCTAGGCACTGAAATGTTTATACTTTCCCGAAGCAAAAACAGCACATACTTTAAAAGTGCTTAGTACAAGTAGGCGAATCGGGATGCAGCATAGGTCACATATGAGTGGAATTCGGTGACACTGTGATCCTACATCCTCAGCAGCAGCCACCCTTAATAATTCCCAGATGTGCCACAATGTAAGTTCATATGTCATTTTATTTCCTTGTCAAATGGTAAGGCAAATGTTAAATGTGGGACAAAAAAACAAAGGACAACTGTGACGGTACATTTATGTTTTAATTAATTAAAAAGACATGCCTAAATAGCAGTAATGTATAAGAAACAAAAGTTGCATTTAATGGACAATTTCCAAAACAACAAAGGTCAAGAGCAACTATTAGAATATATCATTTTATCATCTTTCCCCAAGCAAGGCTTCTGTGCAGGTCAAACTACACTGCCAATAAGGCACTACAGCGGGGACTTGACAAAACAGTTCCCCAGACCACCATTCATTCTCTTGTCTTTCTCATCCTACATTTCTACATACAGAAGACTCGCAAAGACTCAACTGACAACTCAGTTACCAGTGAACAGATGAGAAAGAATAGGTTAGACACTTGTGAGCAGGAAAGTAAATGAATGAGGGCTATCTAGGTTGAGCATTAGGTTACATTCATCTTTAAAAACTAGGACAAGCTAAACGTGCAATCCCCCTGTTGCGTTATACGTTCTGCAGCCTTCAGATTTTAGGAATGACTAGTTTATACAACTTAAAAGACAACAATGGATATCTGTCCGTTTCATAATACAAGCATGATATTTTTCACATGTTAACCATTTTTTCATCAAGTGCATAACCGAACAAGTCAAAATCTCTTCACACTTATAAAAAGGCAAAACAGTCCTACTTATAGAATAAAGTTGAGCTATAAGTTATGCCACTGAGAGAGTCAACCAAAAATGACCATGAGTTTCTATGCATAATATGAAACGCTAATTAAAAATGCTACATTCACCCACCTCCAAATGCACGAATAACATCACCATAATTAGAATTAAAATCACAAATCCACAGGTTATTACCTACTCAATGTCTTTGCTTTATATTTCTGCTTTTTGGTTTTACAAATCCCATAACATTCTGCATGGTTTCAGCTTTAGAATGACATGCTGTGGCGTCAACTTTTTCATTTCTTAGTGTCCGAGTGAACATATTTAACCCTATCCTTGTAAAAATCCTCAATCAGGAATGTTTAGAAGAGGAATGTTGTTTCGCCCTTTTAACTCCAGACGTCCTGCGAGTAGCGTCCCTTAGTCATCAGTTTCTTGATGTAATCTACCGCTTGAGTGCGGCTCATACTGCCCAGCTCCTCAACAATCTCGTGAAAGGAGTTCTGCACATCTCGTGCCATGTTACGAGCATCTCTGTGGGGACAAATGTTTGCATGGTTAAAATAGTTTTAGAGGCACATTGGGCGATAAAACACCATGTCTCGAGACTTAGGTTTACGCACCCGCAAACATAGATGTGTGCATTGTCTGTGTGAACAAGCCTCCAAATAGCCTCCTTGTGGTTCTTCAAGAGATGCTGTACATACACCTGGGTGGAAAAACAACGAAGCGTTAGTGATGTGAGGCAATCAGGTATGACTTAAGCCCATTGCATATTTTGTCCGAAATTTGAATCCGAAATTTCCGCACGTAAAAAAATAAATAAGACATCACGTTGTTCAATCACATTTACACACAGCCTCGATATTTTCGTCCATCATAAAAAAATTCGGACTGGAATCGATTTTCAGTGACTTTCACATCCGTAGCAAGCAAGTTTTGACAATTCAGAGACAGCGTACAAATAAAACTCCACATGTTCGTTTGTTAGATTATATTGTTAGAGTCGTTCAAAACACGGATTCATTTAGGAGGAACGTTAAAAAACAATCGCGGGTATTTCGATGCTTTAGCATCCTGATGATATCGTAGCACCGGCCCAGTGCAACCCTGATACAAGTTGGGGTGTAATGGTATGCGTATATTCAGCAGTCACGAGATGTCACAGGGGGAAAATTCCAAATGTAGTCATCATTACTATGGCCTACTCCCTTTGGAGGGCAGAGCCCTTAGAGTTTAGACATTGGAGTAAACAGGGCATTTAAGTGCCATTATGTAGATGTATGGTATTCACTTGCCAGCTGAAGATTGTGATGAAATTACGTCGCTTCATTTGACATGTTCCTGTAACAACGAAGCATTGTGTGCGTCAGCAGATGTCGCTGTTTTAATGGCATAACTGCCATTCGAAGGAGTAGGGCATAGGAATGATGACTTTATTTGGAATGTTGCCCGTGACGTTTCGGTACAAATACATGTAATGTTACACCCCCAACTACAAGCCACTCGGCAGATCAACACGGTTATGATCCATTTATTAATTCATTACTGCAAACCCTTAGCTCTCATGTTTACAGAATCCCATCTTTTATATTCCTTTCTTCTCTTCAGCATTATGAATGACTGCTTGGCAAAGATATTTGAGACAGACATTTTTGAGCTGGGCTTAAACAATTCAAATGAGTTCACATTACCTTTTGTTCTTGATCTCTGGAGAAGGCTACGTTGAGCTCAGTCAGAACTTTATTTTTTTCAAACTCCTCAAGTTCTTCCTGGTAAATGAAATCCTCTTTCTTATAACGACAGCCATAGAACAACACCGTCTCTCCTACGTCCTTGGCTGCAAATAAAACATGTTGAAAATTAAGATACATGCTTAATGGTTAGTACCTAAGGCTTTGCAGATACATTGGGATCAAGCCATCTACGTCCTCGATCATGGAGTATGCCAGGCAGCCCATAAAACAGTTGACATGATCTCCATTTAAACACTATTGCACCACTTAATTTCATCTTTAATTCTGAGTTTTGAGACACTGATTCCGGAGCTCGATTTGCATGACATTTGATAAACATCATCTAAAGACGAAACAAAAAGTTTGAAGATGATCCTAATAAATCAAATCGTTCTTGATTCACATAAATGCATTTGAAAGCGACCCCTAACCCTAACCCATCAAATCACACAAATTATTTTCAGTTTTTTTAACTTGACCACCATTTAAAGGACAGGTATGTGTTGAAGTAAATTGATCGCTTATCTCTAAACTACTGACAATGTGGTGCTTAATCTCAGCATCACTGAAATCAAATGCTAAGTTAGTTGTTTGACAGACCTGAGAGCTGATAATCAATGGAATATGTTACGATATTGAACTAGAGGAATAAGCTGTCTGCACTGGATCATTCTCACAAAACCACAAACATCATGACTCTAATGGTTTTTAAAAACAATTCCGTAATGCAAGAAAAGTATCAAAAAAATCTTTACATTAAGCATGATTTGTTTGAAGTAACAGATTTTCGGTAACATTTCATTTTATGGTGCCCTTTATACACGTTACATGTATATACTGTAGTAGTTACTGCGGACCTAACTCCAAACCCGAATCCTAACCTCTCCTAAGACTCAGCACTTAATGTAAAATTTCATGATAACATTACCACCTTAAAAAGTGTAACCCAGATTTCTTTATATCTCTGTTGCTACTATTCTCTTGGAGGACTGTGTACACATAATGGATATACAGTACCCTAACCGTCAGTTTTCCTAATTTGTTTTACAAATTTTCATCTAAACATACAAATAACAGTTAACAATCTTCCATAAAAATAAAGGTATATACACAATGATGTTTGATGAATAATAACTTGGGCAACACCGTCCTTGAAGCATATATGTATAATGCATTATTAAGAGTTCTTAAAGGGTAAATGCATTATAATTCTTCATAATGTGTGTTGTAATGCATTATGTGTAGCTGTAAAGAATTATAACCAATGCAGTGCAATCCAGTGCATTAAAATGCTTTAAAACTAATTTTATAATGTATTATACATCGTCCTTCAAGGAAAGTGTTACCAAAACTTGCTTAGGCATCATGGCAGTGGTATTGACAATTTTAAGGACTTATCTATGACAGATTTCTTTGACAGATTTTAAAGAACTAAATTTGACAAAAATGTGTTGAACTTTTCAATGCCTTTATACATTACAAAAATAATGTTTGACATCTCGGAATGAAACCAAGTTTTTGGGAGAAACACACAACTAGAGATAAGATTTTGTTAAGATAAGAATTCAATCTCCTTAAATACAAATTTGTAAAAAAACAATTTAATTGATCAACTCTTAACTTAAAGTATTACAGAAACTTTCGGTCTGAAGTTGAGGCACTTGGCAATCGTTGAATATAACAAAATTTGATAAAGAGGGGGTGTGTTCCAAACGTTATACATTTTTGAGAGTTCATAGACAACTTTTCAAGCAAACATCATATTCAATCATTTAATATTAGACTTAGTCAAGCACCAAATTTTAGCTGATATGCATGCTTTTTTTTACAACTTAAAAATGAGGCGGCAAGATAACAGCTAGTGTAGTCAAACACAGGCAGGTATACAAGTAGTAGACAATGTCGAGTTTTCTGTTTGAACTAAAGTTAAGAGTTAGTGGTAAGTCAGGTGAGCTTTCAATTGTTTGTTGAAGGTTGTTATGGACTCCGCTCAGGTAGAGGCTGGCACCATTACACCAGAGGTTAAGTAAAGGATTTACGGAAGTGATTTGGTGACACATTGTGAAGAACAGTGCAAGTGAACACTAGCCATTTATTAATATGTTCCCATAGTGGAGAAAACTAACCGTGACCGTTTGATTCTCTCACAAAATGTATTAAATAAGATCATTTGAGTAGCTTTATGTGCAAGGTAAACCCGCAGCGCTTATCTCTCACATCTAAGCAGATGTGGCTTTCTTAATCTTGCATAACTCTTACCTTGTTCTTTGAGCCACGCACGCTCCTGAATGAAGCCCATGAAGGGTGCGATACCCGTTCCAGGTCCAATCATAATGACTGGGTTTGAGGACTTGAATGGGAGGCGGAACTGAGATTTACGGATGTACATGGGCACCGTAGCCTTGTGTCCATTGTCAGTCTGCATTTTGTTTTTCAGCCAGTTGGTGGCGACGCCTTTGTTGACACGGCCTGTCTTGGTCTCATACTCGACCACTACAGCACAAATGTGGATACTGTTGGGATGAACCTGTCGCATAAGGAAACCCCTTTACTACATGCACAATACACAGTACAATAACTGTTGTCCAATTCATTTAAAGGGATACTACACCCAAAGAAGTTCACCTTCAAATTGTTCCAAATCTGTATAAATGTCTTTGTTCTGATGAACACAGAGAAGAATGTAGGACGGCAAACAGTTCTGCGACACTTTTGACTACCATTGTATTTTTGGGAGTCAATGGGGGGCAAAATCTGTTTGGTTATAAGCATTCTTTCAAATATTTTTCTCTGTGTTCATCAGAACAAAGAAATGTACAGATTTGTGAATGTGAGTAAACAAAAATTTTCACTTTAATTTAACAGTGCAGTGTGGAATTTCTGGCTATAAAGTGCAGCATACGATCTTAATATTGTTGAACACCTTTTGTGTGCAACAACACAGAAATTACAACTTTATTCAATTTCGTCTTTCCTGTCTTTCATCATGAGACTGACGAGGAAGGAACGATATTGTTAAATAAAATCATTTTTTGTTTTATTACGCATAAAAGTATTCTCATATCTTCATAAAATGTAGGTTGAACCACTCAAAAAAAAAACGAACCACAATTTTAATTATTATTTAATTATTAATTATTAGCTGTCTGCGCTTTGAGTGTACATTGCATCGCTGTCTATGGCCCTTGAACCTCATAAAAACTCTTAAATTACATCGCCGAGATAAACAAATGTCCAACGGTTGCGGCACCATTTAATTAATGACAGAACTTTAAGATCATCATTGTTCATTATGAAAATATTGAAATACATATTGCTATAATAATGAATAGTGAATCCTTCTGGCCACTATAACCGTGAAGTGAAAATCAAGTGAAAAGTAACTGACCTTGGAAGAAGATGCAATGGAGTAGTAGCGGGCCTGGAGTCGTGGCATAAGCTCACAGAGGTGATCGATGGGTGGTCGTAGAGATGGTAAATCCTCTAGAATAGCCAAAATATTCCTACATGAGTCCAGCACCCAGCTCTGGTACAGTGCCTGAAAGATGACAATTTCATGAACATTCTGCTACTCATCTTATCTTTTTTATATAAAATATCAAATGTTTTGAAATTCAAAATGGTGCATTGCCACCATGCTAAGGTGATACCAGGCTAGTGCTATGGGGTTTCTTGAACATTTAAGGGCTTATTGCCGTCCCTAATGGTATTACATTTACATTACATTAATTCATTTCAATGGACACTTTTATCCAAAGCATCTTACAAGTACCACATCGAGACATTTTGTCAGCCATACAGCAGTCTCTGTCATTCATAGTCTTGATGATTTTGGGTCTCTGGATATGCCATGTACCCTCCTTTAGTTTACACGAGACCATTTTCTACCAAAAATGGAATAACTCTGCGTTTTGGCTGATCGGGTATCAAAGTGCAAGTTTTTGGAAACGACAGCCTTACCATTTCCATTTAAACCCTGAAAGCAGAGTTTTTCCCCCAAAACGATGACATCATGCCCATGCGTTTAACACGTTCAGTTTGTGGGCATGCGCGAATATTCCGCCTCGTCCATGCTGCTTGATTTACTGAACCACTACGACCAGCGGAGATATGCTGACAAAGTGTGTTTAAGGCGCTTTTAGGTATGCGCGCAGGAATGTTATGTTTCTTTATAGCACAATAGCGCCATCTGCTGGCATGGCATGCATAATAAATAGTGAATCATAATTTTTATTTCCCAGATCCGTGTAAATGCAGATCGCTGTGATAAAGCCGTCATGTATCTGTGAAACGTTGCATCGTGTTAACGTTCCCATACAGGACTTAAGACTAGTTCTAGACTAAAATAAATGTTAGAGCCGTCTCATGCTTACTGACATATGTTGAAATATGTACATCATTGCCATGTTTTTTCTCAAAATGGGCTCAAGTGTTATTTTTTGTAAGGAATGTTAGTAAAAACGCCTTAAATGTCCTAATTTATCTTAGGCGTAGTCCTGGCTTAATCTCATCCTTGTCCGGGATAGTGTTGATAAGTGTTCAGGTGAGTTTTGTAAAATTGCACATACCTTTAACCCCTAGTATGATTAAAAAGATGTTGTCTAAAAAACACAACTAAATATTGACACTTTGTCCTTATGATCTATAAATGCCCACAAAAAGTTTTTTTTAGTGATAGTGATGCTTACTTTGCCTTCAGGTGAGGAAGACGCCATCTTCCTCATACTCTCCTGTTCCTTGGGTTCGGAGGCATATTGAGCCAGTTCATACAGCACATTTGTGCGAGGAGAGTTTGTGATGTCCAGATAGTGAGTCAACGCAGTGCGATATGTGGTGGGACATGGGAACGGATGTTTCTTGTTTGATTCCTCTGAAAGAAAATATACACACTGCTTTAGAAACGTTTGCAATTGGTCTTACTTAAAAAAAAAAAAAAAAAAAAAGTCATTACGCTCTCAGGGTCACTGGCATACCGTCAAGGTTGTTGAGAGAGATAATAGTATCAAGGTCCACACCAAGGATAACACCAATCTTGTTCACTATGGCCGTGTCGTTTGTTGGATAAACAGCAACATGGTCTCCGGATTCATATCTGCAGTAACAGTTTTATCTTAGTTAAATACTGTAGGTAACTAGGACTAGGTAAGAAATGCTGCCATTAACATTACATTAACAAACAAAAAAAGCATTAACCAGTCTAACAGTGGACACATTTTTTTGCCTTTTGATGAAATTAAGAATTTCTTGTTTCTTAGTTAAGTCTCCTCCCGTTTCCTTCAAAAGACCAATTTTTTTAATTACTAGATAAAATCTAATATATATTACTAGGTATATATCTTTTGCTATCAAAATAATAGACGACTATTCAAACAATGCATTGTTTTAAAAACGTTGTATATTATAAAAGAATTGCAGTAATTAAATTTGACAGCTCGAGTTTAATTTTGAGACATACGGTCCGATCGAATGCATTTTCGACTTCCTCTGGAAGTAGTCGAAAGGGGACAGGCTCAAAACGTTGTACACCCCGTTTACACCTGTATTTAGCGTCGTCCACTTGTGATCCAAATGCCAACACCAAAACGCAACTTAATACCAGTTGTAAAAAAGCTTATCAAGTATGGTATAGTATAGTAACTATGAAATGTAAGGGCAGTATTTTTTTGCCTGCATCACAAGACAATGAGGTAACTAGGCATTGCACTCACTGTAATCCACCTTGATTTGAATGCATTATTATTATTATAGTCATATGACGCATGCAGGTAGCTTTTTTAAACATCACAACATTTTGAAGTGAATCATATAAGATCAGGGTACCTTATCTTTGATCCTGTGATGTCAAGCTCTAGATGCATCAGGTGTCTCTCACCGCCTTTATTGAGCTTGCGGTTCACAGTGACCAATGCCAGGAAAGGGTTCTTCGCATCAAAAGGCCTGGGAACACAAACAATGAATGACTTCAAACGAGAACACTGACAAAGTTGTGCCGTCTACACCATACACAATCAGCTTTGGGCGAGAGTGAAAACTACATTGAAAAGGATCAGTCTACACTTTCCTGCATCCTCGCCACAAAATCCACCATCTCAAGTTTGCAAATGAAAATCTATACCAGTGTGATGCATTTGATCATCAAAAAAGAAATGTTTTTTACTCACGGTTTTTGGCTCTCAAAGCTCTTCAAGCGTCCCAGCTCTCCAGTATAGATCTTATTCATGTTTAGATCAGTGTGTTCTTTCAGCTCGTACTGACGAATGCTGTGGATACAGAGAGAGAATGGGATTCTGTACCAAAATATGTTTGATTCATACTGCTCCACAAAACAAAGACTTCTGTGGCAAACTGTTCCTCGTTCAACTATGGAGCATTGAATTCTTATCTGAAAAGGCCGGTAAGTACTCTTAGAAAGCAGAAAAGAGGATCTTACAAGACTGGGTCACCGTGACCCAGTAACAAAGACAGAAAGAAGAGAAGGTACTGAAGAGATTGAAAAAGATCAGACCTGGATTCTTCACCCGTGGCTTCAACTCCAAAGTGTTCACAGACGGCTGGCCAGAACTGCTCTCTCCACGATACAAAGTCGTCCTCAAGACTACGAGAAACACAAACAATCAAATCTATTCTATGCTTTGTCAAATCAAGTCTTTTTATGTTACATAAGGAATAATCCTCTACAGTAGCGTTTGATAATATTGTCCTGGAATTTAATGATGGACATTTATTTATACTTCCAACGGAAAACGCTGTATTGTTATTAACATTTATTCATTTAGCAGATGCTTTTATCCAAAGCGACTAACAAGTAGGAAAGCATATAAACAAAATGATAGTTGTGATGTGTCTGAACGTAACCAGAGAGTATAGATACCAATAGAACCGAAACAGGCGACACTCAATAGAACGTTACATTGCAACACCAGCGCTCTGAATATTGTGCCATTTTGGGGTGAAAGCGACTCTGCTTTTTGCTGTTGCGATGGGAATATCTGCTTCTTTGTTAAAAGAAAAGCTGAAATTCAACCTGAATGATGATAATACATGATACCAAAAGGCTTGGCATGCAAAAACCATGTCAATTATAAAGCATTTTCACCTATAGATATGAGCCCATTGAATGGTTTACTCTCCGGAGTGAGAGCTTCGAAGGGTTAAAGGTGACCAAACAACGGTCTCTTGAAGTGCCCTTCTGCGTCATCATCCCGCGCCCATAAGGAGGCGGGATCACCACACAAAGAATCTACACAAATAATCATGGGAGCCCAAGGTGACCATCAGTTGTACGCTTCCAAATCCTTCATTCTGAAGGGCCCTTTGAAGTGGCCAGTTATGAGCACTTTGGTTTGGAAAGACCCTTCAGCATGACAGCCATGATTGTCATCACTCCGAAGGTCCCTTCGCAGGGCGATATATCCCAGTTGGAACGCAGGGCATTTCAGTTATAAAGCATTTTCACCCTAAAATGCCGGCTGCGCTGTTTCCAAAAAAGCACCAGTTTCACCTCTTGGTGTCTATACTCTGATGTAACGTAGGTTTTCAGATCCTGTTTTGAAGGAATCCTGCTTAAAATATAAAAGAAACCGGTCATATTTCTGTCATTTTCCACTGCTTCACAGGAACAGACTGCCCAAACGTTTGCACACTGTATTTTGATATGCAAACAATGACAATTATGTGCCTAGCTGCTTTGAATTATCGGCACCTCGGAATGATCTTATCTGAACCGATCTGCCACCGATCGGTACCACCAACTGCTACATGTGAAGGGAGCTGTTTTTTATTGATTTCATTATCTCAGACTGTGAAAAAACATAAAAAGTTTAAATGGTACTCACTTTGCATCATCATCTCCCATTCCTAAATCAAAGATCCTGTGGGCACCCAGCTCGGCCAGTCTCTTGTCAACATACTTCCCCATGGCATTATAGTGCTCGTATGTCTTATTGCCAAGTGCAAAAACCTTAAAAAGAAATATGTTTAAGAAAATTAAAGATCTCACTGAGAAACCTTAATGAGACAATCAGAATTTTGCAAGATGCAAAAGGTTGTGACCGCATTAATAATCTAAGTTTGTTTTATTTAACAGTATATGAAACGAGCTACAGGATAGAATAGATATGCTGGACTATATTAAATCTCACTTTAATCGCAACAAACTCTTCATATGTGAATGATCAGCAGAATGATCGGTCAGTAACTGACCACTTGGACCGTCATCCGGCAGGTAATGATATTACTAAAGTTCTTTTTAAGCCTGTTTACATGAACAGACTCACTGCCCCTCTGTGTTCTGCCTGTTGTTTTCATTAAAATGATTGTGCACCATATATAAACTTATTGTATTAGCAAGACCTGATGAGTTTTAGTCAGTAAGTTGACTACTATTGCATATTGTAATTCCACAATAATTCTAAAACTACAATGTTTAGATGATTGGTAAAAAAGTTAGATTTGATTGTTTTGCATTGACCAAGGGAGAAGAATATATTTTGTATTGTCTCAAAATATGTCCGCCTTAATCTTTGTGGTTTAAGTGTGCGTCAAAAAAGTTTTTAAAAGTAATTCTCTGAATCGGTTTTCTACCAGGAGCATCCTAAATTTTCAGCTTCTGCCTTCAATTTTAATTTCGGTGCATAAATTGGTATATTATATTTTTGTCTACAAAACTAATTTCAGATTAAAAGGTTTGTAAGGTCAACTAAAGTGACGCTAATCGGCATCCCCACTCGCTCCGCTCGCCCAAAATCCACAAACCAGAAGGTATCTTCTCTGTTATCCATGACACTGTGATCATGCCGAGTAACTGAACTTTGTCTACTCTCTGTGTGGTGTACGTGGTTAACATTGTTTTAATGAGTGTGAGACTTTGGCTCGTAGCAGCATTATTCAGCATTTACTGGTAACACTTCAGCTCCGCTGACACTGTGTCAAGGGTCTGGACTGCTGTTAACAGGTATTCACATTACAAGAAACTGGTTTCTGGTCTAAGAAGGCTCACTTGCGCTGATGTTTCTTCATGGTAAAGGCTGTTTGACGTTATTGTAATAAAGAACTTACCGTGTAGTTAAACCCACAGAGGTCAGCGTCGCACTCTTGTAACCAATCATAAAACTCCTGAGAATTATCAGTAGGGTCACCCTCTCCATACGTAGCCATGCAGAAGATTGCTAAAGAGTTCTCAATCTCATTTAGACGAGACAGCTCACTCTGGAGAGAAAAAGTTGGAGCAAATTTACTGTATTTCTGTTTTTAAAAACAAAAGAAAAAGCACAAAGCGGATCCATCTCAAACTCGGTTGGTGCAGAAAAGGTTTGAGGCATTACCATGTCATACTCTTCTGGGTCTGCAGACATTCCCTTCATGCCGTAGCGGTGAGCATCTTTTGCGAGTCGATTGGAAAACTCTTCAGCTGTGCCCGTCTGGGAGCCATAAAACACCACGATGTTCTTGCCCTAGCAAGTCATCATAAAAGTTGTTATTTTCTCATGGACACACTTCTATAAACTTTAAACCAAAACGATCACTGACACAATGCCGTCAAAACGACCATTTCCGTTAATCATTCGTCATGGACTTTTGCAGGTTTGTCTTGACTTTCTGCACAGAATGTAGATAAGGCCACCAGACAAAACGTGCATTAGGAAAGACTAAACAAACGCACTGTCTTTCTGTGGACCGCAAATATTCAGGACCACACAATCATATAGACGGTTTCATCTTACATTTACATTTTACATTTAGGCATTTGGCAGACGCTTTTATCCAAAGCGACTTACATTGCTTTACCCTATACATTTTACATAGGTATTTGCAATCCCCTGGTATCGAACCCACAATCTTGCGTTGTTAACGCAATGCTCTTACCACTGAGCTACAGGAAATCTTAACAACAAACAAAAGTTACCGCGCACTTTTGTGACCCCCAACTGAACTTCCGGTACACATTCACAAACAATAGAGTCCCTGTAGATTATTTATGATAACAATCACAAGAAACCAAGAAGAAGTGTTACTTGGCTAAACTTGTCAGTCCAATATTTAGACTGCGATACCAAGCTCAACCACTAGATGTCAATGTACCATACGCTTTCTTTAAATGCGACCAAAATACAGGACCCACTCAACAAATTTAACGTTTTAACGTTTATTTAATAAAATGAACATTACAAAATTCAACAAATCTTTTATTTAAATGCAATAATTATTATACAAATAAATATTAACAAACTAAATTAAATCAATTATAAATAGTTATCTTATAAGACACTAGCCAAACACAAACCGTAAGTTAACTGGGGGTCAGTGAAGTGCAGGTCTGATGAAACTTAAATATAAATTATGATGAATCATAAAAAATATTTATGAATTGTGGTTCCATTAATGGTCACTGAATGTGAGTGAATCAATGCATGATATGCACTGTTATGGAACCTTTGAGACGGAGTATAAATTCGTTGTTACATTCGTAAGATGTAATGTTATACAAAGATATGCGTCTATATTACTAATAAGAAGTGAACATTACTAAACACTTACCGTTTTTTTCATTTTTTCAATAAAACTTGTTTCCCTAGTAGATGGAGGCCTACAAAACACAAACCGATCACAAAATCATTACATTTTGGATACCTCACACAAAAACTTAATCATTCATACCACCATGTAAGCTAGATGCTTTAACATAACAAGCTCATCTTTCCTTTGGATATCAAAGCATTTCAATTATTCACTAACTTCTTGATTTATGCCTCCAGAATTTTCCAAATGGCAATGTTCCAGATCGTGTCCCCTAATGTACACGATGTACTTTCATCAGGATTTGACTTACAGGCCAGGCAAAAGTTAAAAACTCTGTTTGGGAGACATCTACCTATGATACTACCTATGGAAGTAAAAGTTTTTTTTAATAAAAATTAAATGTCACTAATGCTTATATTGTTGTATTCTAATAATTTCCTCATTTGACCAAGTCATTTCATCTTTCATCCATCACTACTATAGAATCATCCAGGTTTTAGGATAGGCTTAAAATTAACTGCTAACAGCCTCTGACAGTCCTGAATTTATGATCTTTGTATTTTTCCTGCCATGTTCTACCAGCAAAAGGACTCCGGTGTGATTTTAGCCGCATCTAGCGGTGAGGTTGCGAATTGCAACCAACGGCTTACTCAAATTCTCCCTCTCCCTTTCGAAGCACTACGGAGGCTGCGAAAGGACTAAGATGTTGTCACATTTCGCTTCTTTCACAAATGAAACACGTTCTGTAGAGCAGTTGGTCAATTTAGGGATACTGTAGAAACAACATGGCGACTTGTCAACAACATTCAAAGCAAGCAGATCCCCGCTATATAGAAATAGCTCATTCTAAGGAATAAAAACATAAAGCTTCATTAGGCAAGATCTTTATAAACCTTTGAACAGATATTATGTGTACAATATTACATATCCGTCAATAGATCCTCCAAAAATTACACACTGGACCTTTACAGGAAGGAACACACAGCAATATCCTAACATAACAGTCTATGGAAAGGTTAAAAAAAGACCATGGATCAGTAGTAGTATTTTCTTAGCTCAGTCACTTTATAATTAACACATTTTTCATTTTTGGGTCAACTAACCGTGACAAAGACCTTGCTTGCTTTTCTTGTTGCCTTCAACACTGGTAAAAGTTAAAACAACAACCAATTCATCTGTGGAAGGTCCTGCAAACAGCAAGTGTCTGAGAGAAGACACGTTCACTTCACACCTCAAAAATGAAACTAAAAATGAAACTAAATGCAGAACTGCTTGTGCAAGTCCATCGGGTTTTCAAGCCAAAGCAGAAAAATATATTATTGAGTCTGAAAAAGGGGAAAAACCTGAGTCAAAATATTAGTTTTCAGGGATAAACTTATGCAGGGACCTTAAAATAAAAACCCAACTCAACTTTTATTTATATAGCCCTCTTTACAATTTTCATTGTTACAAAGCAACTGAACACAAAACATGTCAACTATAAGCAATACATTTAATAAATAAGCAATACTTTTAGTTTCCATCTGTTCCAGCCCTTCTCTCTCTTCTTTCAACTGAATAAATACAACTAGAATAAAGTATTATACCAGATGGAAACTACCTAGAGAAAAACAAATGTAACGTTGTAGTACATGGTAAGCCATTGCCTCCAACTCCACACGTACGCACACCACATGCTCAAGAAAGTGCACTGAATAGAGTGAAAGCGTGAGAATTTTCACTGTGTAAATGCTCTGGGCCGGTGGCCAACTATTGCACCATGTGATTTTTAGAGTAAAAGCTGCTGTTGTATGTCATGAGGAGACCACACAGCCCATAATTTATCAAGAAAATGTTTTTACTAAACCCTTTCATGAATGATGGAAAAAGTGAGCAATGCACTGCTATGCTAGTGCTAAATTCATATCAATCAAACTCATGCTATATTGAAACAATACAGACAAACAATGGAGAAAAATGCTAAGGAGTCAAATGGCGCATTTCCGCCGAAATTATCTGGAACAATTTGTTGTAATAAGAACTTGCAATTGCATTACTTGCTGTACAGTCAGCTGCTGTTCAGCCACATGGTGCACATCGGTCTAGTGTGTTTACACAGATATACAATGAAAAAGTTACGCCAACCCTTCGCAATGAACAAACGTGTTCTCTGTAACTAAAGAGTTCACTAAAGCTAATTGCATGCGCATATTGGGTCTCACTCATGAAACGTAAATTTCGAACTTAAAAATGTTAGTTGGTACAAAAGAAATGTACACCTGCTCCATGCTAAGTGAACTTCTTAACTATTACTTTAAACCGCACGTAACGTTCGGTATTCTTTTAATGACACTGTATTTTGGTGGACTGTGCAACAATGATATTTCACAAAGTTCTATTTGCCCAGTCCTTTATTTTTTTACTTTTTAACTTTGGGTAAAACGCAGAACGCCACCAGCTGATATAATGTAGCCAAACCAGAGAATGAAGTCCAGAGGATTACAGCATTCCTAGATAAGTCATTTGAATAGCTATAATTTATAGACGGGGATTATGCTAATTGTGAATGAGCGTGCATTCGCGTCTTGTTTACGTATGGAATTAATAAACGTACACACATTTTACCACAAGATCTGATGTTTACGTGGTATTTGTGAATCCGGAGGAAAGTTTTCGGGTAGGTCTGTTTTATGAACAAATTACTCTGCATTTATTAATATATTTACGAATGTTTCATGAATGAGGCCCATTATGTGGAGTAAAACATAGATAAACTTTCCGTGTTACTTGTATAAACAAAATGCGATTAATATGACTTGAAATTGTGATCAACAGCCCGGAAGGCAATTAGAGGGGGGGCACACCGGGGGGACAATCATCTTTCAGAGGGGGCCAGTGCCCCCCATTGCACCACCCATGGATATACCACTATATGAGGTACATCTTGAAACAATGCTGTATGTGCACACATCTTTACAACTATTCTGACACATTTAAACATGCACATCAACGCAATAACTTTATTTAAATTTCTTTGTGAATCAAAAGTAAACATAGTAATTGATGGACTATAAGAAAACAGTAAATCATCACAGCAATGCGTTTGCCTTTCTTTACGAGGTTGTTTTACTTAAAAATATTTCACTTCACTCTTACTTCAGGTAGGGTTGAGTCTTAAATATCGACTAGACAGTAGAAAAGTTAGTTACAGTTTCTGTGAGTCTCTGAGAGGGTGAAACATGCTTTAGCTTTAGCATCAAATGAGCTCACAGTCCTGTTCCTATCAACCAAAAAGCTAACTCAATATGAGCAGTGAATATCACCGGACGAAATTTGAAACAAGTGTGTTAAAGGACTTCCCAGTAACAATTTCTAGACCCTCGGTTAATATTATATTGTGTGACACTGGAGTGAATACCCACCTGTCTACAGCAAGTAGTCGGTCCTCCGGCAAGGAAAACACACAACCCATGATGACAAACACTACAGCAATACTATAAAGCAACTACTACAAGCTCCCACTGGACAACTAAGGCACTGCCATGGGTAAGAAACAACATTTACATGCATGTTGGCTTCTTGTTCACAATGACAGAGAAATAATCTCCCGCTGAACAAAATTGGAAGCTGACTCCAGCCGTGAGTCACAAGACAAGAAAACAGAGAAAACAGAAATCCAGTGCAGGACCAGGAAGAGAGCTTGACTATTTGTAAAGAAGCCGATTACAAAGACAAGCAGCATTCCCAACAGCGACCGAGTTTGTGAGGGACAATTCCACTGTCCCGCCTCCATCGAGATGAAGAGTGCTGACAAATCCGCAGATGGAGAAAGCTATTGATAAGATGAATCATTATCTCAGCAGGGCTCATTTCCTGCGTCAAACACGAAGCGCAGTCACAGGCATGGCAACATCTGGACGTTATAAGACAACGAGCAGGACTCTTTAATCAAATCTTCCAGAAATAAACGGCAAACTCAATCATAGAAAGAAAAACTCGATCCTGTCATCATCTCAGAGAAAAAGACAAACATCAGCACAACCATGCAGCCGTAGCAGCAGTTGGACAGGGCTGCTGGTTTTGTGAAGAATTAATGATTCGGCTGCCTACCCAATGGTGGGTTTGATCACCATGGCAACCACATACATCATAAAAGGATTCTCTTGTGACAAGCCAGGCATTGAGAGCAGCGAGACAAATTGGAAATGGTTCTTGGAAAAACCAACAAAAGAAAGTGAACATAATGGGGGCCTGTGTTTTGTCTCAACTTCCCACCTTTGGCGGAGCGGAGAAAAATACTTGGCTGGCCGCTCCGAAACATAAACGGCACAAAGCTTAGAAAACATACACAGACTTTCAAGGCTTAAAAAGAAACAGAAAGGTTCTCACATATTTCTAAAGAATTGTTGTTTTTAGTTTTAAACATTTGAAGTTTAAACATTTAGTAGACCGTGCATCTTAAGATCATGCTCAAAGAGGCACTTGGCGAATCTAAGGTGTTTTTGTTTTTAACCATATGATGCATATGATCAGCTCTGTGCTA
The DNA here is from genome assembly GCA_008369825.1 of Triplophysa tibetana. Classification (NCBI taxonomy): domain Eukaryota; kingdom Metazoa; phylum Chordata; class Actinopteri; order Cypriniformes; family Nemacheilidae; genus Triplophysa; species Triplophysa tibetana. The sequence goes on along the minus strand of CM017917.1, from coordinate 4,030,972 downwards.
TTGTGAACCCCCGAGGACACTCGCGTGCAACGGCTTACATGAACTCATTTGAACCCATGTCTAGAGTTACATTCATGCGGTTTTAGGGAGGAAAAATCCTTTTAACAGGGAAAAAAAACATTTAAATATGTAATGTTAAGGGTCAACCATTTGTTTTAAGGGATACAAATATGGACCACAGGGGGACTTTATGTTTAAATATAACTTTGCGTTATGATGACACAAAATTAAGACGTTGATGTTAATGTTTACAACGTCTGGATCTCCATGTATTGCACTATGCATCATTCACCATGTAGGACACAATAAATGTGCAAACAAGTGGCTGATTTGAGGCACTCCTCCGTAGATCTTAAAATGAAGGCGAATTTCAAAACCGAATTTGATTGGACAAGAATTTTGACGATAGCCTGGGGTGATGTCATGGGATTTCTAGATTTTTTTGAGCACACGTGCCAGAGTTTCACTTTTGAAGGCTTATATCTTCAAAACGCGAATTTTGTCAGCGCTTCAGAGTACGTCGGTATTAACGTCCCTAAGGTTAACATATTTTTAATAAAAGGAAAAAACCTTTCATTTTGATTTCAATAGGGCTTTAATTCCTAGTGTTAAGTGCTGTTATGCATTGCAACAAAGTCCTTAGTTTGCTCTTTTACCTTAAAGTCCTCCTGTGGTCGATAGTTTTATCCTTAAAGACAAATTGCGGATCATTAAAAGGACATGTTAAACGTTTTTCCTGTTCAAATACATGAATACATTTTCCTATATGTGTAACTCTACACAGGGGTCAAATGAGTTCATGTGATTGGTTACAGGTTTATGACGTCTTTATCCTCAGCAGTTTCAACCTTCATTTTTTAAATTGTTATCTATGTTATAGTACTTTTTTTAATACATAATATTTAATCAATTAGGCCCAGTCGAATATTTATCCCCCTTGCTTGGGGATTCAAAATGATTTCAAATCTGGTGTTATCTGGTGAAAAATATAATACGTAAAATAACATTATTATCATTATTTTATTTATTACCATAACTTAAGTTGTTATTGTTATTTGAAAACTCATGCTTGTTTTAGGTTATTGATACAATGCAAAGCTAAATAAATACAGACAGACACTGACAATGAAACGAGAAAGAGAACAACATTTATATGCGGTGGCGATCAGTAGAATTTGTATATGACTTCAGATGACATAATAAAGAGGGAAACAAGCACTACCATAGCTCCATCTGTGTACATACAATTGACATGGAGGTATCAGGCCGGCTTATTATCAACATTATTGACAGTTTCAAAGTGACAACATAAACAAATGTGACTGCGCATGCGCCCGTTTGTGGGCCGCAGTTAACTTCCGGTACTAGGGAGGCACCGAAATTCTTGGTCGAAGGTGAAAAAAATTAAACACTTGGCCGTATTGTATTTATTTAGCCAATGTTTTCACTATTGCACAAACTGAATGGTAAAAATGTGCTTCTTATATTTCTTATACAATAAAATAAAATTGAGCAAAACAAGCAGGCTAAATAAAAACATTATTGAGCCCTCTCACTTCTTGAATAGCCTATTAGGCCTATAACTGACTGCTGAAAGAATGTACTGTCCTCTGTACCCCTACAACAAAACACTTCATTACAAAGTGTCATTCAACATTATAAGATAAAAATATGAATAAACGAAAAACTGTGGATTATTATTGGCTAAACTTCAAAAGGATTTAAAGAAAAAACATCCCTGCAAACAATTATGACTGACAACCATTTCAGTTCACAACTCTTCTCCAAACTCCGCCAACCGAAGCTGACGGTCACTGTTCTCTCTGAATGTGAAGCCGTTGCCGGGATGCACAAAACATACTTTGATAAGTTGTTTAGTACAGGGAACTGTGTGCACGCGTCCACTGTATGATGTCAAAAGATGTCGCGAGTGGCAGAGCACGGATCAGATTTTCACAAAACTACAGTCTACCAGTTTTTATCCCACTGTATGTGGTAAGTGGTCCGTTTAAAATTGGGTATGCCAAATATGTCAAAATCCTCTATCTGTGAGATTTGTTGGAATCAAGAACAATTGTATGCATGTTCCTGGGCCCCATAGGCTCAGAGTAATACACTTTCAAAAACATTTAAAACTTTATAAAAAATTAAAAAGCGCCTTTTTATTTTTCACAGGACAGACAACACAAACAATAATGTTTATCACTTTCAAGTGTTTTATGAAATTTGGAGGGGTTTCCTGGAATATGAAACCACCAAAATGTTGTATTCACACCACTGTATGAGGATATAGTGTGCATTTAAAATTGGTTATGCAAAATTCAGGCAGAAATCCAAAGAATCTTTAGAGAAAGGTTAATAAAAAAAACGAACTGCTTATTTAACTATTAAAAGCATAATACTTGTTTTGTATATTATATCGCATTTCTGATCCTCCAAAAAATACAATAATGTTTGAGCTGTTTCACTGAAAATATTATCTTAAAATATGTCAGTGTTCAATTGTTTTGTTTCATGTAAACCAGTAATGTGTTTTTCTAATCCCCCGTTCACACTATAAGCGACATGGAGAGTTGGCGACTTTCGGTGACACAAGTAACTGGTGAATTTAAAAAGGATTAAGACGCGTTTGATTTGTTAATGTGCCGCTCACAAATGACTTAACAGACTAACTGATCAATAGCTAAATTCGGTGACAACTTCTTTTATTACGGATTATTATCAAGTCTTTCAGACGAACACAGTCAGAGTTATAATACCATTTATCTCCGCTCTTTCAAGCTTAACAATGGGAGTGAGTGGAGTTGTGCCCAAAAAGTTAACGTACAGCCCGTCCTTAGGATGCTGTGAGGATGATTAAAACATGATGTCATCTTGTTCTGCCTCCGAATCATCCCTTAAATTTGCTGCGTTTTCTTTTGAGCTTTTCTGAGCTGGCAGACATGACAGAAACCTCACTAAATGCAAAAAGCTGCAAAAATCTGATCCGATGTCCCATCCTGTAAGCTGAATTGTTACACTCTTTCTATTTTGATAAAGAAGTCTGGTACTCACGTGGCCTCCAGTTTTTTAAACTCGGGGATGGGGTCAGATTTCTTGCGAAATATTAACCAATAGATGACCAAGCAGGCGATGAGAGAGAAGAGTAAGATGTCCAGGTTACTGAAGAGAGACTCATTCTCGTCCATTAGCTCCAGTTGAGTGGAGGGGTCAGGCTGTGTGTCTGCCATATTTATGAGGAGCACTGTAGGATTAAGAGAGATTAACTCTGGTTAGCAGTGATTCTTGTCGTGACATGTTTAGGTTTTAGCAAAAAATGTAAGTAAATCAAATCTATGTAGCTAACTTCGACATTACCATGTGCTTCTACCGCCTCTTGTTAAGCACAAGGTCAATGCACAGCCTCTTAGGGTTTAAATGTTCTTTTATACTAGTACTTATTGTATATAACAGTTTAATTCGTATTAACACCAGATGACCAGATCTTATGACTGTTTGCACACACACTGATGGTTAATTGACCAAACACATATGAACAGTCATCTCCACAAAATCTATTTTGAAGGGAATCCAACAGAACAATACACAAATGTGACCACAAAACCAGTCATAAGTAGCTCTGTAAATATTTGTAGCGATAGCCAACAATACAATTCTTACGGGTCAAAATGCTATATTTTTCTTTTATGCCAGAATTCATTGTTCGATGAAAATATTTTATAAATCCGACATCTACCGTAAATATATAAAAACTCTAAAAACTAGGGATGCACGATAAATTATCGGCCATATCGGTATCGGATAACAAATGGTCATTTGTTATGTTATCTGCCTTTACATAGAAATGTATGCCGATATGTTAAAGCCGATAAATCATGCCATATCGGTGTACATACCGCTGCATTCCCACTAAAAACTATTCTTGTGAAAAAATATGGCCGAAAACCCTACAAAGTTTGCTCGCTGCTGCCCGCTCTTTGGAAACTACCCACTTAAGTTTGGTATCTATGTAAAGCTTAGAATGTCTGCTTTCGGGTTCATCTACTCTCCACGACATCATCATTACAGCGGTAGACTAAAAGAAACCTGTCTTCCTGCATTTCTTTTTAGCAACAACTTGCTACAGCACCTTTGATGGACAACTTACAGCCGATTTCCTCAATATTTCGACTATTTTGAAACCGTAAGATTCCAGATTTTGAAATAGACACATGATCTCAACTAAATATGGTCCTATCCTTGCAAATCCTAACAAACAGCTTATTTATTCAGCTATCAGATGATGTATTAATAAGAAAATGACCCTTATGACTGGTTTTGTGTTCCAGGGTCACATGCAATCCGGAGTAATTCAACAAAAAACATGCACATCAACTATCCACAACTCGTTTAAACATTTAGTGGGATGCTGTGATACATATTTTGTATAGTATACATGATCCTTAGAAAGATTTAAGCAGAAGCAACTTTCAGACAAAAACACAATACTAACGCATCTCCATATTACCACCACAGAAACTGGTTTCCTATGCCAACCCATCTTGGAAAAACACGTTGTCATTCCCTAAAGACCTCAACAGTTGCACCTTAGACACATACAGTGTTAGCAACAATTGTAAACATAATGTAAGGTGCTAAAAAGCACATACAGACACACGCTGTGAGGACCTCGCAAAGTAAAAGAAGCAAAACAAGGGAGAGGAAGAAAAATAGCTAAGATTACAAAATAGCAAAGGTCTTGTCACCCATTGTATTAAAAAAATCCCATTCTAGAAATCGAAAACTGTCATAAACTTTGAGAAATCTGTTGTCAGGATGACACGTGACATGAACATGCTGACACATTATAGTGAGTAACATGACACAGCAGATCAATTGGGGAAATAGAAATCTCAAAATACACAAATATTTGGGGCAGATCAACAGGTATTTTTGTGAGCTTTATAATATTTAAAAGCCACTGATGACGTCAGTTAAATGCTAAAAGCAAATAAATGTACATCTTTCATTAATGCATCGGATTCCGGTGGTATTTTTTAATAAGATAAGCATATTTGTCAACAGATAAACATCACACACTTTCATCTTTACAACGTCACCGAGATGAAAAACATCTTTGACTGAAATGACAAGAATCAACGAGGATAAACAATTTAACCACACGGTTTCTTTTAATTTGCGGTAGTAAACTTACGTTACAGTTAAGATACACACAAGTGTTCAGCAAATGTCCTGACAGTTGGTTAAACTCTAATTTATAATAATAATAAGCACGTATGAAACATGTTTGTGGCATAATATGCGTTTGTTGACATGTTTGTAAGAAACTGAGAGCAAACTAACAACTTGAGGAACCAAAACGTAACGTTACAAGACTCGCGGCATTTAACTTCGCGCCTTTTCCTCATTACATAAAATATGATTAAGCGTTTCAAACTAGTATTAACCGAAAACTTTTAGTTTTAAACAATAAAAGTTTTATAACAGCTCTTACCTGCTCACTTCCACACTGACCAGCGATTCACTGGATGCGGAAACCTGACGTCATCTCTGCGTCATATACGTTGGACCGGTCCACTCCGTTTAAGAGGGGACGGTGATATTGTTGTTTAAGTTTGTTGGGGGAAAGCAAGATGTCACAGCGACCTGCGGGTGATTCCTTATATTTCTAATATATCTCTAAGAGTATGTAGCGTATTCATGGCTTGACTTTTTTATATCACAATGAAATGTTTAATTTTCGTTCGACCTAAACCCTATGTGGTCACGAAATGGACGAATCCAGCAGAGACGTGCAACGTTAAGTAATCAATCTCAAAGTGCAGCGTGGTAAAGGTGAGGGTTATGAAATGGAACAACGTGTATGTGTGTCCATGAAACAGTACTGTCGCGTTTAACCGCTTGAAATCAGTGACAAGCTAACAAAACTACGTAACCCCCCCCCCGCAAAACTGCGTGAAAACTCTTCCTATACCGATTTACAATTAGCATCACTACATTGCATTGTTGTAAATGTAGTTCTTATTATTTTAAAAAGGTGATTTGGCTCAAATTGTAATTGTTCGCATTATTAATATTAAAATATAAAATAATAAGTCATGTTTTCTACATTTTTGCTGTCACACCGTAGGACACGTGTAGCCTAACTTTACATTATATTTGTCAACAACCCGTATAAAATTACAATGATTCTACCATCTGATCCTACATCTAAGTTTTGGTAAGAAGACTAAACAATGCTGAGTACAGTTTTCCTTCTTCTAGATAGTCAAGCGATCATGGACTGATGCCAGACAAATGAAGATTTTTGATATGTTATCTCACTTATGTGATATGATCAAGGACATGTTCCGTTTAATGACCAATTGTTGGCAGTAATTAATAGAACTGGATTGTATTTTCGGCTGTGAAATTGAACTCATACCAATATCACATACATAGCAACACTCACATGTGTAATGAGTCTGTCATTTTGTTGTAAGTAGAAAAGTTTTTCCCTGAGTCGCCTACTTCCTTACTCAATCGAGTCATGGATAGTACACCTGAAACCTAATTATACAAAACACAGTAGAGAGATGCCCGGATTCATAGTTTGTGATCTGCAAAATAATTTTAACTTACTTGTTAAAAATCTGTAAATAAGTTTTGGCGTAAGGAAAAACTCAAGCTTGAGTTCAGTTTGTGTTTAAATGGCAGTCTTGCCCTGTCCAATATGGCGGCGTCATATGTAGGAAAGGGGGACAATGCGTGGAATGCGCGAGTCTAATGTTTCACATCCTCCTGACCTCTAGAGGCGCTGTGGTGACGTCGAACGCTCAATATCGACAGATCGTAGACGCGAGGAACCAACACAGGAAGAGATTCAGAGCTGCGCAGTATCACGTGAAGTTTATAAGAATTAAACATGTCGATATTTACGCCTACTAACCAGATCAGATTAACAAATGTCGCCGTCGTGAGGATGAAAAGAGGAGGGAAACGGTTTGAAATCGCCTGTTATAAAAACAAAGTGATGAGTTGGAGATCTGGCGCGTGAGTGTGCTGCTAAGTGTTTAAAAGCATGTGTTGTGTTTATTCTTTCATTGTGTTGCATTGTAACTGATAAATGACTATAAGTGAGCTGTACTGAACTGCATCTTTTATAAAGATAAGAGGAGCTCGTCAACTGCATTGCAGTACTGCGCGCAGTGAAATATTTGAGATATAATCAAGAGATCTATCTATTACTGACTCGCAGAAGACTGAAACAGTCTGATTTAATCATTGTCATATAGATCTTTATATTAATCATAAAAAAATGGGTCGTAAAGTGCTATTAAAAGGACTGTCGTATGTTGTCATACCGCTTCATTTTAGCTTATTCACGCAGTTGTTGTTGAATGTTGAACAGTGATAAAGACATTGATGAAGTCCTGCAGACAAACACAGTGTTTGTAAATGTGTCAAAGGGTCAAGTTGCCAAAAAAGATGACCTGTCAAAAGCCTTTGGCACAGATGACTTAACAGAAATATGCAAACAGGTAAGTTTGCTGCTGTTCACATGTTATGTTTGTTCTGACTGCGCTTCGTTTCATTTGTCACTTAACATTTTCATTTCTTTACAGATTCTAGCCAAAGGAGAACTACAGGTGTCAGACAAGGAGCGACATAGCCAGTTGGAGCAGATGTTTCGGGATATTGCCTCTATTGTTGCTGAAAAATGCGTAAATCCCGAGACCAAACGTCCCTACACTGTGAGCCTCATAGAGAGAGCAATGAAAGACGTGCACTACTCTGTTAAAGCGAACAAAAGCACTAAACAGCAGGTCAGTAAAGTTCCTAGGCACGTAAAATCTTATGATATACAATGATTCCTGTAGAGGTCAAAAAATTGTGGTTCATAATAGTTGCAGACACAAAAGTGATGGCAATTGTCACCCCCTCCAGGCACTAGATGTTATCAGACTGCTGAAAGAATCCATTCAGATTCAGAGAGCTCATATGCGCCTACGCTTGGTCTTGCCAGCCAAGGATGGAAAGAGACTCAAAGAAAAGCTCAAACCATTAATAAAGGTGGTGGAGAGTGAAGATTTTGATGAAGAACTTGAAATGGTAAGTGTTTAAGGCTTAATCGACCCGTTCATTTATTCCTTAAACCGAGAGTGATCGAGTAAAAATAAGTCATTACCAGAACAACAACATGGCATTCACGTTTACGAGGAAGCAGCAGAAGTGGAAATTTTATGCCAGCAATGCCAATTTGTATCAAGAGCAAAATAATGCTTTATCAGTTTTTTTGTTTTTATTTAAAAGTCCATTAATCGTTTTCAGTCAAGTGCATACAGCAGAGAAGAGTCTTTCCTTGAAAGTAGTTTGCTGTTTTAGTAGGTGCATCCAAAATTATCGGTTTATAAATTAGTGGTCGACCATTAAGGGTTTTTTAATGAGCGATACCGATATTAAGAAAGCACTGTGGTCGATTGGCCGAAAATAGGCGGATATGACACAAATGCAATTAAAATGAGAGACATACAGAAAATTGGTGAAACTAAATGAACAATTATCGTGTATTATGTGCTCTAGTTAATAACAGACTCGAACACATAAAAGGTCCACTTGACATTATATTTATTGTGGACAGCTAAACATAGCTTAAAATATAGAATATAATATATATTATTGATACTTAGCATAGAATTTTTGTATCTCATTCATCTTACACGACTCGTTTAGTGGGAAATGCCTTCTTTACATCTCAGTGGCTTTTTATGAATAAAATGCTTATGTGCTTTTTGGCATGCAAACAGAAAAAAATTATTGTCCATTTGTAAAAATATATCAGTCTATGCATTTAATACAAAAATCCAAATATCTATCATCTATGGTATTTTTGCCCTGACAATGCAATGCTCCACCAACTGATACAGGAACCCCATATTCAACCTTGGAAAACTATGCTTTTGTCTCAGCCGTAGACAAGAAATATCCAAGAAAATTGGTTTCCCTTGTTTGTCATTTGAGTACAATAAAACCCCCTGAAGCATCTTCGAATGACCCAGCAGGGATGACTGCTGCATACAGTACAGAATATTGTCAGTGTATTTCAATTCATGTTGTCCTTTTCAGGTGTGTTTGATTGATCCCGGGTGCTTTCGTGAGATCGATGAGTTCATCCGCTGTGAGACTAAAGGAAAGGGAACGCTGGAAGTGCTCAGTCTCAAAGATGTGGAGGAAGGAGATGAGCGTCTAGAATAAAATCCCAATGTGCTCCTCTAACACATCTGCTTGCCTGTTGATTCATTTATAATATGAACTTTTTATTTAATTGATGTCACTTTATTATGACCCCTGTAAGTTGAACAACCGCAAGTTTTAGCCAAATACTAAGGAACGGACAGTCTGCAAGTCACTTACATTTCACAAGCAGGTAAAAAGACAGCTGAAGGTTGCAATAAAGGATTTCGTTTTAAAGTAAATAAAATTATTCACATGCTTTGGAGGAAATGTCAAATTAGAAGTTCAGCGTTCCTTATTTTTATATTTAATTGTTCATTATTCAGATAGTCAGATACCATATAAATCAACTTTCCCTGTTTGAACTGTGTGCCAAATAAAAATATCACTACTAAGACAATGATTTTGAGTATGTGCTTAATAAGGGCCAGTTGTCGTTTGAAGAATGAGGACTGACGTGTTTTTTTTGCGGGCAGTATAAATAAGCGAAGTGGGCACACGAACAGACAATTCCTGCATCCAAAATCGGCAACATCTCTTCTACATAGTATGTGAAAACCAGCGTGCTATACAACTGGCCATCTTGTCCCCTAATGTCCCAGAAGCTTTGCCTTTACAAAATCATGATCTTTTCCCCTGAAATGGTGGAAAATATAGCTATCAGCTAGTCTAACATCATTGTTGATGTGGATCTATGCCTCCATGCATATGCATGAAATTGCTTTTTGCTCGCAGGTGATTCCTTACAAGCACTTCCCCGACCTCACGATCATTTTTAAACGTGACTAGAAAGTTTGTGAGCTATTTGTGGACCTGTCTGAAATTAAACAATCAGGAGCAAAGGAAAACCTCAGAAGAAAAAAGACGAAGATGACAGCGCCACAGGGAATTTGGACCATTGAAAAGAAAGATAAGTTTGCTGAACTCTGCTCTTTATCAAACTCTTTGCTATGCCCTTTTTCTTTTCTCTTTTATTCCTTCGCAAGCCATTGTTGCCACAAAGAGGGCAATCTCTCCATGTTTTTTTTCCCCGGAACTTCGTGCGAATGCTTTGAAAATAGTCAGGTCGTAAAATTGTGTTATATATCAATGCATCCGTACACTTTTCAAGATAAACTCAATTGTGATGTCTGAACGGACATACGGTCTTCCGACCCTCAGAATGGGTCGTCTTGCGAGCGTCAAAATGCGTGGACATATCGTCTTCCGACAGTCGGAATCCGTGGACATACCTTCTTCCGACCATCAGAATGCGTGGACATACCGTCTTCCAAGCATCAAAATGCTTGGACATATCGTCTTCCGACCATCAGAATGCGTGGACATACGGTCTTCCGACCGTTAAAATGCATTGACATACAGTCTTAAGACCATCAGAATGCGTGGACATACGGTCTTAAGACCATCAGAATGCGTGGACATACGGTCTTCCGACCGTTAAAATGCATGGACATACAGTCTTAAGACCATCAGAATGCGTGGACATACGGTCTTCCAACCGTTAAAATGCATGGACATACAGTCTTAAGACCATCAGAATGCGTGGACATACGGTCTTCCGACCGTTATAATGCATGGACATACAGTCTTAAGACCATCAGAATGCGTGGACATGCGGTCTTAAGACCATCAGAATGCGTGGACATACGGTCTTCCGACCGTAAAAATGCATGGAAATACAGTCTTAAGACCATCAGAATGAGTGGACATACGGTATTCCGACCGTTAAAATGCATGGACATACAGTCTTAAGACCATCAGAATGCGTGGACATACGGTCTTCCGACCGTTAAAATGCATGGACATACAGTTTTAAGACCATCAGAATGCGTGGACATACGGTCTTCCGACCATCAGAATGCGTGGACATACGGTCTTCCGACCGTTAAAATGCATGGACATACAGTCTTAAGACCATCAGAATGCGTGGACATACGGTCTTAAGACCATCAGAATGCGTGGACATACGGTCTTCCGACCGTTAAAATGCATGGACATACAGTCTTAAGACCATCAGAATGCGTGGACATACGGTCTTAAGACCATCAGAATGCGTGGACATACGGTCTTCCGACCGTTAAAATGCATGGACATACAGTCTTAAGACCATCAGAATGCGTGGACATACGGTCTTCCAACCGTTAAAATGCATGGACATACAGTCTTAAGACCATCAGAATGCGTGGACATACGGTCTTCCGACCGTTAAAATGCATGGACATACAGTCTTAAGACCATCAGAATGCGTGGACATGCGGTCTTAAGACCATCAGAATGCGTGGACATACGGTCTTCCGACCGTAAAAATGCATGGAAATACAGTCTTAAGACCATCAGAATGAGTGGACATACGGTATTCCGACCGTTAAAATGCATGGACATACAGTCTTAAGACCATCAGAATGCGTGGACATACGGTCTTCCGACCGTTAAAATGCATGGACATACAGTTTTAAGACCATCAGAATGCGTGGACATACGGTCTTCCGACCATCAGAATGCGTGGACATACGGTCTTCCGACCGTTAAAATGCATGGACATACAGTCTTAAGACCATCAGAATGCGTGGACATACGGTCTTAAGACCATCAGAATGCGTGGACATACGGTCTTCCGACCGTTAAAATGCATGGACATACAGTCTTAAGACCATCAGAATGCGTGGACATACGGTCTTAAGACCATCAGAATGCGTGGACATACGGTCTTCCGACCGTTAAAATGCATGGACATACAGTCTTAAGACCATCAGAATGCGTGGACATACGGTCTTCCGACCGTTAAAATGCATGGACATACAGTCTTAAGACCATCAGAATGCGTGGACATACGGTCTTCCGACCGTTAAAATGCATGGACATACTGTCTTAAGACCATCAGAATGTGTGGACATACGGTCTTCTGACCGTTAAAATGCATAGACATACAGTCTTAAGACCATCAGAATGCGTGGGCAACAGTCTGACGACCGTCAGAATGCGTGGACATACGGTCTTCCGACCGTCAGAATGCGTGGACATATAGTCGTCCAACCGTCTGAATTTGCACCGTCTACGCCCACCTTAAAGAGGGAAAATAGTCGACAGGAGAGATCGAAAGTGCTGACAAATTTGATTTATGAAAGATAGTGATGTTTAGACTAAACTTCAGTTACTAAAATGTTTTAACCAGTTTCCCAATGCTCACCCTTTAGGAACAAAAACGACTGCAGAACCATTATCTGCTTCACAGAATTAAAGATTCAGAAAGTGACCTCACAAGGGTTCATCTGCATTTTCAGTGCTGGTCAGTGCTTGGGTTGTAATGATGAATGCATTTAATATGTGCAGATAAACAAGCAGGCTGGTAATTATTAGATTTCTGTATTTGTATTTTATCAAACCATTTTTCTTTTTTCGCTGTTGAACAATTTAATTTAATGTCACACATATTGTAGAAAATGGTCAAACAAACAATCAAATATTTTTAATATAGAAAAGAATTTTAAATATTAATTATTCTTATTTACAGTATTCAACAGTTTACATAAAAAACAGCGACACATTGGCATTCTTTAAATTGTATTATCAGCATGTGTTCGTGAAATGACTGAATGGGGTCTTTCAGAGAGTTAGGACTGTTTTACATTCACTCAGTCAGAAACTAGAGATGTGTTCAACCAGACTATGCGGAACTTGAGAAAATGCTGGCCATCGTCCTTATCTCTCAAAACAGTCTCAATATTAGTCAAATGCTTACAACAGAAAAGGATGAAAGCCCTCTAAATGATTTAGAACAGAGATTTGCTTAGTTGAACACATCTAGTCAATAAAAGGTCACTGTTTTAAAAACAGTGGCGTCTAAAGGCATGTGTGAATTTAATTCTTGAGACAAGAGCTGTGTATATGAGTGTGATGTGCTACACAAGCACAGACAGTCTTATCTAGATAGGCTCATCTAAGGACCCTACAGTTAAGTAATGTCTAAAAATGTTTTGTTCACTCTCGTCAGACTTTTTACCCAGAATAAAAAAGTGATTTTAGGAACTCTACAGGTGTGACCACAGACATACAGCATTGACTGTTGCTGCGATACGTCAATGAGTTGCCATACTTAGGGACATCTCTGTAATTATTAAATGGATTGTTTACTGAAGAATGAGAATTCTGCCATTATGGCACCCTGAATGTGGCAGTTGGCGTCTTTGGGTGGTAAAAAAGCTCTTGGACTTTAATAATATCATGATTTGTGTTTCGAAGACGGTATGACGGTAATAAAAGCTACAGTTTGTAAAAACCACTGCTAGGGAGCGCACGATCAAAACAACAACTATTGCGTAGCTTGATGATGCTGTGAAGGAGCGTGGAATGATGGGATCTGTTCAGACGGGAACAAGAAATCATGTTGGCGGATAAGGTAAAGTAACAAAGTTTTATAAATGTTGTGTATAATTGTGGTCCGTAAATAAGTGACTAATCGAAACAAGCTAGTGGCTTGCTGGACGCTAGTCACCACTTCCGCATTTGTCCACGACACTGTTGTCATGCGGTTTCTACGTTAGTAAAGGTGGTAACAATGGGGACGCGGATATGACGCTATAGAGAGGCGTCTGCACGGCCCCGTTTTACTCTTAAGAACAGCGATTTTCTCACAATTTTCAAGTCGTTGGAAACATTTGAGATACTTCACGTAAATACTCCGCTGAACAAAATATGTAACACTAGCTCAGTGGTTTTTGGATATTTTACTGCAAAATTGTTACGAACTGTACCTTTAATGGCAGTATTTTAGTACTTCCCTTTAACCGAGAAAAATATTTTCGTTTTTTACAACTCCGTGTGCCAATAAATTATTTTCTTAGATGAAGATCGTAAACTATTGAAATCAGTCGACAAATACAATTCAGCATTAATTGCGGCGTCTATGTGTGTTAATACTGTAGGTGTGACACCAATAGTCCTCGGCAGCAATTTTGGATCAAAATGTACATCTGTGTGTTTCTGAAACACTTGCAGCTCAGAGGGCGTTGTGTCTTTCTGCTCCAGGATGTCTGGTGTGGGGAATCTTTGAAAAAGAGAAAAACATGGAATTATTTACATACAATATACCAAGGGAAATGAGAAATTAAATCATTTAAAATCTATAAGCTTATGTCACTTCAACATATACTGTATATTATAAAGGTTACACTTCTGCAAAAAATGACTGATATTGACTCTTGAAGTGTAGTGTATATGGATAGTTGACCAAAAAAAGTGTAAATGAATTCTGATGCGACTCCAAATTGTATGAAAAAATAACAATGAGGAAATATCGCTCATGCTACTTTATATTATAAAATAACATATTATTAACTATTTGTCTCTACATTTTTTCTATATCACGCAATAGAACACATGTACGGCATATTGTTAACTACCCACATATACACTATAGGCCTACCGTACATCTTAAGTTAAGTTTTTAAATCATGTGTGCTGACCTGTTCATTCATAATGGCGGACAGTTCAGTAAGCATGTCTTTATAGTGAGCTTTCATCTCCATCTGATACTCCAGCTGATCTTCTTTTATAAGCCGCTCATTCACATTTAGGGCCTGCCCACATGCGTCTGAAAACTGCCTGCAGGAGTGGAGAGAGAAGAGCAGTCCATATGAGTGTGTAAAAGATAATAACAGAACTGTCAAATCCATACTGTATTCAAAACGTGTCTTTGGACCAGACAAGATTAGTTCTGGTTGTTACCCCAAATCTTTCATATGTGTGAATAGCCTAACATGCATGAACAATGCACAACAATATTACTACATTTATAAATCTAGGTTTATTGCTTTAATTACTGTTACTATGTATAACTAGTGTAATTAATATGTAAAGGCATAGTCCATTTTTAAATGAGACAAAATCAAAGCTGCTTTAATCAATAGCTCAATTTTCAATCAAATGAGCAGTTTTGACTTTAATAAAACTGCGCATAAAGAGTTTTTATGACTAATTTAAATTGTTTCTTTGTTTTGAAAAGTAAGCAATCAGTGGCCCACATGTTTTAGGAAATTAACCTAAACTGTCTTTCACTATGTGTATTGCATTTGTCATTTAATATATACGTACCTGAAGATCTCTTTAAGGAGTTTGACTTGGTTATCAGGGTATTTCTTGGCATTTTTCTCCTCGAGGAAGGCTCGTGCGTACGCCATAGGCCCTGCATTTACCTTCAAATTCACAAATTTAGCATCACAATAAAGTTGATGAAACAGTTAATGGTTGTAGGAATACCATTTATGAATATAGAATCGCAGTTTGGTGAAATATCTGATAACAGATGAGTATTTGTGGAAAACACGAGCAGCGCCACTTTCTCTATTCAAATGACCTGCGGTGCGCGCATGCACTCAGAAATGTTTAACTTTTACCATCTCGATGCGTAGTTGACGCGCCTACAAAAATATGTTTTCTTATATTAAAGACTACAGTTTAATACGAAAGTTTTAGTGAATCATGATTTGTTCATGAAAACGTTTGTACACAGGTTTCGCGCACAAATTTGTGCGTCCGCATGCTTATTGAATGAGACCTAATGTTTGTAGTGGTTTAACTGTCAATACGAGTCTATTCACCTTTACACTGACGCTGCCCTGCAGTTTCAGTTGGAGACGGATCATGTCCACCTCCTCCATGTTACAGAGCTGATTGAGTTCAGATACTTTACGGCTCATCTCATCTATTGCCACCTCGATAGGGTTCATCTCCGTACTATGCTGTTCTACCACCTCTATGCGTTTCTTTAGAAAGGGAAAACTTGACCTTGCTGTAGAAAAGAAAGCGAGAGAGAGAGAGAGACATTGAAAGATGTGGGGTTTTAAGATACTGTAATACATAAGCTGGTAAAAGTTCCCAGATTTAATTAAAGAGTACATAACATGAGATCATGAAAACGACATTTCATGTGTGTATTGTAGCCATGTTTGATAGTAAGCAGTCTGCCAAGTTGTAAATGCGAAGGTGAATGAATAACAAAGTTATTGGCTTGGGAAAAAGGGAGTCGATTCAGATTCACGAAAACGAGTCGTCCCTAGTCCGATTCACGAAGCGCCGCGGATTTATGTCACTACATATAGTCCCCGCGGCCCCGCCTACGTTTTGCTAGACTTTCCTCTTTTCCCGCATAACACTGTAGCCCGTGAGCCTCATTCAAAGGCGACCAAACACAGCGGACTAGACCATCTGACCAATCACGTCAGACTAGGCTAGGCTAGCGGAAAGTAGGGGATTAGACAGATGAATCGCGGAACAAATCAATTGAGAGTGACTCCATAAGTCAAAGTAGGACATTAAAAATCCCTAGTTACGTACTCTTTAAATACCAGAAGCAGTTTTGAAAGAAGATAATACAAAGACAGATTAGAAAACAGTTAGCCAGACATTATATTTGATCAGTTATTGGTCATAACATTACGATATCAAATAAATAACAATCATTATCAGGAAACATGTCTAGTGTGCAAATGAGTGCCCTTCAGGAACAGACCCATATGATCATAACAACGTGCATTGAGGAAACATACATGCATTAAGAAAGTCTTACTGGTCAAGATGGTTCTCCTTTTGCACTGTTCCTCCACATCTCCATGTTTCTTTCCAGAAAGTGTGAAGGGCGTCTCGAAGACAAAGCGATCGATGTTGTGATGCTGCTCAAAGTCAGTCTTCTTCTCCAGTTGTTCTTTCTCGTCAAAATAAGGCACTACGTAGGTCACCTGGATGTAGGCAAATCTGGGGTCCAGGTCTTTGGAATTAACCTGTGAAAAACCACAATGGGAATTCATGAACCTCACTTTTACCCAGAAAACCCACGATTGCTTAGAGAACCATCTTTCCGTTGTGTTTCACTCCATATTTGAGATGCTGGAGATGTGGGCAAAACTCTCCTTTTTAATCTCATTGTTTTCTAGATAAAGTTATTGAGATAGATGTTTTTTATCTAGAACATATATTTGTTGCACAAAAGGTTCTCTTTACTGGAGAAGGCTTTCAAAGCCTTTGAAATAGTGCGAAAGAAATAGTTCTTTAAGGTTTTCTTGTGGGAGCAAAAATGGCTGCAAAGAATCCTTTTTAGGTAATGTGATGAGGAAACATAAAAAGCAAAAGAAACCTGAACACACCTTGTTGGAATCTTGGATCATCTTGACATTATCAGCTCCAAACTTGTCCGAATAGAGTTTGAGGAGCCTTTGAGAAATCTCTGACAATCCGGTGAGTTTCGGCTCCTTATAGATGAACTCCCGGCTCTCCTCTTCTTCAAAGAAGCCCTGTCAATACACAACACTGCACATGAACTACACATC